>CM076413.1:7849260-8051413 GCA_038363315.1 Mugilogobius chulae | reverse complement strand
TCACAAGCTCCTCCCCACATCATCACAAGCTCCTCCTACATCACAACTCCTCCCACAACATCACAAGCTCCTCACAAAACAAACTCATCACCACAAACATGCACAAGCTCCTCCCCACACTTTCTCTATATATATATTCTCCTCCACAGCAATCAACAAGCCCCCCACATTATCACAACTCCTCCCACATCTCACAAGCTCCTCCACATCACAAACTTCTCCACAACATCACAGCTCCTCCCACACTTCAGAAGCCTCCTTCCCACAGCATCACAAGCTCCTCCCACAGCTCACAAGCTCCAACCAACAGGTAGTCTGTCACAAGCATCTCGGTGTTTATTGTTGGAATTTTATCGATCAGTTTTACGACAAAAACAATTTAACTTTTCCCGTCTGGCAGCAGCGTCCCAGGTGCAGACACGTTTGTGAAGGACTTGTTCCTGAAACCGAGCCAAAAAAAAAAAATAAAATAAAAAACCTGAACAGAAACGTAATTAAAGTGCAAAAAGTTGTCGATTTGAGCCTCAGATCTGACCTCGTGCTGCTGTTGCCTGGAAACGAATCAAAATCACAAACGTAAAATGAAAAAAATCAAAGTGTGTGGAACGGAATCTAAAGTATTATTTGTAAAAAAGAAGACAAGACCTTGTTCACAGTGAAATGTTCAGTAAAAGTTGAATAAATGGATTGTGTTTGAGAGTTTCAGGAGCAGAGAAATCCCAGACGAGCCGAAGGAAACGTGATCCGTGTCGGAGCCGGCGGCGCCACACAAACACACTTTTATTTATTATATTTATTTACTTCATGACAAGCCCGTCGCCGAGGCCCCCGTCGCCGAGGCCACTCCGCTGTATGCCGTGGAAAACCGCCGAGGCCTCAGGTTAAATCCATTTTTCTGCAGAAATATAAAATAATGTGTGGTGAAGAATGAAGGCTTGTGGATGTAGATGCAGCAGTCTACTAACGAGATTATAACTTTGTCTTCGGTTGGACTCTTGACTGATTTGTAAATATTTGAAGACATTTCCACTGGACTTCTGTCAGATTAAATCTCCTGTGGGATTGGTTTGTGAAAAAAGAAATACAAGAGATGTGGATTGACAAGACAAAACTAAAATCAGACATGAGTCCAAGACAAGACCAAGTCCAAGACAAGACCGAGTCCAAGACAGACCGAGTCCAAGCTCCAAGACAAGCCGAGTTAAAGACAAGACCAAGACAGACCGAGGCCAAGACAAGACCAAGAAGTACCAAGCAAGACCAAGACAAGAACCGAGTCGACAGTACAGACCGAGTCCAAGAAACAAGACCGAGTCCAGACAAGACCGAGACCAGAGACAAGACCGAGGCCAAGCCAAGACAAGACAAGACGAGTCCAAGACAAGCCTGAGTCCAAGACAAGACGGTCAAAGACAAGACCGAGAAAGACAAGACCGAGTCCAAAGACAAGACCGAAGAAGACAAGACAAGAACACCGGTCCAAGACAAGACGAGTCCAAGACAAGACCAAGACGCCAAGACAAGACCGAGACCGAGTCAAGACAAGACCAAGACAAGACCGAGTCCAAGACAAGACGAGTCCAAGACAGACCGGAAGACAGAGAGTCCAAGATAGACCAAGTCCAAGACAAGACCAAGACAAGGCAAGACCGAGTCCAAGACAAGACCGAGGACAAGAGCAGACCCGGTCCAAGACAAGACCGAGTCCAGAGTAACAAGACCGAGTCCAAGAACAAGAAGACGAGTCAAGACAAGACAAGACCGAGTCCAAGACAAGACCGAGTCCAAGACAAGACCAAGACAAGACCGAGTCCAAGACAAGACAAGACAAGACCGAGTCCAAGACAAGAACCAAGACAAGACCAAGTCCGAGTCCAAGACAAGACGAGTCCAAGACAAGACCAAGACAAGACCGAGTCCAAGACAAGACCAAGACAAGACCAAGTCCAAGACAGAGACAAGACCGAGTCCAAGACAGACCAGACAAGACCGAGTTCAAGACAAGACCAAGACAAGACCAAGACCGAGTCCAAGACAAGACCGAGTCCAAGACAAGATCGAGTCCAAGACAAGACGGATCCAAGACAAGACCGAGTCCAAGGCAAGACCGAGTCAAGGCAAGACCGAGTCCAAGGCAAGACGAGTCCAAGACAAGACCGAGTCCAAGGCAAGACCGAGTCCAAGGCAAGACCAAGTCCAAGACAAGACCAAGTCCAAGCAAGACGAGTCAAGGCAAGACCGAGTCCAAGGCAAGACCGGTCCAAGGCAAGACCGAGTCCAAGGCAAGACCGAGTCCAAGACAAGACCAAGACCGAGTCCAAGAACAAGACCGAGACCAGAGACCGAAGACAAGACAGACCAAGACCAAGACAGACCGAGACCAAGACCGAGTCCAGACAAGACGATCCAAGACAAGGACCGTCCAAGAGACTGAGTCAAGACAAGACCAAGGACCAAGGCAAGACGAGACCAAGGCAAGACCGAGTCCATACAAGACCGAGTCCCAAGACAGACCGAGTCCAAGACAAACCGAGACCAAGACAGACAAGACCGAGTCCAAGACAAGACCGAGTCCAAGACAAGACCAAGACAAGACCAAGACAAGACCTATCTAATCTGCCTACAGCTATTATAATCTAAAGAATCTTCAGACTTTGACCAGTTTAGTGCAGAAGTGTGAGTTTGGCTCAGACTTTGGCTCATTTACATAAATGCAAATGAGCCCAGCGGGGGGGGGGGGGGGGGGCAATTACAGAGGCTAATTAAAGCCCTGATGAGAGAAACAGCTGTGTGAAGCTTAGACACACCTGGTGATGTCATCAGGTGGGAATCCAGAACCGGTTCTGTTTTGATCCATCCATCAGAACCATGAGTCTCTGTGTTTATCATCTCTCAGTCTCAGTCTGTGTGGATTCAGACACCACGGACACTGGTATTTAGTTTTACACTCTATGTTTAATATTTAATACAAACCATCATCGTGTGTCGTCAGTCACAGATTTAATTCTAGTAAACGTGCAGTTCGACTCTGATGCCGTCGAACACTTCCCATCTGAGCTAAACCGGTGAGATTGGAAGAATTCTTGAGCTTTCTGTTGTTTTTCTTAGAGCCTGTCTTTATCCACAGTCAGAGTCAGAGTCAGTGGTTGAAATGGAGTCAGTCGTGTTAGTTGTTATCTTGACTATATTTTCTTGACTTAAACTGTCAGAAACGTCTGTCAGTTGCAACTTTAGATCAACAATCACGAGATAAACAAAGTTTAACCCTCCTGTTATCATTGTAAGGCTACACACCTTTGCTCCTCCTGGTCATTTGTCTGTTACACTAATGTGGAGTCACTTTTTTTGTATTTTCTGCACATATGTTTATTACTATTATTTTTTAAATTGTGGTAATTTACAGAAAAAAATAATAATTTTAGACACTTTAGACACAACAAAAATTGACTTTTGCTTTAAAATTATTTAATAAGGGAAACAAACTGAGCAGCAGTGGTTGACAGAAACTTTATATTTCAAACTTTTCTGGTATTTTTTCTTTCTCTTTTCTCTCCTTGTTTCTCTCTATCTCTTCTTTTCTCTCTCTTCTCTCTTTTTTTTCTATCTCTTCTTCTTCTCTCTCTATATCTTTCTTCTTTCTCTCTATATCTTTCTTCTTTCTCTCTATATGTTTCTTCTTTCTCTCTATCTCTTTCTTCTTTCTCTCTCTTCTCTCTCTCTCTCTCTTTCTTTTTCTATCTCTTTCTTCTTTCTCTCTGTAACCCGGGTGAAAATAGATATAATTAATTTTTGAACTGCTTATTTAAACATGTATGTATTCCTTCTCCGCGTCTCTGTGCCCTGCCTGCGTCATTACGTCATGCGCACTCACGTCACGCTTAGCACGTACAATCAGAACTATCAAAACAGCTGTGCAACAAGCCGCAGGCAGGAGCGAGAGGGACAGCCTCGGTGAATGCGCTGGAGGAGCCGACTACTGGTGCCGACTTACTGAAATCCGAGCAGGAGAAAACGAATAAACTACGAACTGGCCAGGTCCGATGGCGAGCTTAAAGCCCAGGACCCAGAACGTAAGCCCATGAACTCTGGACTACAAGTCGGAAGCTACCCCTGATCCTGCTGCTCTGGTCGGGCTGGTAGGAGGCTTCTCACAGCCGCCCTCTCTTCTTTTGCTTCTTTTCAACTCGCAACTCGTTTACTCGGTCCAATCACACACACACTCACACTTCCCCTCCTGCACTCTGGATTACCCCCCTGTGGACACTGTTGGGACCGTGTTAAGCGGAACATTGAACTGTTGCGTTGCGCCTACCGTGAACTGAACTTTCTTTTCCCGCGTGGCACGTTGGAAGAACCTAACCGCACAATTAAAGGTGCATAGACTGGGCGTCCATTATCGTACTCTATGAACTATTACTTGAACGTAGCTTTGAGTTGATCGTGATATATGTGGTGCCTATTGTAAATATCATTGAATGGCCATTCTATTTTCACTCCTAGAGTCGGACCATCAATCTTTTGATCTAGCCCTGTACTTAAATAACTGCTAACTACTACACATTGGTTACATAATTCGTGGCGAGCTAGCCAGGAGTGGAGTTGATAGAGCTGAATATCATTTTGTGTGAAGACATGGAAACATTTGAGAAACGTGGCATTAAAATACCTAACTCAGTTTTGATACAAGGCGCGAATAAAACTGAAACAGACGATGAAGTATAGAATTTTTGAAACGTTTTGGTTCCGTTTCAAAGTTCGAATTTATTGATGAACCCGAATCTGTTTTTCACCAATCCATTGTGGTGGAATACAGCCTAGGTGCACCGTTACTCGCATTGCGTAAGATGTTGCCGTATACGTACACATGTGAAGATGACAAAGACTATGAAATTGTTGATCTGTCTATTGTCTTTGCGGAGGAAATAGGCAAAATGCAAACTCAGAACTATTTAGATGAGTTGCATAGAGTAGCAAAACTCACAGGACAAGATTTTGCTATTGTCTTGAATGGGGTGATGTCTCTGCTTGGCCAAACCGTCACCCAGCTCCATCCCACTGCTGAAGAAGACCAGAGCCCGACAGAGGACAGAGAGAGAGTGACGTTGACCCTGCGCCAGTCATTCTACCCCCCTGCTGCCAATACGGGTCTTCCGAGTCTTCCAGTAGCTGCCCGCCAGAACCCTGGAGGAGGTCAGCCGACAATTAAGCAGATCCCAGTCTTCCAAATACACCACGACTGTCACTGCCAGCTATGTCGCAGCATGATGTGAATCCGCCGGAAATTCAACGCTATGTAGTTGAGCACATAGTTAAGAACGATGACAGCACAGGACATTTTTCTGCTCAGCGCATCAGAGTCTTTCAGGAAGAATTCCTCGTCCTCAGAATGAATCAGACTACGACACATGGAGATCTAGCATTGAACTGTTATTGAAAGATCCAGCAGTGTCCGATTTACAGCGTTCACGTAAGATCTTTGAGAGTCTGCTGCCACCTGCTGCTGATATAGTGAAACATTTGCAACCAAATACTTCGCCCATGACTTACCTTCAGACACTTGACTCAGCGTACGGAACTGTACAAGATGGTGAAGAGTTGTACGCAAAGTTCTTGGACACCTTTCAAGATGCTGGGGAAAGGCCATCAAGCTATTTGCAACGTCTGCAGGTTGCATTGAATGCAGCAGTCCAGCGTGGAGGCGTGTCTGGTAACGACAGTGAACGACATTTGTTAACTCAATTTTGTCGTGGCTGTTGGGATAACTCCCTCATAACAGAATTGCAGCTGAAACAACGTAAGCACAATCCACCGACGTTTGCTGATTTTCTTCGACTTCTGCGAACAGAGGAGGATCGAGAGGCTGCTAAGGCTGTCCGCATGAAGCAACATCTCGGCTCAGCAAGGCCCAAAGCGACAGCCCATGCACAGTACGCCTATACTGAGAGTGCAGAGAAAAGAGAGATTGCTGCTCTCACCTCAGTCACGCAGCAGCTTGCTCAACAACTGGCCGACATTCAGAAGCAACTTGCCTCACTCACTGCTGCCCAGTCAAATCCAAGTCAAGCTGCTGGTTTCAAGTCCACATCTGGTCGTAAGCAGGGGAGGGTCAGAGGGAGGCAAGCAACCAAAGACCCTGCCTTCTGTACTCAAGCCCGGATATTGTTACAGATGTGGTGAAGATGGCCATATCAGGCCTAATTGTGAAAATCCCCGAACTCGGCTCTCGTGGCGGTCAAGAAAAGCAATTCGCTGAACGACAATCGAAATGGCAGAAGTCAAATCACATGACTAACTCTTCTTTAAACTAGATCCAGTTCCAGTAGAGGGGCGAACTGGAACTGTGTGGACCCACAATGTCCCAACACAAGAAGAATAGAACTGTGAAATGTGATGAACTAACTCGAACCACTGCAGCTGCATCACCTCGGTTGCCTAGAGGTTTAATTGGTTCCCGTTGTACAGCCAATGTAAAGATGCTGATCAAGATGTAATGCCTCCTTGATACAGGGTCACAAGTTACGACCATTCCAGTTTCGTTTTATAATCAGCATTTTGCAGATCAGCCGTTAAAGCAGTTATGTGATCTTTTGCAAGTTGAAGGAGCTGCCGGACAAGCTGTTCCGTATCTCGGATACGTGGAGATGAGGTTACGTTTCCAAGAGAATTCCGGGAGCAGATTTCGACGTTGCTACGTGGCACTCGTCGTTCCTGATGTTAGATCCGACCATCCGTCCTCGGTGTGATCGGCATGAATACACTGGAGTCCTATACAGCCAGTACCAGGGGAGTGAGGTTGCAGAGTTCCAGCCAGCCGCTCACGGCTACAAAGCGGTTCTCAAACTCCTGCAGATACGCCACCAGCAACAACGGGCGGGTAGCGAGGGAGTTGTGAGGCTCGCCAGCAAGACTCCAGTTCTCATCCCGCTGGGCAAACGATCATCGCCAATGGCTCCATCCACGTCTGCATGCCAGCTCCCGGTCAGTGGGCGCTTGTGGAGCACCCAGCTTCACCACTGCCAGGTGGGCTGTGTGTAAGAACTCGCTTATAGTGCTCCCAAGCCAATCCCACCAGAAGATTCCAGTCATACTCACCAATGAATCCAACCATGACATAACCATCACACCACTTAGCACCATCGCCGAACTTGCAATTTCGCCTCAGATCCTGTCACATGAAGTGTCCCAAGAGCATCCACCGTCAAAAGACCCCAAACCACTCTGAAGCTGGATTTTGGAGAATCGCCAATTTCTCCAGAGTGGAAGGAGAGGGTCACATCCAAGCTGGGAGAGATCCCGGAAGTCTTTTCACTGCACGACTTGGATTTCGGATGCACTGACAAGGTGAAACATCGTATTCATCTGCATGACGAGACACCCTTCAAGCACAGAGCCCGTCCTATTCATCCTCAAGACGTCGAGGCAGTACGCCAACATCTGCGTGATTTGCTGAAGGTGGGTGTCATCAGAGAATCGGAGTCACCATCTCCCTCACCTATCGTCGTGGTCCGTAAAAAGAACGGGGACATAAGATTGTGTATTGATTATCGCAAGCTGAACCTACAGACTATTAAAGATGCTTACGCCCTGCCAAATTTGGAGGAGTCGTTTTCGGCATTGACTGGTTCGAAGTGGTTCAGCGTGCTTGATTAAAATCAGGCTATTACCAAATTGAGATGGAGGAGTCTGACAAGGCGAAGACGGCATTTGTAACGCCAATCGGGTTTTGGGAATTCAATCGGATGCCCCAAGGGGTAAACAAATGCGCCAAGTACTTTCCAGCGATTAATGGAAAAATGCATGGGAGATCTCCATTTGAAAGAAGTACTTGTTTTCCTAGACGATCTTATTGTGTTTCGAGCTCACTGGAAGAACATGAACGAAGGCTCTTGCAAGTGCTCTATCGTTTAAAGAATATGGTTTGAAACTATCTTTGAGAAGTGCAAGTTTTTCCAGACATCCGTGCGATATCTTGGACATATAGTCTCGGAGAAAGGAGTTGAGACGGATCCGGACAAGATAAAGGCTTTAAAATCCTGGCCAGTTCCAAAGACCCTGAAAGAGCTCAAATCGTTCCTAGGATTTGCTGGATACCACAGGAGGTTCATCCAGGGATACGCAGCTATCGCCAAACCCTTGAATGATCTAACTCGTGGCTATACACCTACCTCCAAGTCCAGAGCCAAGTCAAGTCCAGCTGCAATTCAGGATGTGAAACAGCCTTTCGGAGAGCGATGGACATCTGTCTGCCAGAACTCCTTTGAGACCTTGATTGAGAGGTTGACGAGCTCTCCAGTCCTCGGCTTCGCTGACCCAAAGCTGCCGTATATACTGCACACCGATGCTAGTACCACCGGGCTCGGTGCAGCACTTTACCAAGAACAGAGGGTCAGCTGAGAGTAATCGCTTACGCCAGTCGAGGCCTGTCACCCAGTGAATCAAGGTATCCTGCACACAAGCTCGAATTCCTTGCGTTGAAGTGGAGTGTGACAGAGAAGCTACATGACTACCTGTATGGCGCTAACTTTGTGGTGGTGACCGACAATAACCCCCTCACCTACCTGTTGACATCGGCGAAGTTAGATGCCGCCAGCCACAGATGGCTTGCCGCCCTGTCCACTTACACTTTCAGACTGCAGTACAGAGCTGGAAAGCAGAATCTCGATGCTGATGCCCTGTCACGCCGTCCTCACGACCAGCCTGCGAACATTGCATCACAGAGAGATTACGATCTGATTGACCAATTCACCAGAGAGCATGTCACTGAACCAGGTGAAGTGGAGGAAGTGACCCCAGATGTTGTGTCTGCCATATGTCACCGGTGTCTTGTCACCAGTCAGCTGGGCAGTGCAACAGAGATCCCTGTCACCTTGGTTGAATCCTTGAGCCTGTCAGCTGAAGCCATTCCAGACTGCTATGCCAGCGAGACTGATCATGGTTTACCAGTTTGTTCCCACTTTGTCGCATCTGGACCTCAAAGAAAAGCAACGCGCTGACCCAGTCCTAAGAGAGGTCATCCACCAGATGGAGACAGGAGAAAAAGTACCTCCCACTGCACGGAATGAGCTGCCAGACTTGGCACTGCTTCTGAGGGAGTTGAATCGTCTCGAACTACAAGAGGACATCTTGTATCGGAGGAGACAAGAGGGGGAGCAAACTTCGTTTCAGCTGGTGTTGCCTGAAGAGCTGAGGTCCATTGTTCTGAACAGTCTTCACAATGACATGGGCCACATGGGCATCGAGCGAACTCTGGACCTTGTGCGTTCTAGATTCTTCTGGCCTCATATGGCAGCTGACGTTGAGTCCAAAGTCAAGACATGTAGTCGTTGTATAAGACGCAAAGCTCCTCAAGAAAGATCCGCACCATTAGTTAACATCAAAACCACTCGTCCGCTGGAATTGCTTTGTATGGATTATCTTTCACTTGAACCAGATCAGAGCAATACTAAAGACATCCTCGTACTCACTGACCACTTTACAAAATTTGCTGTAGCCATACCCACAGCAAACCAGAAGGCGAAAACTGTGGCCAAGTGCTTGTGGGAGAACTTTATAGTCTGCTATGGAATACCAGAGCGACTGCACACGGACCAGGGTCCTGACTTCGAGTCAAAATTGATCAAAGAACTCTGCCAACTTGCTGGGATTGAGAAAACGAGAACAACCCCCTATCATCCTCGGGGAAACCCAGTAGAGAGGTTCAACCGGACTTTACTCGGCATGCTTGGGACTCTGGGACCAAAGCAGAAGGCAAAGTGGAAGGAGTATGTGAAGCCGTTAGTGCACGCATACAACTGCACTCGGAATGACGTTACTGGCTTTACACCCTATGAGTTGATGTTTGGTCGTGCACCGCGCCTTCCAATAGATCTCGCTTTTGGTCTGCCTCTGCAGAAGGATCATTCCAAAACTCACACCCAGTATGTGGAGAACCTTCGATCTCGTCTCGAAGAGAGCTTTAAAATAGCGTCCAAGAATGCTGCCAAAGTGGGTGAGAAAAACAAAACTCGCTTCGACAGACGTGTCACACCGTCGAGTTTGGAAGAAGGGGATAGAGTGCTTGTTCGCAATGTCAGGCTACGCGGCAAGCACAAGCTTGAAAATAAATGGGAGCAAGACATCTACATTGTCTTGAAGCGTGCTGGAGACTTGCCCGTGTATACCGTTCGACCGGAGAACAAGAATGGACCGATACGCACCCTACATAGAGATCTCCTTCTCCCATGTCCATTCGTGCCAGAGTGTGATGATCAAGATTCATCAGTGGCCAGTCCACCACGCCGTCCTCAAACTCGAAGCCAGAAAACGGCTATTTCTGCGAATTCCGATGATAATCCTGAGGAAGAAGAATGGGACTTGCCTCAATTTCAAATTCGTCCCACTTCTTTCACCTTCAAAAGTGAGCTTCCCATTTTGACTGATCCTGAACCTGCATCTTCAGTCAGTCCACCTGTTAACACTATACCTACTCCTTTGCGGCCCAACTTACCTGCAGATCAAGCAATCGACCTACCTGAAGATGGGAATTCCTCTGCTGGATCCGAAGCTCCTCAGTCCGAGAGAGCACAGCCCGAGCCTGGTGATGACGACTTACCTGAAGGGATACCGCTTGTCATTGTCCCAGAGAACCTGCCTGAAGAACCAGAGCTCCTTACCCAAGCAGAGGCATCACCCGAACCCAGTGAGCCATTGCTCAGCTCACCTGAACCAATTGCTGAAGAACCAAACTCACCAGATGTTGAGGTTGAACCCGGTTCCACTGTTCGACGTACTGGTCGTCAGCGTAATCCACCCAATCGCCTTCAGTATTCGATGTTGGGTCATCCACTTATTTCTGTGGTTCAAACTCTTTTTCATGGGTTAGTTGATGCATATAGCGAAGCGCTTAATACCTCTGTTACAAGCAGCCCGTCACACTCTTGCGTTTACGACGTTTAGCATGCACCGGAGTTGCATGAACTAAAGGGGGGAGGGTGTAACCCGGGTGAAAAATAGATATAATTAATTTTTGAACTGCTTATTTAAACATGTATGTATTCCCTTCTCCGCGTCTCTGTGCCCTGCCTGCGTCATTACGTCATGCGCACTCACGTCACGCTTAGCACGTACAATCAGAACTATCAAAACAGCTGTGCAACAAGCCGCAGGCAGGAGCGAGAGGGACAGCCTCGGTGAATGCGCTGGAGGAGCCGACTACTGGTGCCGACTTACTGAAATCCGAGCAGGAGAAAACGAATAAACTACGAACTGGCCAGGTCCGATGGCGAGCTTAAAGCCCAGGACCCAGAACGTAAGCCCATGAACTCTGGACTACAAGTCGGAAGCTACCCCTGATCCTGCTGCTCTGGTCGGGCTGGTAGGAGGCTTCTCACAGCCGCCCTCTCTTCTTTTGCTTCTTTTCAACTCGCAACTCGTTTACTCGGTCCAATCACACACACACTCACACTTCCCCTCCTGCACTCTGGATTACCCCCCTGTGGACACTGTTGGGACCGTGTTAAGCGGAACATTGAACTGTTGCGTTGCGCCTACCGTGAACTGAACTTTCTTTTCCCGCGTGGCACGTTGGAAGAACCTAACCGCACAATTAAAGGTGCATAGACTGGGCGTCCATTATCGTACTCTATGAACTATTACTTGAACGTAGCTTTGAGTTGATCGTGATATATGTGGTGCCTATTGTAAATATCATTGAATGGCCATTCTATTTTCACTCCTAGAGTCGGACCATCAATCTTTTGATCTAGCCCTGTACTTAAATAACTGCTAACTACTACACATTGGTTACATCTCTCTATATCTTTCTTCTTTCTCTCTATATCTTTCTCTTCTCTTCTTTCTTCTCTCTCTATCTCTTTCTTCTTCTCTATCTCTTCTTTTTCTCTCTTCTTCTCTCTTCTTTGTCTTTTTCTTTCTCTCTATATCTTTCTTTCCTCTTCTTTGTCTTTCTTCTTTCTCTCTATTCTCTTTCTCTTCTCTGAGTCTCTCTCCTGGTCCTTCTCGGCTCAAACTGACTCAGGAAGTCAACAGTCGCTTTAAGCTTTTATAGGTGGGTTTGTGTGTTCGATTAAAGTGTGGCTTGTCACATAAACCAGAGGAACATGACGTTGTTTTTGTTGCACCTCTGACTCATATAAAGTCTATAGAAATCACATCAGTCAGTTAATAAAACCTTCCTTAGCAGCTTGAACTACAGGTCCTCAAGCGAATGTCTTTTCCATCTTTAAGACTGTTTAAGAGCTATCCTGGCCAAACAGAAGCACTAAAGCTAACAGGAAGTGTTTGGACAGGAAGTGGATTGTGCCTGGACAGGAAGCAGGTGGACTTTGTGAGGCCCAGAGGCTGTAAATCTGTCGTTCCAAACACATATTCACTCGTTCTAATCGAGCTGCACAGGTCAGGAGAATGTTCCTGAGGGAGACTTTAATGTGTCTGAAGCTCCAGGACCAATCACAGAGCAGCGTTCTGGTGTGGGCGGAGCTAAAAGTGAAGCGTCAAGTGTCAGCAAATCAACTCAACAAAAAGATGAAGATATGAGTCTTTTCTTTCTCTTTTTCTTTCTTCTCCTCACTCGTCCTCTCTATTTTCTCCTCTTTTTCTCTTTCACCCCCTCTTTCCTCAATTTTTCTCTTTCTACCGCTCCCTCTCTTTCTTTCTTTCTCCTCTCTTTTACCTCCACCCCCTTCCCTCTTTTTCTCCTTTTTTATCTTCATCTTTCTCCCGTGTCTCCCCCTCTCTCTCTATTCCTGTCTTTTTCTCTCTTCTCTCTCCTCTTTTTTCTCTTGTCTTCGCCCCTCACTCTCTTCTATGCCTCTTTCTTTTTCTCTCATCCCCCTCCTCTCCCTCCTCTCTTTCTCTTCCTCTCTCACCCCTCTTCCCCTCTCTTCTATTCTCCTTTTCTCTCTCCTTTCTCTCTTACCCCCATTTTCTCCCTCTCTTTCTTCCTCCCTTTCACGTCCCTCCTCTCTCTCCCTCTTCTCTCTCTCTTCCCTCTCTCTCTCTCTCCTCCTCTTCCTCTCTCTCTCTCTTCCCTCTTCCTCTCTCTCTCTCTCCTCTCCCTCTCCTCTCTCTCTCTCCTCCCTCTCCTCTCTCCTCCTCTTCCTCTCTCCTCTCTTTCCTCCTCTTCCTCTCTCTTCCTCTTTCTCTCCTCTCTCTCTCTCTCTCGCTCTTTCTCTTCTCGCTCGCTCTTTCCTCTCTCTCTCCCTCTCTCTCTCTCCTCTCTCTCTCTTCCTCTCTCTCTCTCCTCTCCCTCTCTCTCTCTCCCTCTCTCTCCTCTCTCTCTCTTCCTCTCTCTCTCTCTCTCTCCCTCTCTCTCTCCCTCTCTCTCTCTCTTCCTCTCTCTCTCCCTCTCCTCTTCCTCTCTCTCTCTCTCTCTCTCTCTCTCTTTCTCTTCATTGATCACATTTATATTTCTAATATTCCTCGGTTTATAAAGTTCTGATCAGAGACATGTTCAGTTTGTCAAATTTAACTATTAAGTTTATAAAAGTCAGACTGAACTAAACTAAACTCTAGAGGTTTGATTCTAATCTCTCCTCTGAGTTTTAATTAGTTTGTAACGAGCTCATTTGCATAAACGTTAATGAGATTCTGCTCTGAGAGTGAATAAAACATTTATGTAAAGAGAACGCTGCAGAAATCTCTTCTTTTCTTCCAGCCTTGGACATGTTCAGAGTCTTGGAGGATTTTGTAGTTTTTGTGCAGAAGCAGTTTGTAGTTTTGTCTCTTGTTCTTGATGATGAATTGTGAGTATTTCCATCAGGGCCGGCCTGGCCTTCAGGGGGCCCTAAGCAGAATTTGACTTTGGGGCCCTTGCCACTTCAGCGGCACATTGCAAAACATACACTGCCCTCATCACATAGCCCGTAGAGGGCTGCGCACATACTCATAGAGCTACAGTTACATTAGGTAACTAAGATTTTCAATGTGTGCAGCCTGTGTTACTGCTGATTTGTAGAAAAGGGCTGGCTATATAGCCAGAGGCGGGGGTCTGGGGCCCTCCCCAGGAGATTTTGACTAAAATAGATGTAATTTCCTGCAATTTGGACTATGTTTAGGTAACAATATATCTTATTTTTCAGCAGTTTATCTTAAAAAAACAACAAAAACAGTTGTTTATTGCATAACCAATAGCCTATAAACTTGTGGAAATAGCTCTATTAGGGTCAGTGATTCTCTCAGCAGAGAGACATGTTAGAGACTGCAGGTGTGTCACTGCAGGTGCCAGGGCTGCAGTCTAACTCTTTGGTTCAGTCTTTTTTCTGAGTTGCAGCCTCACACTGTACAGTGAAACACGTCTCAAACAACAATCATGTCTAAAACTTTTGTGCAGACTCCTGGACTCACGTGTTCTGCTTCTTTTAGGAGAATGAGCTGATCTGTTCCGACAAATGCGCCGCGGTTCGCCGCCGTATTTCGCGCTATTAAATGTGTTCACGTATTGATTCCTCATCTGTTTTGATCATAACTTCGCCAATACTAGGCGGATTGTCAAAAAATAAAAACTGTCTAAAAGCTTAGACCTTGTAGAACATGTTTATGGATTCGTTTATGTTCGTAGAGTCTTTAATTTCGTGCTGTTGACCTGACAGATTCATTAAGCTCTAAACAGAAAGCACAACTTAGCCTACTCGTAAAAACAACGCACAAACACAGCTAGTTTAGTATAAAACACTCACCGTGTTGTCTTCATGTCACTCTCCTTTGTGTATTTAATGAAGAAACAAATGTCCCAGCTCTTTATCCTGGCAACTTGGCAAGTAATTCCATCATGCTCAGCTTTTCAAATCTTCTTTCAACTATCTTTCACTTAAACAATCTTCTGGTTCTTCCTCCAATGATCTTGAAGCATTCTCCAGAACAGAATAAAAGTTTTAGCTTACGTTTATTCTAACAACTTGTAGAGCACCTGATCTCCGCTGCAGAGCAGAGCCCGGAGCGCAAAGCACCTCAGTCAGACCGGGACCCTCCGTTGTAAACACGGAGCTGCCCTTCTACTGCCCGACTCAAAAACAATACAGCAGCAAATATTTTGGAAACAAACAATTGTCATAATTTTATAGGACTATTTAACCACGCATGAACACATGCATACATAATAGTTTCCAAAAAAGCTTTCAACTAATAGGTTTTCAAAAAATGTTAATGTGCTCGTGGGGGCCCCCTGGTGGTCACGGGGCCCTAAGCAGCCGCTTAGTCTGCGTATAGGCTGGGCCGGGCCTGATTTCCATTGAAACAGGCCTGTGAATATAAGACACAGTTTCCCTGTAAACCTATGGAGCCACCAGGAGACAGGACATGTTTGTGTTTAGGAGGCTCCTGGGGGCGTGGCCTAACCTGGGGCGGGGCGGAGGTGTGTGGGGGGGGCACTGGGGGGTGTTGGGGGGTAAGTGTGTGTAGTTTGGTGTATGTGTGTATAATGGTGAATAAAATAGAGCTGTTTAAATATGTATGTTATTAATGAAGCAGTAACAAAACGTGTTTCTAATGGAAGTCAATGGGACAAAATGTCTCCAACAGAACAAGAGACAAAAACTACAAACTGCTTCTGCACAAAAACTACAAAATCATCCAAGAGTTTGAACAAGTCCAAGGCTGGAAGAAAAGAAACTAACAAATCCACTTTAGATTCACATTTTAGATGAAAAATGGTCCATTTTGTGTCACATTTTCACCTGTCAGAATCTGCCTTTTATTGACCCTATTTTGTCCCGCCTACTTTTCTAGGACGTGCACTTCCTGTTTAGCTGCATTTAGCCTGTAGGTTTCAGTCGATGGGTTTATTTTAACTGTCATTATATTTAATTAAAACTGCCCACAAGACAGACAACAAACACGTTAGCTACCTTGACAGAGCTAAACAGGAAGTGCATTTCCAAGGCAAGTGGGCGGGACAAAATAGGGTCAATAAGTCTGGACAAAGATATTTTTACTCAGAACAGAAGTAGATTAACAGATTTAAACAAAAAAAGTTTGAAAAATAAACATTTTACTATAATTTTACAGCCGTTAAAAAAAGGCTCTAACAGGAGATTAGAAACGGGACGCAAAGAGATTGACAGTTAGTTTGACCAATCACAAGCAGCGCTGGCGGGTCTTAGATTTCATTGGTTCAGATCGTCAATTTTAAAATAATTAGTTCTTTTTGTTGAGTTTTTATGATGAAATAAAAACAAACGGCAGCAGAAGAAAAGTCACGAGAGTTTAGAGTTATTAAATTCTTTTGTATTTCCAGTCTTTAGGTGTTTGAGGCTGATTTAACTCACATTGAGAGTGAAATCCTGCTGTTTCTC
The DNA here is from genome assembly GCA_038363315.1 of Mugilogobius chulae. Classification (NCBI taxonomy): domain Eukaryota; kingdom Metazoa; phylum Chordata; class Actinopteri; order Gobiiformes; family Gobiidae; genus Mugilogobius; species Mugilogobius chulae. Next base: position 8,035,124 of record CM076413.1, on the reverse strand, counting down.
TGCAGTTCTGGTCTGGTGGCCTGATTATTCTGTTCATCATAATTCATGTGGAAAAACGTCTCTTTTCTCCAGGGTTTTTCTTCCTTTTCCGTTGTGATTATTAATACTTTCTCTTTGGCCTAATTATTCTGTTTATTGAGCTCGGATCTGTGAAAGATGAATCGGATCGAACTGTAACCGTGGCAACTGGGAAAAAAAACTCAATCTTTAATTAAAAGGCTGAACCAGGCTGTGGGCGGAGCCTGAGTCAAGTCGATGGGAGATTTACTGCTTTTGTGTTAGTGAGAACTTCTTCTTTGTGATAATCCATTCCACAGTCTCACAGCTGGAGCAAGTAAATCAAATTAATCACAACTAATCAGTTATTATAATAAATATCAGCTTATTTAGTAATTGAAAAATCAATACCTTAGTAATCAAAGACTCTAAAGTTTGTCGAGAGTTTTTAGGAATCAGTCAAAAGGGAATTTCTTTAAAAGGGTCTTTTTTAACATAGTCGTAGACTGAAAATATCTAGGCAAGTTAAAATGTCATGAATTAAGAACATTTTATCTTGAGTTGTGCAGTAGTGAAGATCAAGACCTCTCCAAGACCCAAGACCGAAACTAAGAACACTGAAGGTCAAGGTAAACGGTAGAAAATGAATGAATGATTGGAAGATGATCATTTAAAGAAAAATATGGACAAACTGTTTGCAATGTGGTGCATTCTAGTGCATTCTTAGGTTTTATAGTCACATGTCAGCAATGGAAGCCTTTATATTTCTATATTAACCATTCTGGTCTCTGTGGCTCCTCTCGTCAGCGCTAGGCTATCGGAAATCATCCCGGGGTCACATGACAATCATCTAGGGCAGGGGTCCCAACCACCGGTCCGGGGCCGAAAAACCGGTCCGCGAGCCATCTGCTACCGGGCACCAGAGGATCTTTTAAGATGTATTTTATTTTTTTATTGTATAGTTTATCACTTTCTTCCTTGTGCTTTACTATGAAAATATTGTACCATTTAATTAAATAAACTGGAAATTAAAGCAATAAGAGCTAAATAAATAAATATGCACAATAATCAGTTGTATGCCTTTTGCGTTGTTGTTTTGGCGCTACCCAACCTCAACCGGTCCCCGGAAAAGAAATTGTGACTGTACCGGTCCTTGCAAGAAAAAAGGTTGGGGACCACTGATCTAGGGGCTGCGTTTGGTCCCCGGGCCTGAGTTTGACCCCCCTGGTCAACATGATCTTATTGTGCAGAGTTTATTCCAAACTGTGCCTGGGACAGGTCACTGTGCTTCTGCTGCAAGTTTAACAAAGCCTGGTCATGATGATGTGGTCTCTGTGTCTAAGACGAGTCCAAGACCGAGGCCAAGACCAAGGCCAAGACCAGGGCCAAGGCCAAGACCAAGACCAAGACCAAGACCAAGACCAAGACCAAGTCCAAGTCCAAGTCCAAGACCAAGTCCAAGACCAAGTCCAAGACAAAACCTTAAAAAAGTGGTCTCGAGACCGGTCCTAAAGCTAGTTTAAACCCAAAACAACTTTTTGTTGTTTTGTGGATAATGAATATTATTGTTTGTCTTTTTTTTTTTTTTTTTGTATTTCATTATTTGTGTTACTACCTCCGTTTTGGTTTTTTTCGCAGTCGTAGCAGGTTCAGTCGTAGTCATCGTAGCAGGTTCAGTCGTAGCAGGTTCAGTCGTAGCAGGTTCAGTCGTAGCAGGTTCAGTCGTAGCAGGTTCAGGAGTAGTCGTAGCAGGTTCAGCGTTCAGTCGTGGCAGGTTCAGTCGTAGCAGGGTTCAGTCGTGCAGGTTCAGTCGTAGCAGGTTCAGTCGTAGCAGGTTCAGTCAGTAGAAGGTTCAGTCGTAGCAGGTTCAGCCGTAGTTCGGTCGTAGCAGGTTCAGTCGTAACAGGTTCAGTCGTAGCAGGTTCAGTCGTAACAGGTTCAGTCGTAGCAGGTTCAGTCGTAGCAGGTTCAGTCGTAGCGGGTTCAGTCGTAGCAGGTTCAGTCGTAGCAGGTTCAGTCGTAGCAGGTTCAGTCATAGAAGGTTCAGTCGTAGCAGGTTCAGGTTCAGTCGTAGCAGGTTCAGTCGTAGCAGGTTCAGTCGGAGCAGGTTCAGTCGTAGCAGGTTCAGTCGTAGCAGGTTCAGTCGTAGCAGGTTCAGTCGTAGCAGGTTCAGTCGTAGTTCAGTCGTAGCAGGTTCAGTCGTAGCAGGTTCAGTCGTAGCAGGTTCAGTCGTATCAGGTTCAGTCGTAGCAGGTTCAGTCGTAGCAGGTTCAGTCGTGGCAGGTTCAGTCGTAGCAGGTTCAGTCGTGCAGGTTCAGTCATAGAAGGTTCAGTCGTAGCAGGTTCAGCCGTAGTTCGGTGTAGCAGGTTCAGTCATAGAAGGTTCAGTCGTAACAGGTTCAGTCGTAGCAGGTTCAGTCGTAGTTCGGTCGTAGCAGGTTCAGTCGTAGCAGGTTCAGACGTAGCAGGTTCAGTCGTAGCAGGTTAAGACGTAGCAGGTTCAGTCGTAGCAGGTTCAGTCGTGGCAGGATCAGGTTCGGTCATAGCAGGTTCAGTCGTAACAGGTTCAGCCGTAGTTCGGTCGTAGCAGGTTCAGTCGTAGCAGGTTCAGTCGTAGCAGGTTCAGTCATAGCAGGTTCAGTCGTAGCAGGTTCAGTCGTAGCAGGTTCAGTCGTAGCAGGTTCAGTCATAGCAGGTTCAGTCGTAGCAGGTTCAGACGTAGCAGGTTCAGTCGTAGCAGGTTCAGGTTCAGTCGTAGCAGTTCAGTCGTAGCAGGTTCAGACGTAGCAGGTTCAGTCGTGGCAGGATCAGGTTCGGTCGTAGCAGGTTCAGTCGTGACAGGTTCAGCCGTAGTTCGGTCGTAGCTGGTTCGGTCGTAGCTGGTTCGGTCGTAGCAGGTTCAGTCGTAGCAGGTTCAGTCGTGGCAGGATCAGGTTCAGTCGTAGCAGGTTCGGTCGTAGCAGGTTCAGTCGTGGCAGGTTCAGTCGTAACAGATTCGGTCGTAGCAGGTTCAGGTTCAGTCGTAGAAGGTTCGGTCGTAGCTGGTTCGGTCGTGGCAGGTTCAGTCGTAGTTCGGTCGTAGCAGGTTCAGTCGTAGCAGGTTCAGTCGTGGCAGGATCAGGTTCAGTCGTAGCATGTTCAGACGTAGCAGGTTCAGTCGGAGCAGGTTCAGTCGTAGCAGGTTCGGTCGTAGCAGGTTCAGACGTAGCAGGTTCAGTCGTGGCAGGATCAGGTTCAGTCGTAGCATGTTCAGACGTAGCAGGTTCAGTCGTGGCAGGATCAGGTTCAGTCGTAGCATGTTCAGACGTAGCAGGTTCAGTCGGAGCAGGTTCAGTCGTAGCAGGTTCGGTCGTAGCAGGTTCAGTCGTAGCAGGTTCAGTCGGAGTTTTGGTCGTAGCAGGTTTATTCGTGGCAGGTGCTTTTCTCTGATGAAAAATGCAGCAGCAGATTTCTCCAGAGACAAACATGGAAAACGTGAAGCTCCAGACGTGACGAGCAGCAGAGCCGAGCCCAGGAGAGAGCTCTGAGGCTGGGCACGATCAGAGAGGTTTGCCCCTTTACTCTGCCTTTTACTCTCCTCTTTTAGGATCAGAGATAACATTTACCCTCCCTTCTCCCTCATCTCATCCTCATCTTTCCTCTCCTCGTCTTGCCCTATGCTTCCTTCCTCTCCTCCATCACTCACTTCTTTTTCCCTTGCTACTGCATCCAATTCTTCCCTTCTAATTTACCCAATTCGCTTTCATGCATTCTCTTCTCCTCTCCCTCCTCCTCTCTTTCTTCTCTCTCCTCTCCCTCCATCTTCTCTTTTTCTCCTCCTCTCCTCTTCTCTCCTTCCTTCCTTCGTTCTCTCCTCTTCCTCACCCTTCACTCTCCTCTCTCCTCTCTTCAGCTCAGTCGTTCCTCTGTATGAATTATGCATCAGGCTTTATTAATATCACTTTGTTTGGAGAGTTCCACCGAGAGAAACAAACTGTCACCGAGGAAAGAAAGATAGAGAGAGAGAGGAGAGAGAGAGAGAAAAGAGAGAGAGGGAGAGAGAGAGAGAGAGAGAGGGAAACTGTACGAGGAAAGAGAGAAAGAGAGAGGAGAGGGAGGAGCGAGGGAGAGGGAGAGAGAGAGAGAAGGAGAGATAGAGAGGAGAGAGAGAGAGAGAGAGAGAGAGAGAGAGAGCGAGAGAGAGAAGAGAGAGAGAGAGAGAGAAACTGTCACAGAGGAAAGAGAGAGAAAGAGAGAAAGAGGAGAGATAGAGAGAGAGAGGAGAGAGCAAGAGGGAAAGAGAGCAGAGAACTGTCACAGAGAAAGAAGAGAGACGAGAGAGAACAAGCGGAGGGGCGGAGAGAGAGAGAGAACAAGAGAGAGAGAGAAAGAGGGAGAGGGAAAGAGAGAGAAGAGGGAGAAGAGAGACGAAAGAGGAGATAGGGAGGTGTAAGGAGTGAGAGAGAGAGAGAGGAGAGAAAGAGGAGAGAAACTGTCCAGAGGAAAGAGGGAGAAAGAGAGAAAGAGGAGAGATAGAGACGAAAGAGGAGAGAGCAAGAGAGAGAGAGAAACTGTTCACAGAGGAAAGAGAGAGAGAGAAAAAGAGAAGAGAGAGAGAGAGAGAGAAAAAGAGGAGAGAGAAAGAGGAGAGGAGAGGGAGAGAGAGAAGAGGAGGAAGAGAGAGAAAGAGGAAGGAGAGAGAGAGCAGAGAGAAGAGGGAGGAAGAGAGAGTTGAGGAGAGAAAGAGAAAGGTGGTGAGCAAGAGAAAGAGAGGGAGAGAAAAAGAGAAAAGAGGATGAGAGACCGAGAGGAGAGAGAGAAACAGAATCTGGTCACTGAGGAAAATATTTTTTAAGAGAGAGAGAAGCGTGAAAGAAGAGAGAGGGAAGAAAGAAGAGAAGGAGGAGGAAGAGACAGAGAAATAGAGGGGGTGCGGGCTCTTCTCTACATCCTGCGTTACAGGAGAAGAAGTAGAAGCCCAGTTAGTGTTATTTTTTGGCAATAACACTTAATCTAGGATGAAACTTTGATTGTTACGGGCAAAATCCTGAAATTAATAAATAATCTTACCTGGTGTTTTAGAGAAAAAGAAGAAAGACAGAGAAGAGGGAAGGAGAAGGAGAGAGAAAGAGAAGGAGGGAAGAAAGAGAAAAGGGAAGAGAAGAGAGAGAAGAGAAGGAGAAGGGAAGAGAAGGAGAGAAAGGGAAAGGAGAGAAGGAGAGAGAGAGAAAGAGAGAGAGAAAGAGAGAAAGAGGGTTCACATGTTCATCTTACCTGTGTTTTAGAGAAGGAGAAGGAGAGAGAAGAGAAGGAGGGAGAGAAAGAGAGAAAGAGGGGTTCACATGTTCATCTTACCTGTGTTTTAGAGAAGGAGAAGAAGAGAAGGAGGGAGAGAAGGAGAGAAAGAGGGGTTCACATGTTCATCTTACCTGTGTTTTAGAGAAGGGAAGGAGAGAGAAGAGAAGGAGGAGGAGAAAGGAGAGAAAGAGGGGTTCACATGTTCATCTTACCTGTGTTTTAGAGAAGACGCTTCAACCTGTCAGAGTTTAGACACAATCAAACACAAATCCAAACGTTTGAAACTCAAATCAGAGACAAAGACGCCAGTTTGAAAACATTCTGTGTGTTTTTATTTGATCTTACCCTGTCGAATACAAAAGACAAATCCTAAAATACTCTGAAAACCACAAAACACCTGTGAACAACGTCAGACAAAACAAAAGAGTGAAAACAATCCTTCATTTCAACCTGGTTAGCTAAAAACACGCTAGTTAGCCGCGCCGCGCTAAAGTCGTATTTGGTTTCTTGTGCTAGCTTCTTCTTCTTCTTCTCGTCACAGCTTCGTTCTAAACTTCAGACACGTTATTTCTCCCTTTTTCTCCAACATTTATAAACCTGTGACGTGGAAAGTGCCGGAAACACTTGTGTAAGTAAAGAGAGAGAGAGGGGGAGAGAGAGAAAGAGAGAGAGAAGAGAGAGAAGAAGAGAAGAGAAGAGAGAGAGAGAAGAAGAGAGGAGACACTTGTGTAAGTAGAGAGAGAGAGAGAAGAGAGAGAGAGGGAGAGAAGAAAGAGAGAGAAGAGAGAGAGGGAGAGAGAGAGAGAGAGAGAGGGGAGGAGAGAGAAGAAAGAAGAGAGAGAAGAGAGAGAGAGAGAGAGAAAGAAGAGGAGAGAGAGGAGAGGGGAGAGAAGAGAGAGAAGAGAAGAGAGAGACGAGGGGAGAGAGACGGAGAGGAGAGAGAGAGAAGGAGAGAGAAGAGAGGATGAAGGGGAGAGAGAGAGAGAGGAAGACAAGAGTAGAAGAGTAGAAAGAGAGAGAGAGACTGAGAGTAGAGAAGAGAGAAGAGAGAGAAGAGAGAGAGAAGGAGAGAGAGGAAGGGAGAGAGAGAGAAGAGAGAGAGAGAGAAGAGAGAGAAGGAGAGAAGAAGAGAGAGAGAGGGGAGAGAAGAGAGAGAAGAGAGAAGAGAGAGAGAGAGAAAGGAGAGGAGAGAGAGAGAGAGGAGAGGAGGAAGAGAGAGAGAGAGAGAGGGAGAGAGAGAGAGAGAGGAGAGAGAGAGAGAAGAGAGAGGGAGAGGGAGAGAGAGAAGAGGAAGAGAGAGAAGAGAGAGAGAGAGGGAAGAGAAGAGAGAAGAGAGAGAGAGAGAGAGAAGAGAAGAGGAGAGAGAGAAGAGAGAGAGAGAGAAAAAAAAGGAGAGAGAAGAGAAGAGAGAAGAATAAAAGAAGAGAGGAGGAAACACTTGTGTAAGTAAGAGCGTTCAGTCCCAAGCGAGGAAACGTGAAAAATGCAGCAGAAAAGCAGCCGGAGTCACCACGACTTAACTCAACTGAGTCAGACCAGATTATCTACCACAAGTGTGAAGGGTTGCACTTAGATTATAAAAAACAGATAATGACAGATAATTTGAGTTGAAGGAGTCACATTTCTTCCGCGGGCCAGTACAAGAAAATAGTGTCCAACCAAATCCTAATTTTTCTCGTAAAAGTTTAATCTGTGGTTTCTTTTTATGGCTTCAACTTTACACCCTAACTTTTAATAACCTTTAAGGCACCAAAGGGACATGTGCAGCACCTCCCACCTTTTTCCTGTATTTTGAATTGACCTTTGGCCGAGCCCCGCCCCCCTTAGTTACTGTGCTACGTCCGTCAAACATGACAGCGTGCCATAGACTTCAATGACAGACAGAAGTACACCTGTTCACGTTAGTGACTTTTTAAAGCTATTTCTTCTTGATCTCCTCTAGATGGAGCAGAAGGGTTCACTGTGCAGCGGAGGATTTATTCAAAACATTAAAATACACAACAGAGGACATAACTCCTATGGAGGCTAATGCTACTGGTCTCAAGCTAAATCAGAGAAACACATGATCTTTAACGTTTCCTCAAATACAACAAGCACAGCCTTGTCCTGCTCTTGCACTGCCGGGTAAGTTCACTTTCATATGTTAAGGTCTATTTTTCTCTTTTGTAAGAATATTGTTCATTTACGAGGTATGTTAGCGAGCTAAAGCTACTAGTGTTGGCTAAAGCTAAACGTAGCAGCTTAGAGCGTAACTTCTGCAGTTATATCCTCGTCGTGGTAGAACTTGGTCTAGTTTGTGTTTTTGCCTCTAGATCTAACAACAGTAAGTCCATAACTATAGTTAAACATTAGTTTACCTTTGAGCAGACATTTGTTCCATATATTTAGCTGTTAAACTGTTTAATCCATTGTAGCATCGCTCCAGTTGTTTTGGCTTTAGAAATGGAAAGAACACAACTCCTCTGGTCAATATTTCGGGGTATCTGTGTCTGATTTACATAAACGTAGACACATCGCTTCACCATCTTGCTTGGAGCTCAAGATTTGACGGGCCTTATTACATAGCAACGGTTGCTACGATGTTTGATTGGACAAGAGCCGTTTTGGGGCGGGGCTCGGCCAAAGGTCAAGTTTGTTAGTTTTTTGATAAAAATAAACTAAAGCTTTGATCACAAGACCTAGACGACCTGCTACGACCTCTCTGCGAATGATTCTTTGTTCATTTCCTGCGTCATTTGAGCCGTTGTTATGGAAAACATTTGTAAGTTTAACTACAGTAGGTCGATGGTCTTGTCAAAGGTTTCTATGAGTGCGTTTACATGTGCATGAATAACCCGGTTATGATCAGGGTTTTTAAATGTTCTGGTTTTGTGTGTTTCATGTAAACATCATAACCTAATTTCAATAACCTGGTTATTCGAGAAACCAGGTTATTGTCACTGGAGTTTTCTGATAATATCCAGAATATTGTTCCATGTAAACACTCGGATAGGACGATGTTAGAATTTGCACTCACGATTATTGTGACCAAAATAATCGCGATTAACGATATTATCACAATCATTTACTAAACATATAGGTGTACAGTTTAAAAGTCTCTAAAATATTTATTACTGCACAGTATGCTTGTGTACTTATTGTATTTTGTCTAAGTGGAATGAACAGTGATTCAAAGTGAACAATGTGAACATAATGTTGAGCAAAATCATTTAACTCAGATTCTGTAATTAACTCTGAATAGACTCATAATCGCGCTTATCATCATGTGCGATTATCACGATTAGAAAAACTTCACGATTATTTAATTGCAGCCATTTATTATCGCAATTAACAATAATATCGTATATCGTTCCATCCCTATTAAACACCAGAACCTGATTTCTCACCGATGGAGTCAAACTGAGCATGTGCAAACTCAAGGAACTGATCTGGCAGAAGCAGCTCAATTCACAAAATGACTGAAAATGATTATTTTCTTTTTCATTTATACATTTTTAGCACTTATTCTCGTTTAGGGTCGAAGACTATATCAATTACGCTTTTTTTTTTTAATTTGTAATCTGTCATCATTATAAACTATAAAGTAACTTGTAACACAGTTATAACTCTGAACTGACTCTTCAGAATTCAGACCTATGTTTCACTGTTAAAATCACTTTTCCCAAAGCTCTGACTGTGATCTACAGTCTGATGTTTTATTCAGTTGTATTTGTCAGTTTGTTGCTTGAAACATGATAAAAACCCATAAGTTTCACACATGCTTAGTTCTTTGCCATATCAGTTTCACTGTTGCCATAGTTACCAGTCTAAATATCCAGGATATTCTTAGTGCACATGTAAACAGGGACATGAATACAGTGTTCCCTGGTTTATCGCGGGGGTTATGTTTCCAAAAATAACCCATGAAAGGCGAAACCCGTGAAGTAGTGATCTTAATTTTTTACCAGTAATTTGAGTTGCTAACCTGCCTGGTTCTGATGTTTAGTGTCTTTTGTACAGGTAATAATGCGCTAAACACATGATTCACCGCCAGATACAACAGCGCGAGTCGTTTTGACACGTTGCCTGTCCTGCTGCGCTCCACAGCCGACCGCGGTGCCACGGATCGCACGGGAAAAAAAGAAGCGTGTCTTTTTGTCCCGGACGCATCGACGCGCATTGGGCCGTTTTCAACGCCTATTTGGGCGTCAGCTTCGAAGATATATTGCGTCAAAATTCGCGCGTAAAAGCGTATTTTGTTGTCCGGTCTGAACGCAGCATAAAAACAGAATTCTTAAAATGTAGTTGCAGCCTGAGAACCAACAAAAACTGATGTTAATGCTTTATATTTGAACGCTACTAAAGATAATTCATCTTAAACCGTGAGCTTGTTATTGTGACTCCGAGTGGTTTTCTGCTGCAGACGTTTAAACTTTGCAGTCTTTGAGGCGGTTTCAGGAGAAAAACGGCCGTCCTTTCTCCGAGCCCAGTCTGTTGAGTCGTACGAGCTGAGAGGGCGAGGGCGGGACGTCCTGTCGGAGGGGGCCTTTCGGAGACGCGGGATTGGACGAGGAGCCCGTAAAGCCCGCCTCCTCCTGTTCCCGGCGCCTCTGCTCCTGCCGGAGTAACTCCTGCGCCTCCAGCAGAACTCGAGCGTTCACGTTCAGGCTCGCAAAGCCGTTGGATCTGCCCGCGTACCCGTTAGATCTGCCCGATGTCTGGAGCCCGGAGCTGGATCTGCCCGATGTCTGGAGCCCGGAGCTGGGGTTGGTTCTGCCAGTCGTCTGGAACCCGGAGCTGGATCTGCCGGCCGTCTGGAGCCCGGGGATGGGGTTGGTTCTGCCGGTCGTCTGGAGGTTCCTGGGGCCTTGGTAGCTGGAGTATCGCGGGTTGTCTTTGGCCGACTGGAAGGACTCTCCTGGAGGAAAGGCTTTGTCCACGAGTCCTGAGACACGGAGCTCAGCTGTTTCCTCGGCTGCCTGAAAGAGAGAACAACAAAAAAAAGCTGTTTCATTCTAGTCTGTAACACACGAGTGTTACAATGCTATGTCACAGTGACACCTGAGGAGGGGTAAACGGAGTCTCAGTGGACCATGTTCTCAGTCTCTATTGTCACTGCAGCTGCAGAGCGAGGGTCGTAAGGTCTCTGGTGCCTTTCGCAACAGCAATACTCAAACCCGCAAATGAGGTAAGTCATCAGGCTGAGGAAGGAGGCGAGACAGGGTTTCGATGGATGTACACTGACTGCGAGGCGGGTTCAGTTCGAGACACGTGCAGGTTTCTTGCAAATTGCGTGTACACCAGATGCTGTCAACTGTGGTCCGGTTTTGATAAAAGTAACGCCAGATTTACTTAAATTCCTGGGACGCTCGTATAATGAATCAAATCCACACCAGACCACTGCAGTCTTCAGAGCACGTTCTAAGTTCAGCTGGACCTCAACTCGCATTCAGGGTTAAGGGTCAGGGTTACTTCCCCCACTTCAGAGTATCGAGGGACGAAGACAGTGCTTCACCAACACCGTTTAGGAGTTTCACCTCAACTGAGGATGTTGTCAGACGGTGGAAGGAATCTTTGAGGATCTCCTCAATACCAGCGTCACGTCTTCAGAAGGAAGCAGAGACTGAGGACTGAGATCACACAGGGATCACACTCCTCAGCTCCCCTGGTAAGACCTGTTTGGACATGTTGGACACACCAGGCTGTCCTTTGTCACCGCTTCTGTTCATTGTTTTATGGACAGAAATTCTCGACACAGTCAGGAATCAGAGGGTGTCCGGTTTGGGGACTACAGGTTCTCATGATGTTGTCCTGATGCTTCATCAAACCAGGACCTGCACTGGAACAGTTTGAAGCAGCTCTTCCAAGTCCCAGGCATTGGTTCTCCAGCGGAAAAAGGTTCTTTGTCTCTGCAGTGGTGAGAGTTCTGCCTCAAGTGGAAGTTCAAGTATCTCAGGGTTTTGTTCACAGTGAGAGAAGGATTGAGCAACCTTATCTATCGTCATGAGCTTTGGTAAATCTAAGAATGTTTATAAGCTTTAAATGATGTTTCTAGACTTATGAGAGCGTTGGAGTGTACTGAGCTTCCAAATGTTTAACAGCAGCCCGTTTAAAATCCTAAATGTGTTGTTGTGTTTGAGCTGCGGGCGTTTCCTGGACCTGCAGACCAAACCACGCACACTCACGGTTTATTACATTAGACGAGTTTAGAGCCCAGAGGGAGGGATGGAAGCGTCTGATGTGATTACGACACAAACAGACGTCCACTCAGAGCACGGAGGAGTCTAAAGAGAGCTGTGAGCGGTGATGTAATCGCGTTTAACATCTGGAAGCGACGGAAATGTGGCGCAGCAGCAGAAGAGATCGTAACATCATCATCACAGAGATACGGATCGCACGGCTCAGGTTGACCAGGTAAAGAATCTACAGATGAATCTACAGACTGATGACAATATCTATGAATAAAGTTAACTCTGATAATACAGGAGACTCCAAACTCAATATGATGGTAATTACAAGACTTATACGTGTTTCAGATGAACAATAAAGAACAACCAATATTTAATTATTTGTGCAAACATATTAACCCTTCAGGCCAACGGTTCTCAACCATTATCAGTCGCAACGCCAAAATAATGACCATGAGCAGTCGTAACCCCGAAAGACAAAATGTTTTCACCTGCAAAGTGATACAGTTGACTTTATTTTGGTCTGCGCAGGTTTCTTTCTATAGAACATTTTATATATGGCATAAAATGTATTAGGCCATTTAGAGTGTCAGAAAATATGAATTGTGTACTTGAGTTTTCACTACCAGAAAGTTACACAGTGCGTATGACAGGTTTTTACAATTTCAATTTTTAATATAATTTGGCGTCAGGGGGCCTTTGCTATTTTTTGCAATAGGAAGGTAAATTTGACAGTCATCGGCATAAAAGTGATATCTGACATTGTGCTTCTTAAAAATTTCGCCGAGTGGGAGCAAATATAAAGAAAAAAGGACAGGGCCAAGAATGAACCCTGGGGAACTCCACAGACCAAAGGGGCGGAGGCAGAGGCGGAGTCCCCCAGCTTAACAATAAAAGATCTCCCACTGAGGTATGACCGAAACCATTCCAAAAAGTTGAGTTCTAAGATCATGACATCATCCTAGGGAAACTATAATGTTCTTCCATTGTTTTTTATTTTCAAGTAAAAAGTCTTCTACTAGAGAAGTTTTTGCCCATTTTATTAGCATGTTAGCTGGACAACCGTGTGATGAACGGGAAGTACATTTTGAATGACTGAACATGGGCGAAATGTGTAAAATGTTTTGTAAAATCTTAATTCTAATGGTCTTCACTTTGTTAAATAGACATGTGATGAAACTAGTGTTGGGGACAAAAATATTGAAAGTAATAATTACTTATTACTTATTAAAGTGAATCTAAACCCTAAAACAACTTTTTTGGATTATTTAATAGCATAATCTACTGTTTTTTATTTGTTATATATTTTTTTTTGTTATTTTACATATTTTTAATTAATTTTTATTATTTTTATATGTCAATGGTACATTGTTTTTTTTTTTTTTTTTTTTTTTTTTTTTTTTTTTTTTTTTTTTTTTTTACTTTCTATTTAGTCAATGCCTGTATTTTGAAATGACAGTAGCTCCATGGTAAGCGCAGAGGGAGGGCTTGTCCACATTGCCTCAGTTCTGTTTATCTCAGAAGTTTGGATTAACATTACAAGACACTTATGAGGATGACAGAGTAAACAGGTAGGGCTACAACACTCCACGCCTGGCTCCTGAGCTCTCTCATCCTTCACTCTCCCTCTCCTTTTCTTTTCTCCTGGAGTCAATATATGCTACATCTCGTGTTGCGAGCGGCAGCGAGTCAGACGCGCGTCGCGGTGTGTGTGCTGCAAGTTGTTCTTTGTGTAAATAAAAGTTGTGACGGGCAGGTCTACGGGATCTACCAGTCTTGACGTCGCGAGCTACTGGTAGATCGCGATCGACTGGTTGCCCACCCTGCCCTAAACAACTTGTTTTGGTTGTTTATATAGCAATGCCTACTCTTTCAGTTCAAAATAGCCACAAACTGGCTGCGTCTCACTGCAAAGGCTGGTGTCAGTTCTACACTTTAGGTGACATCAGTGTGTATTGTTCACTCAAAACTGAGCACTAATTACACACACTTGCTGTCACACTAATCACATTACTGCTCTCTACTCTAAGCCCAGCCTTTGCTTTTTTCCCCAATACATTTGAATGAGAAATATTCAGTGTAAAACATGCTAAATCCTTTAAGGAGCTAATTGGAAGGAGGTGGAGAGAGGCTGGTAACTTCTGGGCAGCAGGTTATACAAATATAATTATAACATCACTGCCTTTGTTAAAAAGTCTCTTTAAGTTAAGTTCAAATGCATCTTACACATTAAATAAGGGTTCGCTTGTACTTCAGTACTACAGTATTATATTTATCTTTCTCACCTGGGCAGTGAGCTGTACTGTCTCTGTCTTTTCCTCTGCAGTATTAGTAAAAGTATAAGTTATAGTATTTCTTACCTGGGCAGTGAGCTGTACTGCCTCTGCCTCTTCTCCTCTGAAGTATAAGTATATTTATATTTTTCTTTCTCACCTGGGCAGTGAGCTGTACTGTCGCTACGTCTCTTCCTCTGCAGTATAAGTATTAGTATATTTATATATTTTTTACCTGCAGTGAGCTGTACTGTCTCTAGATATTTAGGCCAAAGCACCCCAAGCAGGCGATGGGCCTATTGCTTTCGTAAGTGCCGTGCAAAGCACACATTAAATAAGGGTTCGCTTGTACTTCAGTACTATAGTATTATATTTATTTTCTCACCTGGGCAGTGAGCTGTACTGTCTCTGCGTCTTTCCTCTGCAGTATTAGTGTAAGTATAAGTTATTTTCTTATCTGGGCAGTGAGCTGTACTGTCTCTGTAGATATTTATATTTATATTTCTTACCTGGGCAGTGAGCTGTACTGTCTCTGCGTCTGGTTGAAGGCATCTCTTTCCTCCAGTCGTTGTCGCTGCAGCTGAACTTCCACAGACACAGAGTGTCGTCCTGGGACACCGAAGCCTCCGTTAGCGCTGTTAGCACCGCTCTGACAAACAAAAACAAGAACAAACTTTAGCTTTAGCACCGCTCTGACAAACACACAAGAACTGATGTTAGCTTTAGTACCGCTAATGTGTGTGTTTCTGCAGCTTTACTCAGAAATGGTAAAGTATTTTTACTCAAGTATTGTATTTAAGTAGTTCTTTTTATCTGTACTTAAATAAAGTAGTGAAAAAATCTGGAAACTTTTTACATATTTCAATAATAAATGAATGAATATTTTATTTAAGTGTCATGCACCCAAGTGCCCAGCCCACATGGGCTTATACGTATGAGTCTACTATTATTATTGCACCTATTAACCACAGGTGCAAACACACGGCCAAGTCAATCAAAGAACAGAAAAAATGTAATTCTAGATTTGCTAAAACGTCTTGAAACCTGGATTTTAATCTTTATGTTTTGTGGTTAGTTGATGGACTTATATTATTTAACTTGCTTCAAGGTGTTTCTGTCTTGTTTAAATAGATCTGCAAACTTGATTCAGGCTAAAATATCTTGGAAACGGTCAATAACGTCTTCAAACAAGTGAAATATACTACGAGATATTAACAGTTTTATTTGAACTGGGCTAAAATAACTCAAATTAAGATGCATATTCAGAATTCTAGTCGTTTTAACCTCGACTAGATAATATACATATAATAAGATTTTGCAGGATCAGAGTAATGGTTATTGCAGTGGCAGTGTGATTGTACTTTCTACTTTACAAATGTACAATGTTTTACTCTTGTACTTTTACTTTTACTTTCAGCAGAACTTTGACTTTGACCAGAGTATTTTGTTTTTAAGACTCCTGATGTGACGAGAGCATGAGCAGGAGGACTTACCGGAGCAGAGGCACACGAGACTGGGTGGTGATGTTACCGCGGCGACGGGCCCGGGGTGTGGTTACCGTGGTGATGGTTAGGATGCAGTTACCGTGGCGATGGATGGAGGAGGATGTGGAGGAGGCATGCTGAGGGGTGAGGTTACCGCGGCGATGGCAGAGGCATGCTTTCAGAGGGGGGAGGGGTGGAGGGGGGTGGCTGTTACCGTGGTGACAGTTAGGGCAGGATGCTGTTGCCGTGGCGATGGCGACAGTGACACGACGTGAGGAGGAATGTGGTTAGTTTGGGTGTTAGAGCAGAAACATGTGACAAAAACACACAGATGTGAGTTAAATACATCAACGTGAATCAAAACAACTCAAAATGACAATTCTCAAGGTTTTCTGTCAAATAAATGTTGGTTTTACATGTAGAGATGGGCTAATATATCAAACTTTACATATTATTGTAAGAGGTGGAAAAATACTCATATTTAGCTTAGTTTATTTATGCAACAGTAAAAATGAAAAATATACATATTGATACACAATACACACAAAATGGATATCATTGATAAAACACAGTAAAATTCCCTTTTTTTTGTGCACATCTGAAAATGGTCTAATCCACATAGTGATGTCATGAAGTGTTATTTTTATGCTGCGTTCAGACCGGAGCATCGGAGAGTCCAAAGCGTCCAGTTCACGTTAAGTCAATGTAAACCCGTGTCTTTAGGCGTCCAGTGAGTTTGTGTCGCGAACTGACGTCTAGTGCGTTAAAATTAGCTTGTTCAGGCATTTTCTGACACCGCGTCTTGTGAAGTAGACGCTCCAACCTGCGGTAGACGCTTTGGCCTCGTCAGGCGTCAACGCCTGAGTTGGGCTCTGCTGAACTTTCAAGCGTCGAACGCCTGATACCACCAATCAAACACTTTTCTCCTGTGACGTAGTGGCGTGTCGTTCTCCTCTCACATCAAGAGGAAAGGACCACTGTTTACTCAAGTCTTTTGAGAACTTTTATTAACTAAATGTCGCTTGTTTTGGGCTTATTTCAAAGACTTGGTCGCTCGTTGCTCTGAAAACCTGTCGACACAAAACAACAACATGGACCTGATCTGGACTGACAAAGCCTCACATGGATCTATTCAGAATGTTTAAACCTGCTGTAGGACGTGACACTGGAGGAGGACAGAGACAGTCTCTCTCTCCTTCTCTCTCTCAGCGGGACAAGCGGGAACGCAAAGAAGAGTGTCCTTGTCCCTTGATGTCTCGACGTTCATTGGGGTGTATTGGACGTCACTTGGGGCATCAGCTTCCAAAATATTCTGCGTCAAAATACTCTGTTACGTGCAAAATTAGACGCTTAAACGCTGCCCGGTCTGAATGCAGCATTATTGTTTGCTGCTGTTTTAGCCTCATTTGAACTTTTAAATAGAACACCAGAGGAACATTAAGTAAATGATTTTGGTTTATCTTTTCATGTGTTAAGATTTCTATAAAAGCCTTCAGTATCTTATATTTATGTGTGAAGTGATGCAGTTCAAACGAGGCTAATACAATCACTGTAGCTTCAGGTTTGTAAGTTTAGCGAATCCAAGGCCGAAGAAAGTAATCGGTGAAAGTTGTGTAGAGTTTAAAAGACAGTGGAGCACTTCCTGTATTTCACTTGATGACATCACGAGGAGGAACTACGTGTTTTCAGTCTGAGGAAATAATATGGATTTCTGTGTTAGCGGATGAAGCAAAACACAACTTCAGGCATGTTCATGATGATGGCACGGCATTATAAAGGGTGAAATATGAGGACCTATATGCAGAGTTACACAGCGGCTCTTTTAAATCAAATGTCCTGATGTGTCATGTGACTGCAGCTGTGTAATTCTTTAAACACCTATTTGAAACACGTCGGTATGTCCCTGTTATATTAAAGGATTATTATATCAGAGTGCCTCGATTCTCTTTTTCTGCATCTTTTCTATGGATTCTTGAAGAGCACAACACTCCACTAGACCCTGTAAGCACTTCTGTTTTATGATACAAACTATACTCTAATACTATGAAGGTTCATTTGTCTTTTTATTTCTGAAACTTTTTTTGAACACTGAATTTTTGTAACTGATTTTTTTTTACCATTTGAATATTTTTTAAACATCGAATCAGGTGAAAAAAATTCAGTGTATAAAAATACAATGCTTTTAAATTCAGTGTATGAAAACAGTTTACAGGACATAAACACTCTGCCAAGCGAAGAACTGTAGAAATGTCTGAAGACTATTAGCTCTCAGTGGACTAAACATATTAACTCAAAACAGAAACGACTTTTATTTTTATTTTACACATTCATAAGAATTAATATAAATGAACATGCAAACTGAACTGTGTAAATATGCTATAAAAGTACTTTATTCTGTCTCAAAGGGTTTAAAATAGCCACTAAACTGCTCTGGAGAGCTCGGGGCTCGATTGCTCTGGTCTGGATTTACACACAAACGTAGCAGCGAATTTTCAGACACTGGATTTTTTTACACTGAATTTCAAAACACAGCAACTGTATTTGAACTTGTTGAATTTTAAAGAAATGTATATTAATGCAGTCAATTTTAGGACAGTGTATTTTGGTACAAAGAATTTAAAAGCATTGTATTTTATACATTGAATTTTTAAGCATTGTAATTTTTTACACTGAATTTTTTCACCTGATTTGATGTTTAAAAAATATTCAAATGCTGAAAAAATCAGTTACGAAAATTCAGTGTTCAAAAAAAGTTTCAGAAATAAAAAGACAAATTAACCTTCATATAATACAAATACCTGTTAAAATATACATGCAAATTATATAAATAAAATTTGAAATAAAACTGAAATCACAAGTAAGTGATCAGCACTTGCGTGATTAAGTAATGACATTTGTCCTAATTTCAAGTGAAAATTTAAATTCACAAAATGACAAAATATCTGATTCTTGTTCCAGTGGTAAATCATATTTTTAAGTCTTTATACATTTGTTACTTTATTAAAATGGTTGTTTTTCTTGTGTGAACCTAAACTATTAAGTCAGACATGTTTGAACACATTTATGTTGGACTGACTTAAGAGTTTTATAGAAAAAAAAACAAAAAATTCTATTTACTTTTGTCAAAATTGACCAAACACGTGTACATTTCGATCCCAAAATGTCAAACAAAAAACATCTCATTGTAACGTACATAAAGTCCATTTTAAGCCTTCTCCTGAGCCTTGTGGTAATTCATCCTGGAGCAGAGCATTGTGGGTAATTTGTCCTGCAGCAGAGAGCATTGTGGGTAACGTGCTCCAGTTCTTTCACAGTGACAGATGTTTGAGCCGAGTTCCTTGGTGTTTGTGAAACTTGAATCGATCAAAAGCTCCAGCAGCAGCAGGTCCTCGTTCTTCTTCTGTTTGTGTAAATATGAAGCTGCTGATTATTATTTTACATTTCTGAGGCTGAAGTCGTCTGTGAACGGCGAGGGAAAGTCGTGACGCAGCAGATTCTCGACCCTGTTTGTGTCTGAAGAGTTTAATGTGTTTGATGGAACAGAAGGTCGACGAACTGAACTCGCTCCCACGCAGACAAACACGGCGCTCGGAGGACGCAAACACACTCAGAGAGACGCTAAGAGGACACGCAGACAAACAGCAGACAAACACGGCGCTCGGAGGACGCAAACACACTCAGAGAGACAGTAAGAGGACACGCAGACAAACAGCAGACAAACACGGCGCTCAGAGAAACAGAGACACTAAGAGACGCTCAGAGGACGCAAACACACTCAGAGAGACGCTAAGAGGACACGCAGACAAACAGCAGACAAACACCACGCTCAGAGGACGCAAACACACACACAGAGAGAGACACTACGAGGACACAAACAGAGAGACAGAGACACTAACAGGACGCAGACACACACAAAGAAACACGTTTACATGATCAGGGAAATCAGACTAGACTAGAAAACTGGACTCTATTTGGTTTCCCCTCAAACCGATCAGACCAGTTTTGCTCCAGGTTACATGTGAGAGAGTAAACCGATTACCCTGGAGAGACTGGTCCTGCTGTGTCAGACTCACTACAGCAGGATTCAGACGCATTATGTTGATTTACCTAAATACTGTTTATTATTAGTAAGTATTTGTAATATTGTGTGTAAAAAAAGGCATTGATCTTTAAACGTTTAGGTCTGTGTTAAACATGTAGGACTGTTTTAATCATAAATATGTGGCTGTGTGTGCCACTTTGTGCAGGAGCTTTTCTGTTGTAAAAATGTTACTTTATTGTTGTAATGTGCTGTGGTCAGGGGTTGTGAGCTGCTCAGTTACATTTGTAAAGCTGCAAACTGATTGTTTGTTTACATGAGTCTGAAATCAGACTACAATCGGTCAGGACCACGTGCGCCTGGTTTTCTGAAATTGATTTACAGCTCCTCAATATGTCTTTCTGGGTTTACATGAGCTTTGGAAAACTGGTTTAAATCGGACTAGGCTAGTGATCTGGTTTTCCTGGCCTCCATGTAAACGCCCTGATTAACCCTCTGGCGCCACCGTCGCAATATTGCGACACATAACTTCACCGGAGAAAACCGCCTCTCTCTCTTGTTAAAATCAAAAACACTGTTTCTACATGCTTCCAGTAGATGGCCGACATCCAGAGCTTTCTTTTAAGCCCAAAATTACCATAGGTTCCTATTGGATAAAACTCAACGAGGGCGGGTCAAAGGGGCTGCTTTTTTAAGTCAGCTGTGTGTGAAGTGAGGCGAGGGGAGACAAGGCGAGGCAGCGCTGGTCTGACTTTTTGTGAGGCAATACTGGCGAAAACTTCCACTAGAGCGAAGGCTTTGAGTCTGATACTGGCAGATTGTGATCACGTTCTCAGACGATGAGAGCGGGAGTGAGAGTGAGAATGGGCGCGCTGATCTCAGCAGCGGTAGAGCCACGGCAGCCGCTCCGGGCGCTCCGCTTGGAGGAACAAATAACAGCGCGAACTGATCCGAAACAAACTTTTCCTGTTACAAAACACGTGTAGCACATGGGGCAGGGATAGTATGTAGGTTCTAGAAGGAGGGGAGAGTGGTTACGGAGGTAAACACCACCGGCGCGCCGCCGAAGTCCCCCCCGGCATCAGTGCGAGGAGGCGGGGGAGAGCGGCAGGACGCACCGCGGAGGTTAGCAGGGGGAGGAGGCGGGGAGAGAGTTTACTCTTATTGGTGCTATTTCTAATTCATTATTCCTCTAAAAAAAATGAAAAAAATAAATAATAAAACATGTATATCTCCCTGTTTTTACTGTCAAAAAACAGTCTTATTCAGCCGGTCTAAAAACATGCAATAATAAGGACATAACATATATAATATTCTACATATATACAATATAGTACCATATTTATAATCTTTGATTAATACCTAACACTTTTCCAATTTATAGTAGAGCTCTATCTTAAAGTAAATTTAAGCTACAGCCTTTGGAAAGTTGGAGAGTAAAAACCGCATTTCCACTGAAAAAAACCTTGGCGCCCAAAGGGTTAAGAGGACGCAAACACAGAGAGACACTAAGAGGACACAGATACACAGACACAAACTCACAGAGACTTAACAACGTGAATGTGACAATACAAAGCAGCTTCACTGATGGAGAAAAGTGTTTAGGACAAATATAAACATAAACATAAAAACAGTTTGGTCCATTTTCACACAAACTTATAAAACAATCTGAACCAGTCCAATCAAACTTCACATTTTATTTATCAAAAACAGTTTGTTCGACGTTTCGGTAACATTTCATCTCAAAGATTCATGAGGAATTCTGGCTTCAGTTCATCACGACAAATGTGTTAGACGTGAGTTTATCATGATCTTTAGGTTTAGTGTGAATTCTGCCGTTTGGAGGAAATTAGGAAGAAAAAACGTTTACATCATGTTTGTTAAAGTCACCAGCAGTCTTTTAACTCAGTGGTTCTCTGCATTTTTCAGGTACAATCTCTAAAATAAAAACTGTCACGACCCACAAGCATGTAACCTTTAGTCCAAAGATGGATGATTATTTTCCTGAGAGTCAGATTCAAATCCAGACAGTGGAAAAAGGTCAGAACTCAGACGTATCAACAGCAGGTTTCAGCAAGCACCAACGCAAAGTCAGTGTGATAAAGCAAACAGAGAGTAAAACTTTCATCAAAAACATGACAAGGGCCTGATTAAAACAGACTGAAGGCCGCTCAGCAGTGATGCTCAGGTCGACCTGTGACCTCCTGCGGGACCCACAGAATCAGGTAGGACCAGGTGGGTCTGTAGTGAGATTAAAGGAAGTTTGTTTGGGTGGATCAGGTCTAAACTCATGTTCAAACGCTCTTTTGCTTTAGCTTCAAGTGACATGAACGTCTGTCTAATAAGCCTCATGTACCTTGCCTGACCAGTCAGTCCATCCCACATTCTGTTGGAATGCAGAAGGTTCTGAAAGTGATAGCCAACGATTTCGCGGTCCAAAGTTAGGACGATCCAATCACAAATCGCAAATACGCTGTCCAGTCTTCCAGGCTTCTTTACTGTTGTCTGTGAATGCTGCAATTTGACATGATCCCATACACGGAGTTTGAGAGCAAAGCACGTCGCTTTAGCACAGAGTAGATCTAGACTAGGAACTCTGCAGACTTTTATGTAGTTTTAATGTGTTAGAGTTTGGATCAGGTCGTAAATCATTTTTTCGGGTCTGGTGGGTTTGGTCACAAAAACAGCTGACTCGTGCATCACTAGCGTCCAGCGCACAGAACAGTGTGCTAGTCTCTCACATTAGCCTCCGCACACAAGAAACAAAGTATTTATGAAAACGTTTTCTTCTATAACAGACAAGTATCGGAAATAGATGGTTTATGACCTGACTAGTTTCAACGGTGACTTCCGTCTTTGTCAAAGGCGTTGACGGAAGTGACTGTAAAAAAACATCGCTTATAGATACTTGTCTGATATAGAAGAAAACATTTTCATAAATACTTTAAGAAGACACAGTGAACATCCCTGACCTAAGAAACAAAGTGTTTTGATCAGAGCAGCAGGTTTTGAGCCGAAGACCTTCAGTGAAACAACCAAAACATTTATGTCTAAACAAAGCAAATCAAACTGCAGACATGTCCACGCTCCACAGTTTGAGAAACACTGGGTTAGAATGATCACAAACAGCTCATCGTCGCTAAATAAAGATGATATAATAAGGACTGTTTCATAATTAACTGGTTTTGTTTGAGACTTTTACAAACATCATGAAAAACATTATTTATTTATTTAAAACAAGTGACTTCACACCGAGCTTAAAGATCACGATGAACAAACATGATTCATGTTAGTTAGCGATGTAATTCATTAATAAAGTCCTGACGAGCTGAAGCCTGACTCGTTACAAACATGTTAAAGTGATTCGTTTCAACACTGATCCAAGGAAAACGAAAAAGTACAAAACTCTGCGGCAGAAACGTACCAGAGTTCATTCAAAGTTCATTATGTTCGGCTGGAGTTTGGACAGACGAACCTTCTCCTCACGATAAATCCAAACATAATTATACAAATCTAATCAGAATAAATAAAAGTGTTGGTGTGATTCTTTCAGTTCAGGATACTTGAGTCCGGTTTGTTCTCAGTCCCACAGGTGTTTGAAAAGTCTTTGAACATGACATGACTGCAGTTTAACAAAAGGCACTGGACAATGACATGTTTCCACGGTGATGGCGACGGAGGCGGAGCTAAAGCCCAGAGCAAAAACACTGCTTTTTGGATCATGAAGGATGTTTAGTCAGAGTTAGAAGAGAAAAAGGACGTTTGCCTGTTGCTTTTAAGTTAGAGACCTGCACAGAGCCGAACGTTCCTGTACGCAGACCGGGTTTGGTCCTTAGAGTTTCTCTAGTTGTAGTGCATCAGTCGTCAGGCCTGTTGGTTTGTGCTGAACATAAACTCTGTTTGACCAGTTTAAAGTGAGCAGCCTTCTCTTCTGTCCTTGTGACACAGCGACACTGACACTTCTCCTGAGCTGCTCTAGACTGACACAAGCACAAACATGAGTCTGATCTTTCTCAGCTCATTGAGCAAATCAAAGACTCTGTAAACAGTTTGGACACACATACATGTTCTACATCTCATATGCTCTTAGTCAATCTTAATATTCAACAGGACAGTTGTTGGAAGCCTGATGTATCATTTCCCTCGTCTCACTGGAGCTTGTTTGTTCTATGGTAGCATTAACCAATCACTGCTGTTTGTTTCATTACCAGACGTTACACATGTTCTGAGACCAACACATCAGTTGGAGTCTGGTTTGTACAGTGTAAACATTTAAAGGTTGTATGGAGGATTTAGCTGTTTTTCAAACGATGCACGTGTTTCCTCCCAGGGCCACGCCCTTCACTGTAACGGGGCCAATTCTCGGGGTCAGACTAGCATCCTCGTGACGTTGTGGCAATGCCATACGAAGGGGAAAACAACAACGTAAAGTAACTTTAGATTAAAACTTTCACTCACCACCGCACAGTTTCCAATCTTTAGTATTTGAGCCTTTAAAAGGAACCCCGAATATTTACATAAATAGATCGAAAATACTTGGCGTAGGTATACTTACTAAAAAGTAGAACTTAAAGTAAACAAATATTCGCCGTTTGACGTAAAATTGTTATGTTTACAACAACTTCCTGATATTACGGGCGCCGCATCTTGAGGTGATGACGCAGAATCGTGAGACGCACTGGAGCAGTGAGCGTCAGTCGTGAGACGCACCGTTGATCTGGTTAACAGGAGCGTCAGTAGTGTTTCGTCTGGTTAACAGGAGCGTCAGTAGTGTTTCGTCTGGTTAACAGGAGCGTCAGTAGTGTTTCGTCTGGTTAACAGGAGCGTCAGTAGTGTTTGTAAAATGGTACATTGTGTGGCTTTTGGTTGTGATTTGGTCTCGGGAGGAAACAAGGAGAATGTGGTAAGCTTTCATAACTTTCCTCGTAGTTACACGATTCGACGTCATACTACCCATAATGCACTGCGTTGTAAACAATGATGGCGTCTTCCGTGAAAATATATTTCTTAAAAGTTTAATAAGACGGTAGATTTTTCAGATTATTTTCGTGTGTATTTGTATCTTTGATGATATAAGGAAAACTCGAAAACAAACATTAAAAAATTCTCGGGGTTCCTTTTAACTCCAGTCGTGCCAAGCATTCGTGTGTACAGCTAGTTGACGTTTTCCCCTTTGCGTCGTTGCAACCAAAACGTCACGAAACGTCATCAGTCCGACCTCGAGAATGAGTTACTTAGGAACACTGAAGGTTTGTTTAACAGGTTCACAGGCCAATAGATAACAAGGTACCTCGTTATCTATTGGTCAACGTTTGTTTAGCATAAGTACAAGGCTGTTACAAATCTATGCAACTGTTTTTGACAAAGACTGACAAACTATTTTTTAAAATCCTCCATACAACCTTTAAGTTAGCAAATGAAACCGGCTGATACTTCAGGCTTCCAAGACTTGTCCTAATGACTCAAAACAAAGATTGGATGATAGTTTAAGAGATGCAGAATATGTATTTGTGCTCTGAGCTGAGACTGATCAGACACACGTTTGTCAGTCTGGAGCAGCTCAGAGGAAGTCTGGCTACAGTCCTGACTGAACTACGACACAAACAGCTGACGAACTAATACGAGCTGCAGCTTTAACAGTGAAATACATCAGACTTCTGTTGAATTCTTTCAGAAAAGTCATAAAACTTTCATCATAATTGAGCCGCTCTAGTGTCAGCGTCACATGGAGAGAGAACAGATTAAATTAGACATCGATTGACTCTTTGTTGGTCTAAAATATCTCACTCCCCAAGTCCCTGAAAGTTTAGATCCTGCTCTGCCCTGGATCTGGAAGTTTTTTAATTGGCAATGTAACGATGTGATTGGATGTGTTTTTGTTGGTTTATTTCAGAAATAAAAGATCATGTTTAGTTTTAGTTCAATAGGCTGTCAGTGTTCATGATTTAAACTCACCTAAAGACAAAACTCAGTCCTGACTCGACGCAGGTCTCTACTTTAAAACAGAGTTAGTGTTTTGTTCTGAGGAGGCGGGGCTTCTGGCTTTAGGACACGCCCCCGACACGTGCGGCTCCAATGAGAGACACACAGGAAGTGATGCAACAGGAAGTGGAGGTGCGGTTAGTGGTGGGTGGGTCCATGCATGACGGTGATGTTAGAGGTGAGAGTGTTCGAGTTAGTCCTGCTCCTGCGCGGCTCAACCTGCAGAGAGCGGGCTGTAGGGGGCGCTCTGTACCTGCGCCTGGGGGTCACACACTCCACCCAGCTCTGCTCGTAGCCGTAGCGCCCTGGACGCCCTGCTCCTGCTCCTCGACACGTTCTGCGCTCGCTGGAACTCCTGCCTCAGCCGCTGTATCCGGTCGTGGGTTGGACGGAGTCAGGCCACAACTGAAACGAGAAGAAAACATCAAACTCTGAGGAAGAAAAACAACAAAAGATCAAACTCTGAGGAAAGGAAGAGACGACAGGATGTTTGCAGGTTATGAAGTTATAATCGTGACAAACATTTCAACAGTACGGCGGCTCACTCTGGAGTTACTCATGATGCTAATGAACGTACGACTGCTGCGACCGCTCTATAACGTTTCTTTGAACATTTCCTATACGTTATTCTTAACGGCGCTTGTAGTCTGTTCATACACGATCATTTTAATCTGGTCAGGTGTTATGAAAAATCTTAAATTTCTCAATAAAAATATGAATATTTTTGCGTAAAATTATTGCTTTTTTGTTGTAAAATGCTGCAACTTTATTCTTATACATGTATTTTTGTTCTCACAATGGTTTAATTCTTGTAGCACAGTGAGAATTGTTACTGTTCTTTAGTCTGGCCCTCCACCACTTATGTGTAGAATAATGCTTACCGCTCCAGGCTCATGGGCAGTTTAGTCTGTGTGGGGTCGACACGACAAGTCTACGAAGAAACTGTAAACTGTAGAAAAGCTTAGGCCTGGGCAGTTTGTCTGTGTGGGACACTAAAGGCCTATTCATACTTCAGAAGAAGTAAGAAGTTTGTTTGGCCCGCTCTGGCCACAAGACAAGAACAAAGTTTATTCCGGCTCTGACATTCAGACTTCAGCAGACACGTCACAGACATAGAACAGATGAAACCCTCGCTCTGTCGGGTCAATCTGTTCATCCTCCGCTGTGTTTAACCTGCTGCGTGAAGCAGAACCCAGAGTCCTGCCTGTGCTGCTGCGGAAGAGTTTTGACTGAGTCTGTTGCTTGTTATTTTGTTGATTATTCAATGTTTCTATGAACAACATTCGCTGCCTGAAATGTGGGACAAACAAACAACGGTGGGACGTTATTAGTTAACTTCTGTTTGCGCCGACCAGGGAGAAGCAGCATGTTCGGCTGTGGACAGCACAGAACTGTCAAAAGATTCAGCAGTGGATTCTACGAGAAATCCTGCCCACTTCTGGCCAATCAGAGCCGAGCTGCCGCACAGCTCAGCGAAGAAAGTTCTGCTCAGCTGATGTGACAAGAACAACCCGCACAAACTGCAGAACTGAGGCTAGACGAACAAAATGACGTCATTTTGTTCTGACAGCCTGATCGGGACGTCTGATGAAGTATGAATTGGCCACTGACCAGTTTAACAGAGATTAATTTCTATCCTGCAACTGTGACAGTGGATGTTACAGAACGGAAACATCATTTGATCATCTTTTGTGACCCGACAAAACTAACGAGTCTCCATCTTGTTCTGAGAATTCTAAACTCACATTAAAACGTTGATGTCCTGATGGTACATGTGGATTTTGGAGAGAAAGTCACAGTGTATTGTTCTGGGCCGTTCTAAATCCTGTCAGTCACTTCTCACAGACTGTAAGACGTTCTGCTCTTTAAGTATTTGCCTGTTCTGCCTGTGCCAGGGGCCGGCCGGTGGTTCTAACGAGCTGGTAAAGTGTGAAGTGTCCTGTGAGCCGCCTGTTTCTGTGTGTCAGAGGTAAATGTGGCTTAATATTAAATGGGTGATAATATATATATTTTTTCTCTTTCGTTTTTTGGGAGACCTTGCCATTTGCTTTTTTCATACTAGTTTAAATGTAAAATTATCACCCTATTTAACAATCACTAAAAATGCAGACTGTGATTTTGTTTTTTTTTGTTTTTCTTTGTAGCTGATTTTACTATTTTATTGTCTACATTCTGTTTTTGTGTGTGTGTGAGTGCGTGTGTTTTGTTTGGGCTCTCATGTCACCCTCCTCCCCCTTTTCTATTTTACTTAGTTCTATCTTATAGAATTTATTTCTTAAGACAGAAGCATGGGCAAAGGTCTTGAAATTGTTCACTTGAACATTCGAAGCCTTTTTCCAAAAATTGACCTATTAAAGCATGGCTTGCCTATAATAACCCCAGCATTATTACACTATCTGAAACCTGGCTTTCAAGTAGAATCTCTGACAATAACATACATCTGGAAGGTTATAAACTTTATAGATCTGATAGAGGGTCAAGAGGAGGGGGTGTCGCTACTATGTATCATCTCATCTCAAATCACAACTTATTCCTTTTAATGAGCCCCCGTGCTCTTTGAAGGCCTCTTTATAAAAATTGTTCTCCATGAAAATAAGCATTTAATTGTTGGAAATATTTATAGACCCCCAAGCTCCCCTAAATTAGAATCAGTTAAAATATTTTAGCGACTATATCTTCATTAAAACATAACAAGGAAATTATTATAATGGAGACTTCAATCTAAATGGAGTGATCCATCTACATTCACAGAGCGAAATATGTTCAATAGTTTAAATCTTGAGCAAATTATTACACAACCAACTAGAGTTACTCGTAATTCCAGATCAGTTTTGGATTGGCTCTTGTTTCACATCCCAATAGAATAATCAAATCTGGGATTTTCCAGACTGCCTTAGTGATCACTCCATGATTTATTGTACTTGGAAAATTACCAAACCTCGTCTCCCACCCAAATTGATAAAGATTCGTAAAACTAAATCATTTAATAGTGATAATTTTATTAGTGATCTACAAAATATCAATTGGGATAGACTTATCTTAATCCCGAATGTAGATGATGCCTGGGATTTTTTATATACTGAGCTTAATCGTGTCATAGATAAACATGCACCTTGGACTACAATTAAAGTTAAAGGGACCCACTTACCTTGGATAAATGGTGATCTTATTAATTTATATAAACAAAGAGATAGGGCCTGGAATACTTGGCATCACACTAAAAGTCCCGTTGACTGGGAAAAATACAAACATCTGAGAAATGTTTGCACAACACAAACAAGAAACTTCAAATCAAGCTATTTCAGAAATGGCCTGATGAATGACTTTAAAATCCAAGACAATTCTGGAAACAAATTAATAACCTACTTGGAAAATCTGGTAGATCTTTGATTAACATGAATATAGAAAATGAAATTACAAATGATCCTTATGCCATTGCTAATGCTTTCAGTTTACATTTTTCTCAAATCCCACAGGTTCAACCTCCTCAAATCACTCCAACTCAATACAGTCCGCCCTGTAACAGCTCCTTTTCCTTTACTGAGATTACTCCTGCTGAGGTTCTAAGAGCCATAACTGAATTATCTTCTAACTCTGGTGCTGGTCCAGATGGAATTGAGAGTAAATTTATTAAACTAGGGGCTTATGTGCTCTCTACTCCTCTTGCTGCCATTTTTAACTTGTCTTTTACTACTTGTAGAGTTCCCTTACCCTGGAAATGTGCTAAAGTCATCCCATTACATAAATCGGGGTGATCCTGAAAATATTAATAATTACAGACCTATCTCCATTATAAACAGTATAGTGAAAGTTTTTGAGAAAATTATTTTTGTTCAATTATCAAATTATTTAACAGAATATGATTTATTGTCCCAGAGTCAGTCTGGGTTCAGGAAAAATTTCTCTACTACTACAGCTCTTCTCAAATTTACTAATGACGTGTTTTACAATTTTGATAATAGTATGTGTACTGGAGCAATATTTATTGATCTCACTAAAGCTTTTGATTTAGTTGACCATTATTTACTTCTCGACAAATTATTTAGCATTGGCCTTTCAAGATCTGCTCTGCTTTGGTTCAACTCCTACTTACACCTCCGTCGCAGTGTGTGTCCTTTGGAGGCAGCTTGTCCAATTTTAGGGCTATTGATAAAGGTATTCCGCAAGGTTCATCTCTTGGTCCACTACTTTTTTCTATATTTATTAATGACCTGCCTAATTGCTGCACTGATTGTGATATTCAACTATATGCAGATGACACGGTTATTTATTGCTCAAACCTAAAATTGATGACATCTGCAAATCGCTGCAAAATAATTTCGACCTGGTTCAAAATTGGCTTTTGTCAAATAAGCTTCTGCTCAACAAAAACAAATCTTATTCTATGCTTTTTCGTCAAAAACGCTCTAAGTCACGAGAATTCATTTTTAAACTTAATTTTCTTGATCAGTCAACTGTTAAATCTGTTGACCAGTTCAAATACCTTGGTCTGTGGTTAGATTCTGATCTTTCTTTTACTACACATGTACATAATATTGCAAATAAGCTAAATTATTCCTTAAAAATACTCTATCATCTATTAATTGCTTCAATTTTCCTGTAAGGAAAAGGATTGTCTCTCAACTTTTATTGCCAATCTTAGATTATGCTGACATTGTTTACCAAAACACTACGTCCTCCTGTCTCCAACCTCTGAACACTGTCTACAACAGCTTGTGCAGATTTATTCTTCGCTGCCCCTACAGGACACACCACTGTGCCATGTATCATCAGCTCTCCTGGCCTTCCTTATCAGGCAGAAGGCATTCCCATTGGTTTTACTTCATTTTTAAATGCATTTATCTAGACTACCCTGTTTACTTAACACAATATCTAACTCTGTTTAGTTCCTCCTACTCTCTTCGTCACACCAATCAGCTTTTTTTCCACACCCCTAGAATCAAAAAGGAAATCGGGAAACTAGCCTTTCGTTATAAAGCCCCTCTGACTGGAATCTTCTTCCAGCATCCATTCGTTCCTTGACGTCTTTTTCTGTGTTTAAAAATGCTATCTTAGAACACACAAAGAATATCTGTAATTGCTTCTAACTCACTTCAATGTATTGTCAACAATGTCATGTTTCTGTTTTTGTTTGGTTGTTATTGTGGTAGGAAACCTAATTGTATAATTTCTGCTTTAGGGGATGGTGAGGTGACCTCTGAGAGCCCTGTATGTATGTGTGAATGTGTGTGTTTGTGAATCTTGTTTTTTCTTATGTATTGTACAATTTGTGTTTTTTCATTGCTGCTGTTTTCTGCTGCTTTATCCTTTTTCTTAGGGGACCCCCTCGAAAACGAGATGGCTTCATCTCAAGGGGTTAATTCCTCTTAATAAAAAATGTCAGCGAAGATGCGGCTGAGATGCGGCTGAGATTCGGTAGATGCGGCTGAGAAACGGCAAATGTGGCTGAAGCGCTGAGATGCGGCTGAGATGCGGCTGGCGGCTGAGATGCGGCTGAGATGCGGCTGAGATCCGGCTGATGCGGCTGAGATGCGGCTGAGATGCGGCTGAGATGCGGCTGAGATGCGGCTGAGATGCGGCTGAGATGCGGCTGAGATGCGGCTGATTGAGATCCGGCTGATGCGGCTGAGATGCGGCTGATGCGGCTGAGATCCGCTGAGCTGCTGAGATGCGGCTGAGATCCGGCT
Source organism: Mugilogobius chulae (assembly GCA_038363315.1). Classification (NCBI taxonomy): domain Eukaryota; kingdom Metazoa; phylum Chordata; class Actinopteri; order Gobiiformes; family Gobiidae; genus Mugilogobius; species Mugilogobius chulae. Next base: position 8,004,218 of record CM076413.1, on the reverse strand, counting down.
GATGCGGCTGAGATGCGGCTGAGATGCGGCTGAGATGCGGCTGAGATGCGGCTGAGATGATGCGGCTGAGATGCGGCTGAGATGCGGCTGAGATCCGGCTGAGATGCGGCTGACGGCTGATGCGGCTGAGATGCGGCTGAGATGCGGCTGAGATGCGGCTGAGAGATGCGGCTGAGATGCGGCTGAGATCGGCTGATTGAGATGCGGCTGAGCGGCTGAGATGCGGCTGAGATGCTGAGATTGGGCTGAGATGCGGCTGAGATGCGGCTGAGATCCGGCTGAGATGCGGCTGAGATGCGGCTGAGATGCGGCTGAGATGCGGCTGAGATGCTGAGATGCGGCTGAGATCTGAGATGTGCGGCTGAGATCTGAGATCGGCTGAGATGCGGCTGAGATGCGGCTGAGATGCGGCTGAGATCCGGCTGATGCGGCTGAGATGCGGCTGAGATGCGGCTGAGACTGTGCGGCTGAGGGCTGATGCGGCTGAGATCGGCTGAGATCCGGCTGATGCGGCTGAGATGCGGCTGAGATGCGGCTGAGATGCGGCTGAGATGCGGCTGAGATCCGGCTGAGATTGAGATGCGGCTGAGATCCGGCTGAGCGGCTGAGATGCGGCTGAGATCCGGCTGAGCGGCTGAGATGCGGCTGAGAAGATGCGGCTGAGACGGCTGAGATCCGGCTGATGCGGCTGAGATGCGGCTGAGATGCGGCTGAGATGCGGCTGAGATGCGGCTGAGATTGAGATGGCTGAGATGCGGCTGAGATGCGGCTGAGATGATGCGGCTGAGATGCGGCTGAGATGCGGCTGAGATGCGGCTGAGATGCGGCTGAGATGCGGCTGAGATGCGGATGCGGCTGAGATCCGGCTGAGATGCGGCTGAGATGCGGCTGAGATGCGGCTGAGATGCGGCTGAGATGCGGCTGAGATTGAGCTGAGATGCGGCTGAGATCGGCTGAGATCGGCTGAGATGCGGCTGAGATGCGGCTGAGATGCGGCTGAGATGCGAGATGCGGCTGAGATGCGGCTGAGATGCGGCTGAGATGCGGCTGAGATGCGGCTGAGATGCGGCTGAGATGCGGCTGAGATCCGGCTGAGATCCGGCTGAATGCGGCTGAGATGCGGCTGAGATGCGGCTCTGAGATGCGGCAGATGCGGCTGAGATGCGGCTGAGATGCGGCTGAGATCCGGCTGAGATGCGGCTGAGATGTGAGCGGCTGAGATGCTGAGATGCGGCTGAGATCTGAGATTGCGCTGAGATGCGGCTGAGATCCGGCTGAGATGCGGCTGAGATCGGCTGAGATGCGGCTGAGATGCGGCTGAGATGCGGCTGAGATGCGGCTGAGATGCGGCTGAGATCCGGCTGAGATGCGGCTGAGATGCGGCTGAGATCGGCTGAGATGCGGCTGAGATGCGGCTGAGATCCGGCTGATGCGGCTGAGATGCGGCTGAGATGCGGCTGAGAGGCTGAGATGCGGCTGAGATCGGAGATGAGATGCGGCTGAGATGCGGCTGAGATCGGCTGAGATGCGGCTGAGATCGGCCTGAGGCTGAGATGCGGCTGAGATCCGGCTGAGATCCGGCTGATGAGATGCGGCTGAGAAAGATGCGGCTGAGATGCGGCTGAGATTGCGGCTGAGATGCGGCTGAGATGCGGCTGAGAGATCGGCGGCTGAGATCGGCTGAGCGGCTGAGATGCGCTGAGATGCGGCTGAGATGCGGCTGAGATGCGGCTGAGATGCGGCTGAGATGCGGCTGAGATCCGGCTGATGCGGCTGAGATGGCTGAGATGCGGCTGAGATGCATGCGGCTGAGATGCCGGCTGAGATGCGAGATTGAGATGCGGCTGACTGAGATGCGGCTGAGATGCGGCTGAGATGCGGCTGAGATGCGGCTGAGATGCGGCTGAGATCCGGCTGAGGCTGAGATGCGGCTGAGATGCGGCTGAGATGCGGCTGAGATCCGGCTGAATGCGGCTGAGATGCGGCTGAGATGCGGCTGAGATTGAGATTGCGGCTGAGATGCGGCTGAGATTGAGATCCGGCTGAGATGCGGCTGAGATGCGGCTGAGATGCGGCTGAGATTGAGATGCGGCTGAGATGCGGCTGAGATCCGGCTGAGATGAGATGCGGCTGAGATGCGGCTGAGATGCGGCTGAGATGCGGCTGAGATGCGGCTGAGATGCGGCTGAGATGCGGCTGAGATCGGCTGAGATCCGCTGAGATGCGGCTGAGATCTGAGATCCGGCTGAGATGCGGCTGAGATGCGGCGGCTGAGATGCCGGCTGAGATGCGGCTGAGATCGGCTGAGATGCGGCTGAAGGCTGAGCGGCTGAGATGCGGCTGAGATCCGGCTGATGCGGCTGAGATGCGGCTGAGATGCGGCTGAGATGCGGCTGAGATGCGGCTGAGATGCGGCTGAGATCTGAGATGCGGCTGAGATCCGGCTGAGATGCGGCTGAGATCCGGCTGAGATGCGGCTGAGATGCGGCTGAGATGCGGCTGAGATGCGGCTGAGATCTGCGGCTGAGATGCGGCTGAGATGCGGCTGAGATGCGGCTGAGATGCGGCTGAGATGCGGCTGAGATCCGGCTGAGATTGAGATGCGGCTGAGATGCGGCTGAGATGCGGCTGAGATGCGGCTGAGATCGGCTGAGATGCGGCTGAGATGCGGCTGAGATGCGGCTGAGATGCGGCTGAGATGCGGCTGAGATGCGGCTGAGATGCTGAGCTGAGATCTGAGATCGGCTGAGATGCGGCTGAGATCCGGCTGAGATCCGGCTGAGATGCGGCTGAGATGCGGCTGAGATGCGGCTGAGAGATGCGGCTGAGATCCGGCTGATGCGGCTGAGATGCGGCTGAGATGCGGCTGAGATGCGGCTGAGATGCGGCAGATGCTGCTGAGATGCGGCTGAGATGCGGCTGAGCGGCTGAGATGCGGCTGAGATGCGGCTGAGAGCTGAGATGCCGGCTGAGATGCGGCTGAGATGCGGCTGAGATGCGGCTGAAGATGCGCGAGNACGGCAATGTGGCTGAATTGGGCTGAGATGCGGGTGGAGATGCGGGAAGATCGGCTGAAGCGGCTGAGATGCGGCTGACTTGATGCGGCTAGGTTCTGGCTGATGCCGGCTTGAGATGCGGGTGATGCGCTGATCCGCTTGCGGCTGTTGATGCGGCTGTGTCGCTGAGATGCGGCTGAGATTTGAGTGCTGAGATGAGGCAGATGCGGCTGAGATGCGGTGAGATGCGGCGATGCAGATCCGGTGAGTTGCGGTGAGATCGGCTGAGCATGCGGTAGATGCTGAGATCGGCTGAGCGGCTGGGATGCGGTCTGGATGCGGCTGAGATGCGCTGAGATGGGCTGAGATCGGCTGATTGCGGAGATGAGATGCGGCTGAGATGCGGCTGAGATGGCCGGCTGCGAGCGGCTGAGATGCGGCTGAGATCGGCTGCTAAGAGCGGCTGAGTGCGGTGAGCTGAGCGGCGTGAGAGAGTGTCCGGCTGATAGTGCGTGCTGAGCTTGCTGTCGATGGCGGAGTCCTGAGCTGCGGCTGAGATCCGGCTGGCGGCTGATTAGCGAGATGAGAGATGCGGCTGAGATGCGGCTTGAGTGCGGATGAGACGGCAGATGATGGCTGAGATGCGGTGAGATCGGCTGATGCGGCTGAGAGTTTCGCGGCTGAGATGCGGCTGAGTTGCGGCTGAGATGCGGCTGAGATGCTGCAGATGCGGCTGAGATGCCGGCTGGATGCGGCTGAGATCACTAGTTGCGCTGAGATGCGGCTGAGTTGCGGCTGAGTGCGGCTGAGTTGCGGCTGAGATGTGGCTGAGATTTAGCGAGATGGATGAGGCAGATGCGGCTGAGATGCGGCTGAGATGCGGCTGAGTTGCGTCTGTGAGATGCGGCTGAGTTGCGGTGAGATGTGGCTGAGATTCGATAGGCTGAGATGCGGCTTGAGATGCGGCTGTGAGAGGCGGCTGATGCGGCTGATGGGAGATGCGGCTGAGATGCGGCTGAATGCGCTGAGTTGCGGCTGTCGAGATGCGAGATGGCTGGATGGGCTGAGATGCGGCTGAGATAGGCGCTGAGTGCGGCTGAGATGCGGGCTGAGGCATGCGGCTGAGTGCGCTGGATTGCGGCTGAGATCCGGCTGATGCGGCTGAGATGCGGCTGAGTGCGGCTGAGATGCGGCTGAGCATGCGGCTGAGATGCGGTAGATGATGTGGCTGAGATGCGGCTGAGATGCGGCGGTCTGAGTTGCGCTGAGTGCGGCGAGATTCGGAGATGCGGTGAGAGTAGATGCTGGCTGAAATTGCGGCTGAGATGCGGCTGATGCGGCTTGGGCTGAAATGGCGGTTGCGGCTGAGATGGTGGATGCGGTGAGATGCGGCTGAGTGCGGTGAGATGTGGCTGAGATGCGTGGAGCGGTGGATGCGGCTGGAGTTGCGGCTGAGATGCGTGAGATCACAGTGCGGTGAGATCCGGTAGTTGCGTCTGGAGAAACGGCAGTGTGGCTGAATTGCGGCTGAGATGCGTGAGATGCGGTTGATGCGGCTGAGATGCGGCTGAGTGGGGGCGGTGGTGCGGGATCGGGCGGGAGGGGCTGGTGCGGCTGAGATTTAGTGAGATGAGGCAGATGCTCTTTGTTATGATCTGTTACTTGTTGTTTCTGCCTCTTCTGTTTTTCATCTTGGTTGTGGTGTTATTTTTTGTTTCTGTCTATTAGGAATACCAGCATGTTCACTTTGATACAGCTCCATTCCTGCGTTGTTACAGTGTAGCTAATTGTAGTTAAGTGTAGTTACAGTGTAGCTACATTGTGTTTACAGTTTAATTACAGTGTAGCTACATTGTAGTTACATTATTGTTGTAGTGTAATACATGCCTTGTTCCTCCTCTGTTCCACTCTGTATGTCTTTGTTAAAATTGTTACTTGTTGTTTCTGCCTATTTCTGTTTCTTTCACCTTGGTTGTGTGTTATTTGTTGTTTTGTCTATTTCAGGATACCAGCACTGTTCCACTTTAGAATACAGCTCCCGTTCCTGTGTTGTTGCAGTGTGCGACATTGTAGTTACAGTGTAATTACAGTGTAGCTACATTGTTATTGTAGTGTAAATACATGCCTTGTTCCTCCCTGTTCCACTCTGTATGTCTTTGTTAAAATCTGTTACTTGTTGTTTCTGCCGATTTCTGTTTCTTTCACCTTGATTGTGTGTGTTATTTGTTGTTTCTGTCTATTTCAGGAATAACCAGCACTGTTCCACTTTAGAATACAGCTCCCGTTCCTGTGTTGTTACAGTGTAGCTACATTGTAGTTACAGTTTAGTTACAGTGTAGCTACATTGTAGTTACAGTGTAATTACAGTGTAGCTACATTGTTGTTGTAGTGTAATACATGCCTTGTTCCTCCCCTGTTCCACTCTGTATGTCTTTGTTAAAATCTGTTACTTGTTGTTTCTGGCTATTTCTGTTTCTTTCACCTTGGTTGTGTGTGTTATTTGTTGTTTCTGCCTATTTCAGAATAACCAGCACTGTTCCACTTTAGAATACAGCTCCCGTTCCTGTGTTGTTACAGTGTAGCTACATTGTGTTACAGTGTAGCTACATTGTAGTTACAGTGTAATTAAAGTGTAGCTACATTGTAGTTGTAGTGTAATACATGCCTTGTTCCTCCTCGTTCCACTCTGTATGTCTTTGTTACGATCTGTTACTTGTTGTTTCTTCCTTTTCCTGTTTCTTTCACTTTGGTTGTATGTATTATTTGTTGTTTCTGTCAATTTCAGGAATAACCAGCACTGTTCTGCTTTAGATTACACTCCACTTTTCTGTGTTATTAAACTGTAGTGCACGGTATGAACATTGTCTTTAAGTGTGTTTTTGTTTTTTCTTCATAAAGATTCAACAACTTGATACTGTTGTATTGTCCTGTCAGATTATTTTATTGGACCTTATACATCTTAGAATAGAGCTGTACATGAATGCATTTGGTAAAGTATAATACAGCTAATATAATTGAGGTATTTGTCATAATTACTCATTTCACAAATAGTACATCTTTATTTCACTTGTTACACACTTGGCACATTTGTTACGCCTTAAGTGCAGTAATAACGCTTTATTACCTTTATTACAATTGTTACTCTTATAATGTTGTAGTACTTTATTACACGTAATAACCCAATAATACTATAGTACATTCTTGGTATTACAGCGTAACTATAAGTTGTTTCTTTGTACTTACATGTTTAATCCTTAGTAACTACCTGTATTTACACCTAAACAAGGAGCTGTATTCTAAAGTGTTACCTCATTCTTAATAAAATAGCCTGTTTGTTTATCCACCCAAACCGCTATTAGCATCACAAAGCGCGCGGGTAAGCTAGGTGTCTCTTCATATATTGTCACTCACTATAAAGACACCCTATCTGCCTGCCCAACGTGTCAGGAATTACCTTCGCGTCCAAAACATGCATTAGCCCCCACCTCGGCATCTGCGCTTTTCCCTTTCTGCCCGACGTAGCTGTGGAACGCCGGCACAAACGCGGCTACGCTAACCTGGCAGGAAGCTAGCCCAGGCGCTGTGTTATCAAGCGCGCACATGTGTCGGGCACAGATTAGCGCGTATTCATCTGCCCCAGTGCGTCAACAAACATGGCACCGTTCAGCCACACCGGTGCCACGCGATTTCACGGCCTTCCCAATACGTTTACCTCCCCTCCCTCTTCCTGCAATATCTTTTTTTTTTGTGTCGGATGGTACAATCCGGAGTTGCGCGGAAAAAGGGAATTGTCTGCTGATTCACGACTATTGTTTTGCTTGTTAATATTGCGTTTGGAGAATGATCATTTAGCACAAGAGAGCGAGATGACAGCGCGTCCCGTGTGATAGGACGGTGTTGCCGGAGAATAGCAGGGATGATTGGTGTGAAATTTGGGCGGAGGGGGTTTGCACGCGGAGGAAAAGAAGAGCTACTTAGAGGGGCCTCTTGCTTGCATGTGCCCTAGCTAAGCCGCTAATAATTCCCCGCGCCGTGGCCTCGGAACGGAGATGTAACAAAAGAGGGACATGCAGATGAATGCGGTGAGGGTTTAGGGAGCGCAGAGGTGGGCCGTATCCAGAGAAAGAGCTAATATAAACACAAGTGAGAGGTAAAGCAGGGTGGGATAGAGTTTAAAGAACCGTGTATTATGTAAGATTAGTTTTATGAGCTTCTGACAATGTTCTCTATGTAAAAAAATATGCTTGGAGTTGTGTGAAGATTGTTTAATGCTTGTTTGATGAATCCTGTTTGTAAGCCTCATCTGAGCTTCAGGAAAACAGGTTCTAAATTTCAGCAGTTTTTCAAGAAGACATAATATGTAAAACTTACTTTCTCTGAGTGCAACTACTGATGCACTGATCCGATACAGGGATTGGCTGATCTATGAAATTTTGTGGCCTCATGATGTGTGTTCCAGCCCAGTCTCCGGAGAAAACATAGATATACAACAAAATAAAAAAAAACATATGATAAGCATGTTTTACGTCATTTATACATAAATAAAGCATGTTGTGAAAAGCCAAAACGTGAAACATTTTCTTTGCATATAACAAGTAAAAGTCCCAGCAGCCCTAAACATAAACCTTTATTAACTTGAAGGCTAAAGTTTTCCATTAAACCTAAAGAGAATGTTGGCATGTGGTTTGAACAAAAAAATGTGGTTATTTTGTAACATATTGACGTGAAAATGTGCTTATCATATGTTGACATTTTGTTGTAAATCTACGTTTCCTGTGGAGACTGTGTTGGGTTCAGTCAATCCGTATTGTGATCATCCTTTTAATTGAGCTTCATAAGACTTATATACTGGCTGTGCTTCAGAATGTCTCATAATGTTTGAAAATGTATTTACATTAGGTACAATAAATAATAGTCATATAACACTGACATATGTATGGATACCACAAACAATTAAAGGTGCACTAGGCAACTTTTTGACCTCAAATTGTTTTTCGGTCACTTTCTGTCCTACTGCACATGCTTTATGCAGAAAGATCCCCTCTCCGTAAACACTTAGCTGGGGAACTTCTTTGAATAAAAACAAAACAGGATGAGAGCAGCTGTTTTGATCAGTTCTGAACCAGTCTGACAAACGTCTGTCTCCTGAAGCTTGAGACAGCGTTTTCTCGCCGTTTTTTTCCACTCACCTGAATGTAACTCACAAATGTTGATTTAGCAGCATAACTTTTGTTTTCTCACAGTGATAAACTCTTGTAGTTGGCAATGGTGCTTTTTCGACTTGTTTCCACTGTTTGTGTCTGTGTGTAGCGGCTCTTTCTGCAGGTCAGGTGTGCCAACTTATCCCCATTCAGAATGTCCTAAAGTATGGTTTTAACGATCTCGTTCTAAAAAAAATGCGCAGTTGACTTTTCACCTCCAGAAAGCTACACAGTTCATCCTGGCAGAGTGGATAGCACTCTCGCCTCGCAGCAAGAAGTTTGCGCACCACTGCTGGATTCAAAATAGTCACTTTTCAACAAAACAAACAAACTAAAAATGTTATTTGCTTTGAAGAGGTGGAGCTTATAAGTTTGGTAATATTTGAGCAGATGGTATGTCTCGGAAAATTTAGAAAACGCTGTTCTAATTTATTTATCCAACAACACTAACCAACAACTGTATTTTGTCGAACTGACTTAATTAAAATGAGACTTCTAAACCCGGACAAGGCTGAGATATTGTGAGTCTGACAGTCAGAGATAAATAAGTGTCCACATCGGATTCTTGTGGGTTGTTGTGGGCTGTGCCATGCTGGGCTGTGGGGCGACTCCTCAGGGGAATAACCTTATCCACAGTCAGGCTCTTTGGGAGAACCTCAAAGACAAGTCTGGGTGCCAGTATTCCACACAGATTGGCAGCTACAGTTCTGTCACTCAGCCCCGAGGCAGCTGTGACTGCAGAAGTATGCCATCATTCCCAAGTGACTCTGAAATGCAAATGAATTATGATAAAGTTAAAGGGCACCGGAGCCTATAAAATACAATACAACCAATAAAATCTAAATGAAGTGATTTACCTTTCATAATAAATGATACTTCTCTGGTCGAAACTGGGATGATAAAAGTAATATTTTGGTTGCCTTGGATCCAGAACCCACACTTCAGCAAACTGCGAAGAGTGGGTTTGGTCACCACGCCGCCGCCTGTGTTTCAGATCAAATCTACATCTTACCGGGCGATCAAATTAGTTTATTGCGTGACGCTGATGAAACAAAGAAGCTGGTTGGTAATCTAATTCACTCACCTCACATTAAAGGGATCCTATTGTGTTTTTTTTTTTATATATTTAGCAAGAAACTAGAAAATATGTAGATCAGTAATTTACCCTTTGTTCATTGTAAAACACAAAGTTGATCTAAAACAAGTTGAATATAGAAACAGCTCTACTGACTTCCTGTTCAAAACTGCAGAACTGATAAGCCCCGCCTCTTCATTTTAAAATGTAACTGTGAAAAGCAACAGACTTAAAATAACAAATTATTATTGTTGGAAAGCGACTATGGGACAGTTTTGAACCATGTACGCTTCACTTTGAGTATTAATCTTTTGAAATATATCAACTAAATACAGACAAGTGGGAGGGGATAGGTGATAAGTGAGAACAGGGATTTCTGAGCACTAGAGCTGCAGCTGAAGAACAATACAAGATTACTCACTAACATGCACGAATCAATTCAAATATAACTTTGAGTAAACTAATGATGAAGGAAGGCCATTATAATAAGGTTAAAAAGAAAAGTGAATTTGACATAATAGGTCCCCTTTAAAATCGTTTTTTGTTTTTCTCATTGATTCTGCAGAAAACCGTGATGTTTTTCAGTGCCATGTGATATTTTTTTCAAGTATTTTTTTTTCATCGGGAGCAGCCATGTTGATTTTCCCAGGCAGAAGATGCATTCTCTGATTGGCTAATTAATCTGTCAGTCACTGCTACAGATATTCGAAAGAGGGACATGGTGACCAGACGATATATTTTTAATATACAGATTCGTCTGGATTTTCCAGGCAACCGTTTTAGTGCTTTTCAATGATACTTAAAGTTGTAGTACCTTACTTGGTGGGCAACTTAAACTTTTTCTCATCTTCAATTTTCTGTGTACAGACAAAATACTCACATGAGATTATGTACTTCTGTAATGCAAATGTTTCATATATACAATCAAGGAAAAAGAAACGCAACATTTTAATTTTTGAAAATTCCTTAGGAAACGAGTACATTTCGAAAAATGTACTCATCATGATTTCAGTCCATAGTGAGCTGAAGACAGGTGAACAGATTTCTTGGTATTTAGTCGTCTTGCAGAGCGATACCAAGCCACTGGTTCCTCTAACGACCGCCTCGTACTGGTCGCCCCCGTGTGACGACCGCTGCACCTCACCTCACCAACCGCCCCGCACATCTGTGTGACAGGTTCTGGTCCGCCATCAGGTTTGCCGCCGAGATCATTGGGACACACCACAGGCCAGTGTCGGCCAGAATCATCCGTAATCGCCTCCAAGCTGACATTATTGGACCATATTGGCAAGGTCCGAAATTAACTATTTGACTGACCAAGTTGGCTGGTAGATGAAAAAAATCTACAGACCAAGCATATTTTTTACCAATCATTTCTACATGCCTTTGAACATGTTTTTTTTTTTACTGTATTGGATGCAAACAAAGAAAGTCACATCAACATTAACTAAAAGCAAAATACTTTTATTTAATCAACTGGCCTTTTATGAACTAATCAACTGGTCATTTACGAATTACTAAATTGAAACCTCTTAATCAGATTCCTCGTGCTCTACTCTTGGTGCTTTCACACAGTCCATGAAGTCGGGCCTCCTGCTTCTGATACAGTCACTGTGCCACAGCATTACTGCATTGTTGGGATCAAACTTACTAATCTCTGGAGAACATAGCTGGACCATGAGGAGAGTTTAGATTGGACCGCCAGTCAGTTTTCACTTGTTTCATTGTGTGAAACCTCTTTCACATTCAGCAGTGGAGGGAGGGAGAGACATGACCAAATCAAGTAACGCCAGCAGATCATGAAAGGAATGCTGATATCTCCTGCTAATGCTCATCTGGTCTGGTATGCTTTCAGAATGGTTACCAGATGAATCCAGTGTAGGCTTGAAGTGCTCTACAAGTGTTTCCAGTTCTGTTTCAACAAAATCTAAAAAAATATATATATAAATACATCACATTCAAATAAGCATGCAGTTTTGATTCACAACCTGACTTAACTGCCTGATTTGCTCTAATAAACCAACCTGCAACTTCATCTCTGGCTCTGGTCAATTGGTGAAGCTGACTTGCTTGGTGGCTTGCAGAATCCCGACACTGGCATCCTGAAACCTGTGAGTTAAACTCCATTACCTGTTGATCACTTCCTTCTGAGAGTTGATGAGGGCCTTGTTGTCACCTATTCTGGTCAGTGATATTTCCTCTGTCAACTGTTGTGACTTTCATCATGGGCCCCTGGGCTCTAATGAATAACAGCAACACACTTTGTTCCTCTTTTGCTATAACTTTAACAAAACCACTGTAAAAATACTTTTTTTTTTTATGTAACCATACCTGGTTTTGTACATGTACATGTGTATAACGAGTCAAATAAATAGAAATTGCGTTCATATGACACGGCTGTTTAAAATCTAAGCACATTCAAACACTGCACACACCAAATATTAGAACATTTAGGACAGAGGTCTATTAACTGAGTCTTTATTAGCATCTAGCTTGCTGTCTCAGTAGTGGATTTAACAACTGACCAATCACAGAAGAGATTCACTTAACAGTTGAAGAAGAGTAAAACAGAGGTCCCACTTCTCATCAAAGAAGAAAATGTGTAAGCATATTTATATGACACTGTATGTGACTGTAGTACCGGTTGAGTAGAAACAAAATATTTGTGACTGACACTATCTCTATGCAGCTGGGTGCTGAGTTTTCTTACAGATCAGCCCCAGTCTGTCCACATCAACAACCAGATTTGTCAGCATTGGTTTCCCCCAAGGCTGTGTCTTGAGCCCCTGCTTTACACCCTCTTTACCCATGACTGTGTGGCGTCTTATAACAACACCAGCATTATTAGTCTGATAACTGGAGTAGAGGAGAAAAGCTATAGGGCAGAGGTAGCTTCACTTGAGCTTTGGTGTAAAGAAAATATCCTCCATCTAAACACCACAAAGACCAAAGAGATGATCATTGACTCGAGGAGAGGTCTGTGCAGCATAATCCCATCTACATAGAGCAGAGGAAGTAGAGAGAGTAACAACATTCAAATTCCTCCACATCGGTGAAGATCTTACCTGGCCAGAAAACACAACACATTAAAAAGGTCCACGCTAGACTCTACTTTCTATAAAAGCTCAAGAAATTTGGCATGAAAACCAACATTTTGAGCAACTTTTACAAAATTACAGTGGAGAGTGTTGTGACCAGTTCCATCATCATGTGGTTTGGAAACTGCATCGTGCAACAAAGAAAGATGGAGGGCTCAGAACATTATTAAGGACCGGACACACCCAGAGAACTCCCTGTTTCCATCTGGGAGGCGCTACAGGAGCATCAGGTCCCGAACATTACGGCTCATGAACAGTTTTTTCCACAAGCCGTAAGACTTTAAATAATCAGTGACTGTTACTAGTGCAATTGTTTCAAGCACAGTTTGGTCTAATGTGTCTCTAGTATTGGTTTCTATACTATTGTTAGTAGGGAAGCAAGCAAGTAAGAATTTCATTGATGTTTTTTTTACTGTTTATATGACAATAAATCTTTGAAATCTTGAAATTCAGATACTGAGCTGGCTCCTGGACTACAACACGACTTGTGACAATCAGCAGAATCCAAAGTGTGATAATAAGCAGACCTAATGATCTTTGTTTTACGCTTCACCCGCTGAGCTCAAATCAAATCCATCAAGTGCTTCGACTAAACTTTTAATGGCGGTAAATAAAAACCAAGTCGTGCTTCAGCGCCTGGAACCTTGCTCTTTAGCGCTGCCCGAGGAGCCAGGTAATCAGCGCGGCGTAACCAAGCATGAACGCTAGCTTAGCCATCTGAATATTCAAGGTGAAGCTAGCACGCTCCAGTGGACATTTGGTTTTTTTTACTCTCCCAAAGCCGGCGCACAGGTTATTAGTCATAATTTATGTTGATCATCTCTCATCTGACTCTGACATGTGTGCGCAGGGCGGTGGTAATAGTTTGAGAATCTAAAACGTGTCAGACAAATACAGAAGAACGGTGCAATGGCAGCGTGGTTATTGTCACAACAAAGAGGTTAGCGGGGTTAATGCTAACATAAAGAAAAGTAGAGGCGGGAGTGCAATGGTTAAAAAGGCCTATTAATAATGTGTTAAGACTTTAGTGGCTGACTCAAATCTTAGTAGCAACTCTGTAGTTTACATAATATTTACCTAGGGACGTCTGTACAATGTGATTCCCTCGTGACGTCTGCGTTTTTCCACGGACATATTCTATGTCTGTAATTTTTGTTTTTACAGACTTTCCGGAAACGGCGACAGATGATTTATGACATCACCCTATAACTTAATTCATGAAATGTGCGACCTTCGGTTTGTTTTAACGTGAATTAACGCTAGCTCACCTGAGCTGTGGCAGCGTAAATGTGACTCGTCATGTTGTTGTGATCGTCGATCAGAATCACATCCACACAGTGTTGCCAGATGGGAAATGTTGAATTATCGTACCAGAGCCTCAAAATTATCGTATTTTGCTAAAAATTATCATACACATCCAAACTGTGTTCTATTTTGGCCCAGGGCAATTTGTAGAATAAATAAAGACCTCTTTAGACAATTAAATTGATTTTTAAACATGTTCCGCTCAGTTGGGAGGGTGAAATAATAAAACATTGCTGGTAAATGCATTGCACACAGCAAGCTTTCTCCTCTTCACAACCCAAAATAATATTAATAGAACTCAATCATATTGTAAGTAAAACAAATAAAACAAAGCATTTATTCATTCACTCTTTCCCTTGTTCCATGTCTCCATTATTGCTCATGCGGCCTCGTTGTGTATTTACGTTTGGTCATTGGTGCAGACGCAGGCGCGCAGCCATGGGGAACTATTGGTGCTGTTGACCAATAATATCACAGAACACTGCTAAAGCTCAGGTTGTGTTAAGTGTTTGCTGATCCTGGATCAGTTTTTCAGTCTTTTAGGCGAGCTCACGTTAGTCAAGATGAAGAAAATACCTGGTGCTTCGAAATGATCGTACATTTACATAGAGTTTTACAGTGACTTCGAATTATTGATCGTACATCGTACAGGAGGTGAAATGATCATACACAAACGATAATTATCGTACGTCTGGCAACACTGCATCCACAGCATCAGATTTCTTAACGAAACAGCCGAAGACTCTCTCTTTTAATCCATTTACGGTGCTAAATCCAAACATCCAAATGTTGCAGCGTTCTGTCTAAACTTTTCCTCAACATCCTCGAGGTTGTTGCACTTCTGGTTTATGGACTTTTAATTGTAGTGTAATAAAAAACGACAGTTTCTTTTGAAAATTATCCGTAAACAATAGTAATGATAATTTTGTTCAAATCTGAAGGAAGCAGCAGAGTCATTATTAATTAATTTATAAACCGTTCACGGATTGAAAACACATTCGCACGGCTTTAGAATTACATGAGGACGTCTGAGTTTGGTGAAAAGGTGCAAAAGACATTTACAAAAACATGATTTTATTTGAATCTATTATTTTGTTTGGTGAACTTTTAAGTAAAATCATTTAAACCATAAAATATCTTGGGAGCAGATTAATGCCTGTGAGAGAGTAAACTGATCAAAAAACAACTGAAAGATGTTTTTTGTCTCGTCTCAAATCTTCTAAAAACCTATCAACGACTTTTTGTGAAATTCCAATCCAACCTGTCAAAGCGTTTGCTCATTTCCCTTCAGCTCCATCAAAACGTCTTCACAAATGTGCCTTCTCGTCGCAAATGCGTGCTGGGTTTGTGCTGGCACGCATTAAGGTGAATGATGAGAGCTTGTGTCGTGTGATCTTTTAATAAATCATAACCATCTGTGAAGCTCACCTCGCGCTAGCTAGCACTCCTTTAAATTTTGCATGTTTAAATTAATCATAAGTCATCTGTTAGCGCGTTAAAGACTGCTCGTTTAAGCGGCTGAGAAAAGAGCCACAATATTGGACAAAAACGTGAATATTCTCCCCGTTTTGAACATTCCCAGACATTTATTGTTGCGGAAACGGAAATATGAAGTGTATTTATGTCCGTGGCAGCTCCATTATGTGCATCCCGGAATATGATTTATTCCGTAAAAAGATGCTCATTCCAAATCATTAAAAAATGGCAACAGTCTGTGTGTGTTTCGTTGAGAGGAAAACGGCAAAATATGGCATGTGCAGAATGTGCAAGGTGGCCGGCGTACAGAAGGTGTAGAGGTGGGATAAATTTAATTACTGCTTCAGATATTCATTTGGCAAATATATCAAGGTGGGAGCCGAGGCCCAGAATGGCACGGCAGGCTGGCGCGGGCTCACAATGGTAATCCTGGAAAACAGAGCAGACATTTATAGAATTTATAGAAGAAAACCGGACCGTTCCAGATCCGGGATGAGGTGAGCTGGCTGAGGTCTCGGGCTTCCACAAATAATCCGAGATGTGTGTGGAAGTTTTAGGGATTCACTGCCTGCACTGTTGTTGTTGTTGTTGTTGAAATACCTGAGCTGGGTTTTGTAACAGACTTCAAAATGACACGTTTAAGTTTGTTTGTGGAAAGAGTGAAGTGCTCATGAGATAAAGAACAAAATTGGACATTTCTTTTGTTGTTGATCTTTGGCAGAGCTATGAAGTAGGGTCTGTTTGCAGACTGCAAGATGGAGGCGTGTCGTTACAAATAGGCGTGTCATGAGCACTAGTGTCGTGAACAGTCTTTGCACTAGGTGGCGATATTCACATCAACCCTTTACGATAAAGACGCCGACGATGTAAAATTTGAAACCTCGGTGAATATACGAACTCTATAGATGGAAAGTTGAATAATTTAATTATTATTTGTACTTTTTGGGGCATTTTCACCCAAATTACGTTTAGTATTATTTAATAATAATGGTGGAATTATTAATATTTGACTCAATAAATGAATGTCTTTGTTTATAGTTGTTTTATTAATTACATACTTTTTATTTTGTCTGATTTTACGTGTTTTCCAGTGGTTAGTGCTGATAGTCTGGTCCGGAGGGACAGAAGCGAGGTGGTTGCCATGGTGACGAGTTTGTAACTGTTGCTAAACGGGCCTAAACTGTTATATTTTTTATCTTAACCTTTACCCAAACCTTTTTCCCAACCTTAGCCATCACCCTAACACTTCTCCTAAACTTACCCGTTCTCCTAAACTTGATCGTCGTCCCTCTGGTCCCAGCTATAACGTTTTCTAGCACCGGAAATGGAGCAACTTCACTGCCGGTGGAGCTCCACTCCGCGTCGACTTTTAAAATAGATTTTTTTAAGATGCTTATTTTAAATTACACCCCCGGCTTATATGTCTTTTACCATAGGTTTGGACATTTTTTGTATGAATACGGTTTGTATATTAGGCAAAATAACGTCACTACTGTCATGAGGGGGTGTGTCGTTAGTACTGCTGACTGTTCTGCGGGCTGCAATCAGACATACTTGGAGCTATGGCCTCACAGCAAGAAGGTCGCGGGTTCAACTCCTGTTCTGGGTCTGTCTGTGTGATTTCCTCCGGGCACTCCAGTTCCCCCACCAACCAATAACATGCAGGTTAAGGAACGCTTGGTGTTGGTTGGAGGTTGAGGCACCAGGTGTGTAGGCCAGGTATGTCCAAACTGCAGCCCGTGGGCCAAATGCAACCCTTAAACCCGGGGTGGGCAATTATTTTTTCTCCGAGGGCCATATTCAAATACAGACAAGTCACTAAGGGCCAGATCACAATTATTAGAATAGAATTTGTTATTATTGCAAGCACATTGTGGATTAAAAATAGGCTACTTATCGATTAATATTGCACTTATTAATCACAGGTGCAAACACATGGCCAAGTCAATCAAATAAAAAAAAATTGTATGTACTGCAAAAAATGTAAGTCTAGATTTGCTAAAATGTCTGGATTTTATCTTTTTTCTGTTTAAGATGTTTTTAGTTGATGTACTTAGATTATTTAACTTGCTTCAAGGTGTTTCTGTCTTGTTTAAATAGATTTACAAACTTGATTCAAGCTAAAATACGTAACCTAGAGAGAATATAGATAATAAGACTTTGCAAGATAATTAATGCCTATTCTCAAAAACATACTGGGGGGCCTGATTAAAACAAGTGGAGAGTCGCACCTGGCCCCTGGGCCGCAGTTTGCCCAAGTCTGCCTTAGACCAATTTTTCTAGGCCCTCAGATGTTCAGTTTAGTCTACATTTTGCAATCAACATGAACAGTTCTGCTGTCGTCATTGAAACAACAAACATTCTGATGTGGAATAAACCTAAATACATAGTGTAATGTCCTAAAAAACTATTGATGGGTTAGGGTTGGGTAATCAAATTTTGGCTGACTCACTTTATGTCTATGCATAATGAGGCCCTCTGTTCCATATGGGTTTCAAAGTATGATCCCCTGAGGAAAAGGTTTGGACCCCCTGGTTTAGGCGAATTGCTTCTGCTGAGCTCCAGGGCTGCTGCTGTCACTGAGAGGGGAGGGGTTACTGTGTAAAGCACTTTGGAAGACATCTGTCTGTGTAAATGTGCTATGTAAATAAAATCATTCATTCATTCTTGCAAGTTGTGAATTGGACTTGAGTCAGATTTAAAAGGAACCCCGAATATTTACATAAATAGATCCAAAATACTTCGCGTAGGTATACTTACTAAAAAGTAGAACTTAAAGTGAACAAATATTCGCCGTTTGACGTAAAATTGTTATGTTTACAACAACTTCCTGATATTACGGGCGCCGCCATCTTGAGGTGATGACGCAGAATCGTGTGGCGCACTGGCGCAGTGAGCGTCAGTCGTGAGACGCACACAACAGCTGCAACAGTTGCCGTTGATCTGGTTAACAGGAGCGTCAGTAGTTTTTCGTCGACAACACATTGTAAAATGGTACATTGTGTGGCTTTTGGTTGTGATTTCGTCTCGGGAGAAAACAAGGAGAATGCGGTAAGCTTTCATAACTTTCCTCGTAGTTACACGATTCGACGTCATACTACCCATAATGCACTGTGTTGTAAACAATGATGGCGTCTTCCGTGAAAATATATTTCTTAAAAGTTTAATAAAACGGTAGATTTTTCAGATTATTTTCGTGTGTATTTATATCTTTGATGATATAAGGAAAACTCGAAAACAAACATTAAAAAATTCTCGGGGTTCCTTTTAAGTCACTTTTTGATGACTTGAGACTTGACTTTATTAAACTGACTCACACTTGGGACTTGACCAAAACTGTTTCTTAATCCGGCGTCCCTTCAAAGGGCCTCTCACTTTTTCTTGCTCAGATATTGAACATTTGATGGTTCATTGCGCACTTTTGCACATCGCACCACATGTTTATGATGACGTCAATTTGCAGCGGGTGACCTCTTTTCAGCTTGCCCATACTAGGTCCATGAGCTTACCTTAGCAGCGGTGTCAAAAGGAGGAGTTTTTATATCCTACTTGGGCGGTTCATCTGTTGTGACAACTCGATGTGACTTCGGCCTGAACTGAAAAAGCACTGACAGCAAAATGAGCGAGTTTGCACAAAAATGTTCCAAAAAGGCCCGGAAACAGTAGATATGGGTAAGTTTAGGTTTGAGGCTTGGGTTAGGGTTAAGTTTAGGATTAGGATTCTGTTAGTCTTCATTACACGTCTTTACTTTCACCACTGAAATGAACTAGGACAGAAACGCGTCAAATACACACGCAAAAAATAGAAATGGCGTTCATGTGACACGCTGTTTCAAATTACGTGGTATTGACAAGCTTATTTGTGAGAACAGGTTGGGTTCCAGGTGCGTCTAGTCAGTTACACCAATCACAACACGATGCTACTGTTGTTGCAAGCTTTCTAAACGGCGATTTATACTTCCCCGTAACTTACGTGCCCGCACAGGCTGCCATTGGCTCCTCTGTCTATTGTTTTTTCCCCAGGGGTAGTGGTAGCCAATCAGAAAGCTAACAACCAATGCAGCACGGTGTTCGTGCTCTCGTGCTCCTACGCACAAAAGCCACCTAGCGTCAAAGCGCACAGCTGATCGGTGATCTAGATGTGACTGGTTTAACTGATGAGACACACCTGGAACCTGATTAGCTCTAAAGAGAAGCTCCAATGGCAAACTCTGCGAGGACCTGAGCACGTGACTGAACTGACGGAGATCTACGGGGAAGGATAAATCGCCCTTTATTGGCAACCAGAAGCAGTGGGGAAAAAACTAAATCGTCCTTTAGTCCTGTGAGTAAACTCCACGAGATGAACCATGCTAGAGCTTATATTTTATTTCTATATCTCTGACAACAGATAATTTACATGTGTGTGTGGTGGGCTGTGTGTTTGCTGCTCCCTGCTCTTGAGCAACACACTCTGGTGCAGCAGCAGGAGCACACTTCCTCTTCCTGTGGCCTCTTTGAGCAGAGCAGCAGTCGTTAGGAGAAGGGAAGGGGGGAGGGCAGCGGAGGAGTAGGTCTGGTGCCGTGCCAAGAGCCTCCTCCGTCTGAGAACCTGAGAGAGAGCACCTGCGGGTCCTGAGCAGATACAGGAGACGTATGGATCTGAGGTGACCTACTTTAGAACAGTCAGAGTGTCGCAGTTATAGCTAAACTTATCACACGCATCATCTCACATTTAACTGAGATGATGGTACATGGGTTTGTTCAAAGAAAGGGTGGAAGTGAAAAGAGTCTCCTAAAATGTCTGCGCATAAAAGAGTTTGAAATCTGTAGATGTTTAAATGAAAAGTTTTGCAAAGATTGAACAAGAGACAAGGGTCAGGTGGTCAAGTCCCACATTGAAGAACTTGGAACAATTCAAAATATTTAGGTTTATCGAGTAAAAACATCTTAAAAAGAAGAAAATACCAAAAGGAAAGACTAAAAACACATATTTCAAGACTTTACAGCCAATCTAGAAACACAACAGTTCAGGTTCTGATGTGTCTCTAGAATCCAGGTTCTCTGTGCCTGATACGTTGCAGCATCTTCAAAACTTTTCACTTTCTCGCTAACCCTGTAACAAAAGAGCGACACAACATTTGCTTTGGATACTTCAACTTTTACGCTCTTTACCTGGAGAAAAATGGGAAATGGAGAAGGCTGGAATAATTTTTTTCTCTGACTTGTTTAGTTGCATTATTTGGGATTCTGCTTTCAACTGCAGCGATGAATAGGAGGATGTTATGGCAACATTTGTTCATACTATCTGCTTTAGCGACATTCTTATGTGTAAACTTTAGACTGTGACTGGATGACTTGGATTTATAAATCTCAATACGCAGACTTTAGACAGAAAGACTCGCTCTGGAGACTGTGTTTTCAGTTAAATGTGTTTGTAACTCCGGACTAGGGTGACCACCTGTCCCACTTTTGGTTGTACCGTCCGCTTTTTAGGCTTATGTCCCGCATATCACCGCCGAGTCCCACTTTTTTCATACAAACACTTACAGCGCCGTGTTTAAACGGAATTGGGCATCTGTCTGATCTCTGTTCGTGCGCGTTCGAGTGATAAGCAGCGCCGCACGTCAATCAACAGTCTGCGCGCGCTGTTACCGTCCACCATGTGCGAGGAAAACTCAACTTCAGTCTTAGTGGCGACAGCGAAGGAGAAAGCAAACAAGTGTGAGGAGACGAAACTATCGCCAGTGAGGCAAAGAAAATGAGAGTTTGCAGCAGGTACATCACTGAAACACACTCATGAGTCTGAACACTGAAGGAAAGAGCGCTGTTCTGTGCAGTTTGTGTAAAATCAGCTTCTCCATCAACCACGGAGGGAAAAATGACTAAAACAACATGCCACACGTGAAGCTCATCAAAAATAGGCACAACACCAAGAAACTTCTTAATCAATGCAAACAATTAGGCCTATATTAAACCAAAAAATTACTACCTGTTCTATCTAGCCTAATATTTTAATAAGACAATTATCTATGTAGGCTATTCATAATGTATTATTCAGAAAACTTTTTATAAATGTCAAAATATCCTATACATTTGTATATGATCTCTGTTTATTTTAGTTAAAAACAGTATATTCAGTTCAAAACAGGTTTATTATTAAAAATAATGTAATTTGTCGAGTCCGTCCCACCAAATCCCCAAACCTGTCCCACTTTTTGGAGTTTTTGAGGTGCTCACCCTACTCCGGACACGTTTTTTCGATTCTTCTGTTTAAGAAGGTAAGCTGACACATTGCACTTTGTTTGGAAAACTGCAGATTGTACAGGGTACAGTCATAAGCTCACGCACAATCTGGTTTGCAGGAGTAAGACGTGAATTGTTCCACTAGTTTGTGCATGTGCAGTCGTAAACTCACACAGTTTGCTAGAAGTAAGACGTGAATTATTGTGACATGGAGAGTTCATGAGTCAGGTTTAGTATCTACTCTTGTCGCTTTGACTCTGGGATAAAACAGGGACTAAAAAAGTTCCTGGTCCCAGAGATCAGCCCCAAATGAAAAAGGTC
Source organism: Mugilogobius chulae (assembly GCA_038363315.1). Taxonomy (NCBI): domain Eukaryota; kingdom Metazoa; phylum Chordata; class Actinopteri; order Gobiiformes; family Gobiidae; genus Mugilogobius; species Mugilogobius chulae. Next base: position 7,982,521 of record CM076413.1, on the reverse strand, counting down.
CACACCAGGGCTAAGTCAGGCCGAGTAGAATAGAGCAGGGCTAAGCAGGTACTAATGTAAAAGGGTTAACTGGTATCAAGTAAACAGAACACACTCATGTCAAACTACTGGAGAGGACCTCTGTCATGAGGAGCTGCTGAGGAGAAACAGAGAGATCCTGATCTCAACCCGGGGCCATACTCCTGCTGCTGCTGTGGTGCTGTGGTCCTGGGCGGGGATCGGACCTTTCATACACTCTGTCCGGGCCTTTGTGAGACTGAGCCGGGGTTCTCTTTGTGTTGGTGTTTTGTTGAAGGATTAGGCAGTGTGAGGAGGAGGCGGAGACATGACAGGGCCTGGGACAGAGATGTCAGCGAGAGGAAACAGACATGTCACATTTCCAGGTCACACACTCAGAAGAACTCTCTCTAAACAGGCTCCTGATGTGTTTGTGCAGAGTCCACAGAGTTACAGCTGTGCTTCGATTGAGTTTTAGTACAAAAGTCTAGGTGAGAGACTATAAGGACACAGAATGACAAAAAATCACTGGCTAATTCTTCTGTCTATAATGCCCACTGAAACTCTGGAGATGAACATGCAGGCCTTTATATCGTGCTAAATGTTCATATAACGTGTTAATTAGGGATGCACCGATCCAGCTTTTTCAGTTCCGATACCGATTCCGATACTTTGGCTTTAAGTATCTACCGATACCCGATATCAACCGATACTAGTGTAACGACTGAAACAGCTTCTCTTTCTTATTAAAACATAAGACATTTGGTCATTTAGTGTTATTTAACTGTTAATTGTAGTGCAAGCTACAACTTCACAACTTAATAACTGAATAAATGTCCAATAATAGGAGACATTCTGGTTCAACACCAACCAGTAAATTAGTCTCATTAAGTCCAATTAAAGGCACAACTAGGATATCGGCTGAACCGATATAATTTGAGCCGATACTCGATCCAGCAAAATTCCCTGGACCAATATCCGATCTCAGTATCGGATCGGTGCATCCCTAGTTTTAAGTATCTGCCGATATCAACCGATACTGATGTAAGGACTGATTTAGCTTATTTTTTCCTAAAACATAAGGAATTTGGTCCTTTAGTGTTCTGTAACAGCTATTTATCGTGCAAGTCACAACTTAACAACTTAATTTGAATAAAGTGTCAAACATTTGGAGGTGTTCTTGATCAACACCAACCTGTAAATGAGTCTCAATATAATTAAACAATGAAATCAACTGAACCGATATCATGAAGCCGATACCCGATCCATCAAAATTCCCTGGATCGGCACCGATATCCGATCCATCTTTTTTAAGAAGAAAAAGGTAATAAGTTCAACTGTGTGTGATTTCAATGTCTGATAAATGTGAGAGGCTAAAGTCGTGTTGTTTATCTGCTTTGCTACAACTTGATTTTCTCTTTTTACATGTCAGTTACAAACCCAGTGCTCAGTAGACTTGTTGTGGGTTGAACTATAGTTTATTTTCCCTGTTTTAGCTGTTTATTGAACTCTTACAAGAGAAAATGTCCTTTCTCTCCATTAACTCTATAACCTCTATTGATAGCTCAAGTTTTTGTCCTGTTCATGTGCAATGTCTGGCCTTCTGAGTGTTTTGAGTCCGTTCTATAAACAGTGTGAGTGTGTGTGTGTGTGTGTTGTCTACTCCGGCGAGCGCGTCCATTGTATCAGCAGCACTTAAAGCACACATGGCACATTTGCATAGGATAACCAACATATAGTGTGATTAGCATGCCTGAAAGTGCACTCCTGCGCCTCAATTACACGTGACACCAATTACTCTCTTACTTTGTATTAAATTAGAATGGAAAATTCCACTAGAGAATTGGAGCCTAATTGCATCTTAATTTGCATAATTTTGCATATTAATCACATCTCGGTTGAATAATAAATTTTAGCAGATTTTTTAATTTATGCGACGATAGCAAAAACAAGTTGGGGAATAATTGGTGAGGGAAAAAAAATTATTACTTAAAAGAGTTTGTGATAATTCTGCTCATTAGTTTGGATGGAGTCAGAGATGTCGTCAAACACACACTACAAAGGTGCAAAAATATAAAAGTCACAATTGGATTCATGTTTTATAAAAGTTGGGCAGTAGTCATGGCAACCGGCTGTGTTTTAAATGAGAGGAGATGAAGCGACGTGACTGCAGAAGTTTGTGGAGTGAAAGACACGGGGTCCTGACTTTGACAAGGCTGTAAAGGCTCTGTGTGAAGTTTGCATGTTTCAGTCCAACGTTTGGGACACTATGGGACACTCCTCACGGGACAGGACTAAAGTGAAATGTTCTGAAGACAAATGACAGGCACTGTGAGGAGCAGATTCAGAATAATTATTGTCATTGTCACAAAACGAACAACGAAATTCAGTTTGGAGCACCCATATAACTCATCCTGGCCTATTTTCCTCACATGTCTGACAAATTTAAAACTGAAACAGTCCTGAACCCTTTGGTGCACGGGAAATGTCTGGAGTCTTTTTAAAGCTGTATCTCTGTAGTTCTGCTCTGATGTCCAACAGGCTCTCATCAGAAGTGAGAACTTTCTTCAAGCAAAAGAAAAACTTTATCTAAATTCAGCCTAAATTGTTTTTGGTAAATATAAGGATTGGTAAAGCTGGTGTTGAAGCAGAGAATAAATGACACTAGATTTGGCAGATTTGGGTTTTGACAATTCCTCTGTAAAGCTGAAGATAATTGAGATAAAAATGAGTTTTAGGGACTTAAAATTGCACAAAAGAAATTTAGGCGGAGCCATGCAAAAGTCCTATTAAAATTTTTGATGACTTTTTTTTATTTGGAGGTTTACAATAGAAAATCTGGATCATCCCAGAGGCTGATTTTGCTCTAAATAAAAGGGATACAATGGTATTTTTATATTAACCTTCCAGTGATTCAGTATGCTTTTTCAGACACTGAACAAAATGGAATTTTAAAAGAAAAAGTGGGACGTTCCATCCAAGGGACGCCGGATTGATAAGGGTAAAGTGCAACACAATAAATAATAGTACCCCAGTGCAAACATCTGACCCAGTCCTACATCAGTTCATCAAACACGGTAAGAGCAGCAACACAAGTTGGTTAAAAAGTGCAGAGCAGGGACATTCAAAAACACCTGTGAATAAAAACACACAGCAGGTCTGGGCAACAATCATGAGCTCATCTCTCTACATTTTATTTAACCAGGATAAAAACTCACTGAGATTAAAAATCTCTTTTGCAAAAACGTCTTGGCCAAGAGGCAACAGCAGCAACACACAAATACACAACATTTCACAGTTTAAACAATGGATCAGTAAAAGGTGAAAAACTTCAGAAAAGCATTTGCAAATTGAGAGTTTTGCTTTATGTTCATCTCAAAGTCTCAAGAGGCCAATGAACCAGCTCTTTTAATTTAAATTCCTTCTGGAGTTGATTCCAAGGTTGCACTGCAGTGAATCTAAAAGTCTTTTTCCCCAGCTCTGTAGTAGTTAGTTTATTTGAAAGGACAGAACATTAAACATTGTTGCTCTGTTAGGTGCAACCGATGCCACATTCATAGGCCAAGAACTCAGAGCTAATGTGCAGACCTGGTCCCTTATCACAAAGAACAAAGACATAATACAATACATTAAAAAAGTAAATGACATAAAGTGTTTACTGTAAACAAACACATAATTCTAATGTTCACATCTTTGACTGACATTGTTTGATCTTACATTAAAAGAGAGAGCTTTCAGTTCAGCAGATATTGTGTTCCAGATCTGTGGACCCTTAACTGTGAACGCTCTGACCAAATGAGGTCTTACATCTGTCCAGTCTGCAGTCTCCGCTGGTCGTGTCTCTGGTTTTGACCCCAGGAGCAGGCAGAAAAGTTGCCAGTGACAAGTTTCTTACGAGCTTCAAATGACAGGTTGCTTTAATTCTGGGGAAAAAAAAAAAAAAAAGCTTTTTTAGCTTTTGAGACAATCTCTCAAGTTTAAAAGATAAACATCATCAATTGAAATACCAAGGTATTTAATACATCTGGTGTCAAATACAACAGTGGAAAGACGGAAAGTTCCAATAGTTTTCCACTTACGTCTCTCCTTTTCCTTGTAATGACTTTGGGCTTCTATTTGTTGAAAATCCTATGTTAAGGCATATGTTTTCCACTAAAAACTATTTGGTAAATGCAACACTTTGTGAAAAAATGTGACCACTGTGCACTTGAGTAGTTCTCATCAGGGGCTAAATGCAGGGCTCTGATTGGATGAGCTCGGGTGGCCCTCTTCAGTTTCACTTTGTGGTTTGTAAAAATAAGTTTATAAGCCCTAATTGCAACCAAAAACATTAACATGTTGATATTATTAATACTATGTCAAAGGATTTATGAGCGGAAGTAATCAGACTTAAACCTATTTTGTGTTTGCGGTTTGAAAATCAGTATTTTTAGTTTTAGAACTCGGAGTAGACCCGCTGCTCCTCCACAAGAAGAGGAGTCAGCTGAGGCTTCTTTTCCAGACGCCTCCAGGACAAAAACCCACTGGTGAGATATATCCAGCCCAGTCTCCTATGAAAACATCTCACATCTCAGAAGCTAAGCATGTTGGGCCTGGGCAGTGGTTGGATGGGAGACTGCAGGAGGAACCTCAGGAGCCACAATGGAGCAAAAAGAGGAGACACTTGTTGTGGTGTCTTAAGGCAAAACACTTCACCCACATTGCCTAGTATAGATCTGGTGTGTGTATTGGTGGTGGTCGGAGAGGCCAATGGCGCAAAATGTCAGCCTTGCTTCCATCAGTCTGCCCCGAGGGCAGCTGTGGCTACAATAGAAGCTTACCACCCAGTATAAAATGAATGAATAATGCATAATGTTATTTTTTCTCTTTGGGTGTCTTGAAAAGCGCTGTATAAATGCAATGCCTTACTATTATTATTATAATACACAACAAAATGTCAAAAATGTACGATAAGCATGTTTTCAACCCTTTTTTTCATGTCCAAATTTCACAAAACGTAAAATAACCATGATTTTTAGATGAAGCTACGTGGCGACATTTTCTTTAACGGGTAAATCTTAATCTTAATTTACCCATTTTAGTAACGTGAAGCCTAAACTTATCTGTTAAATCCAACAACAATGTCTCCAACTGGTTTCAAACAAAACTAGTGGTTATTTTACGGTTTGGCTTTTTGCAACATATTTATGTAAAAAGGCGTGAAAACGTGCTTATCATACGTTTTACACTGCAAAAACTAACTAACTCTAGACTTTCTTAAAATGACTTAGAATCAGAAGTTTAATCCAAGTTTGAGCTGTTTTAACTGGATAAGATTTAATTGCTTATGTAATGTCAAATAATTAATTGATTTCAAGACCTTTTTTTTAACAGTTTATAAGAAAATATGTCTTAAAATAAGAACAAAATTTTGCCAATGGGGTAAGAACATTTTCTTAAGAAACAGTGTCTTGAAATCAGTTCGAAACACTTTGAATCAAGGAAAAAGGACCATGTCTCTACAATAAATCAAGGTTAAATTTGTCAAAATGCTTGAAATTAAGTTTAAATCCTAGATTCAAGCATCTTTAACTTGAAACCTGAAATGTATTTTTTGCAGTGTACAGTATATGTTTTCTTCAGAGACTGTGTTGTCATATCCAACATGGAAGAAACAAGACTCAGGATTCGTTGGAGAGTCAAGTTACCTCTAGACTGGATTGGGGAATACTTCTGGAAGTGTGAGATTCCCTTCTCAGACTGCTGCCTCCGTGACGCAACTCCAGATACAGCGAAAAAACATATATATACAGTATATGAAGATCATGGGTTCAAATATTCTTTTAGATATCGACTGGATTTTCCAGGCAAAAAAAGAAGCACATTTCATCAAGTGTTCTTCGCAGATTTTGTGGAGGAGCAATTTTCAAACAAAATAATGTCTGTGCATAATCCTCTTCAATCCTCTTCAAAAGCTGAAGGCCATTTAGCAAAAATCAACTTGAGTGAAAACTGAAAGACAGAAAGAGAGAACATATGAATACACTGTGAGTCTAAAGTACAAAATTATATTGCAATGAGCCTGCAATCGAAGTCGCTGGTCCACTGATCCACCAACAGAAGAAGAAGCTGGGAAGCAAGAAGGTCGCGGGTTCGACTCTCGCACGGACCGGGAGTTTCTGGGTGGTTTCCTCAGGGAACCCACCAACCAACTGGGAACGCTTGATGTTGGTCGGAGGTTGAGGCGCCAGGTGTTTAGACAAATCACGTCTGCTGAGCTGCTGACTATCACTAACTAACTTGTGACTCTCTTACTACTTATAAATACGGCATATTTTTCAATTCAAAGTGTCTTACTGTGTGAAGCTGTGATGGCCTAAGTCAATTTTGGAGTTTCCAATATTTATCCCAAAAAAGTGACGGTTCTGTTACTTTTTTAAATGTGTATTTTATCCTCATCCAGTAGACTGTCATCAAAAATCCAACAAAAACATTATCTTCAAAAGTTACAAATGTATGTCTGTTTTGTAGGAGTAAATAAATAGGCCTCGTTAACCACTAAACAATCAGTCAGTGTGTTTACATGATCAGGGACTACTCCAGTTTTACTCCAGTTTAAGAGAGTAAAACGATTACACTGAAGAAACGGATCCAGCTGGATCAGATCCACAATTGCAAAAAATCAGGCTGTTATGTTAAATATTGTTAATTATTATTATTAACTATTTGTAATATCGACTGCAAAATGACACACTGGTCTTTCTGGGACACCTGGGACTGTTTTAAACATTTAAAACTGTGTCACACTTGTAGTTAAATGTCAGACTGTGTGCCACTTTGTTCAGCCAGCTTTATTGTTTTAAAAATCTCCAGTTTTGGTCATGCTCAGTTACATTTGTGGGACACGGTGGCGCAGTGGTTAGCGCTCTGGCCTCATAGCAAGAAGGTCCTGAGTTCGACTCTCAGGCAGCCCAGGGCCTTTCTATGTGGAGTTTGCATGTTCTCCCTGTGTCTGCGTAGGTTTCCTCCGGGTACAACTAAAAACATGTCCAGAGTGCCTCTCCTCTCCAGGACTACAGATGGAAATTAGCTGTGAAAGCTAGAATCTGGTACAAGTATATCTCTGCCTTTGCAATTAATGTATTTGTACTTTGTCCTTAAAGGGACTATACTCGATTTTTTTTTGCAACAAAAAACCTTAAAAACTATTTCCCCTTAACATTGATATCTTGTTAATGTATCTATTCAGGTTGTGGCTAACTGTTGTTAGCATGGAGACTCACCTCGCTGCTAACAGCTGTGAAAAAACATTAAAACACATCATGATGAACAATTCTGAAGCTCAGAATGCATTAGGTAAGTGAGTAAATCATGTATACTGAAGTAGGAAGTTTAAAATGAATTATTTCTGTTTGTTTACATTTTAAGGATGCAAAAATCAGGTAGGCCTATAATCCCTTTAATAAACATTACCTTTACCTGACCATTTGATGCAGACGAAATCTGAGGAACTGGGAGGAACCACATGAACGTCATACATTTGCATATTCTTTTTGAATCTGTATTGGGCCAAGGGTCAAGTAGGCGGTCAGATTTTCTCACACTACGCCTGGCATAAGTCTTGCATAATGGAAGCTACCAGGGAAAGGTTGGCCCGACCTTTGATTAGAAATATTGTGAGGTGGAAAAAACTTTTATTAATTTAAACCTTTTGTATCTTGGTCAACTTTAGAATAAGAACATGAAACACTGAAAATGGGGGGCACTTTTAAGGATTTTTTGTTTCTGTAAAAAAATGTGGCTAAAGTCTAAAATGAAATTGCTTTAAAGTAGTCCTACACACATCACACTTTACAGTCCTGAAGATTATGAAGTTGAGTTTGTTAATATCTAGGCTTAAAAAAGGTTTAATGGAAATTTAAAATGCAAAATTCTTAACTATTATTTTTAATGAACTATAGCACCTACAAAAGTCAGATTTAATCCTGTTCATCTGCAGCGTCTCTCTTTAAAAACATACATGATGCCATTTCAGTATTGCATTCCCTTTTCTCTCCGTCTAACCTCTTCGTGACGGATTTGAACCTGTCACGTCTTCATCATCGGCCTCGCGCGCCTCCGCAGAGTCACGTGGACAACACTGCCCCCTACTGACTCTCAGCACAAACGACAAGCGTAGTGTGTCTGAGCAAAACAACACAACTAAACTACATAAAAGTACAGTTTGAGATGACCACGGGGACTATTGGCACATAAGGCAGCCACGATGGTGTTAGTCTGCCCCAGGGCGACTGGTTTTGTTTTAGGAATCAGACTCAAATACAAATAAACAGAGATGGCAAAATTACTGAAGTTCACTACTCAAGTAAAAGTACAGTTGTCTAAAAAACAACTCTAAGTCAAAGTCCTGCTGGAACTAATTTTTTTTTTTTTTTTTGCAGTGCACAAAGTTGGTTTGTGATGTGTTGGAGCATGAGCAAATTATTTATAATTATTACGACTTTTATCATGTGATAAATACGTAATTGTTAGAAATTATTTTTTTGTGTGGCACTTTTCACTTGTTCACAGAGCTCTGTAGTGTTTTAAAGGGGAAAAAGGACTGTTAATCGGCTCATAAAGTTACTAACCTGTTTTAAAAATAGAAAGTACAGATATTTGGAAAACACGTAAGAAGTAAAAGTAAAAAGTCACCATAATTTATTAGGTAGGGGAGGGGCCAATTGTAACCCGGGGCAAATGTAACAGAGGCATTCGTAGCAGAAGAAAACCAGAAGCTTCAGCTCTGCACAGAACCTGCTCATTTCATCTCCACCTGCTGTTTGAGTGGAAAGATATTTAAGATTTCAGGAAACTTTTTACATAAAAAAAAAGTTGTTTTTGTTGTGGACAGAGATGTGATTGAGACATGGCTGTCATTTCTATATGGATAAAAATAGGTTTTGTGGTCTGTATTTGCTAAGTTTTACAACAACAAATATGAATGCTAACAGAAAAAAACCTTCCAAACATGGCCGCCCTCATCTGTGTTACAACTGCCCCTCAGCTATTTTATGAATTCATTTTGGATGGATTTATTTAGATTTATGTTTTTTGTCTAAAAAAGTTTGTGTATCATTTGTTTGACTGATTTTAATCTGAGCTTTCTTATAATTTTTTTCATAATAATTTTAGTTTGAAAAAGACATAAGCAAAGTTAAAGCAGACTGTAATTGTTTTTTTCCACAGCAGTTTTTGTTTTTATATTTTAATAAGATCCAGAGTTAAGGTTATTTAAATGTGGACAACTTCCCGTCTGTCAAATGTATTATCTTTAATAAAGAAAAAATAAATATTATTGTTGTAATTTCATGTGTTACATTTGCCTCTTGGTCTGTTACAAGTGACTCATGTTGTGGGGCAGATGTAACACTTGACTTTCTTGTCTTGAAATGATAACGGCTTCAAATAATAGCTCTAGAGAATCCAAACCTGGTCACATGTCAAGCCAAGATCTGCAGCTTTCATTTCATTTCATTAGTTACATCTGCCCCACAACATGGGTCAATTGTAACACACCAAGGGCAAATGTAACACATGAAATTACAACAGTATTTATTTTTTCTTTATTAAAGAGAATACACTTGACAACGGGGAGGTTGTCACAAAAAACCCTAACTCTGTGATCTTATTAAAAAAAACACAAAACTGCTGTGGAGAAAAAACATTTTACAGTTTGCTCTAACTTTACTTATGTCTTTCTCCAACTAAAATGATAATTATTCTGAAAAAATATTAAGGCTTGACAAAAATCTGTCAAATAAATGATACACAAACTTTTTAGACAAAAAACATAAATCTAAATAAATCCATCCAAAACGAATTTATAACACATTGTTACATTTGCCCCAGATGAGGGCGGCCCTGTTTGGAGGGATTTTTTTCTATGTTACATTCATATTTGTTATTGTAAAACTTACCACATACAGACCACAAAACCTATTTTTAACCAGATAAAAATGACAGCCATATCTCAATCACATCTCTGTCCAGAACAAAAACATGTGATTTAGAACTTTACTACTCAAAAAAACAGTTTTTTGGTTTTTTTTTAATGTAAAAAAAAAATCTTGAAATCTTAAATATCTTTCCCCTCAAACAGCAAGTGGAGATGAAATGAGCTGGTTCTGTGCAAAGCTTAAGTGTCTGGTTTGCTGTTACATTTACCCTGTGTTACAATTGGCCCCGGTCTCCCCTACACTGTCCTTAATAAACATTATCCTAACTGATAACAGACTTTAACCGACTTTTGAGCTCGTTCCAACACAGTGCACACGTCTGCTGTTTTACTTTGATCTGTTTCCATTCTCTAAACATCCTTTTCCCAAATGATCGTAACAGTTGTGTCAGGTTTAGTTTAAGAAATCACACGGATCATATGTGGTTTTGTGGCGCCCTCTAGTGGTCACATTACTCACACAAAGTGACATGCTTCTGTTGACAAACAATCTGTTTTATACTGATTCTTCTGTTATCTAAGTCTTACTATTTATTTCTGAAATGTGTCTTCCTTTTGTTTATTTGGGCCTATTTATGTATTTGTTTTATTATCATAGCAAACACTACTGGGTTCCATTAAAAACATTTGTTGTTCTTGTTTTTTATTAATTTAAGACTTAATATTATAAGACATAAGCAAACAAGTATCTCAAACATGTCCTATTGCATTATTATACCAAATGTTACTTCTTGTCGGTAGGATTTAGATTGCAGACATAATATAGGCTGTGTATGTTTTTTTTTTTTTTTATTATTTCATTGATGATCCTTGGAAATTAGGTTTGAAACTTACCATTCCATTTTACGAATTCTGTATTGTCTAGTGTAGTGTAGTAATCTTGGTCCTGTCATTGACTCAAAAGCATTTGGGTTAGGTCTTGTCTTGGACTGTCCTTGCAGCAGGAGTTCATGTTCCCAGTGCAGTGAGCTGTCCCAGACACCGTTTCGAATAAAGCACTGCACAATAAGAGTAGACACTGTGAAATGTAGATAACGACAAAAATGATTTTTGCTGTAATGGACTCAAATTTGGAGCCTCACTGTTTTGCCAGGCTTGACTTTCGGTGGTCTTGGTCTTGTCTCAATCTTGACCCCTGCGGTCATAGTTTTGTCTCAGTCTTGACCCTCAATGGTCTTGTCTTGACCCTCAGTAATCCTGGTCTTGTCTCAGTCTTGACCCTCAGTGTCTGGTCTTGTCTCAGTCTTGACCCTCAGTGGTCTTGGCTTGTCTCAATCTTGACCCTCAGTGGTCTTGGCTTTGTCTCAATCTTGACCCTCAGTGGTCTTGGTCTTGTGTCGGTCTTGACCCTCAGTAGTCTTGATCTTGACCCTCAGTAGTCTTGGTCTCGACCCTCAGTGGTCTTGGTCTTGTGTCGGTCTGCAGACACTGTGGCCTCAGACAGAAAGGGTTTTGTCTTGACTGTGGTCTTGACATCAACAGCTAGTTTTCAAATAAAATGTGAAAATTTACTTTTTTTTTCTCTCTATCTATTGATTTATCCTAAAAAAAAAAGTGATTCTATTTTTGACATGGCTTTCTGTTCTTCAGAATGAAATGATAAGTCAGCTATTAAAAGTATTAGAATGTTTTTAATTTGTAAATTACAGAAACGACATGCAGGATCCTTGTCTGGAAATTTGGAAAAAGTGGCAACCCAATTTGTGTGATGTTGTGGAACATTAAAGTTAGTTTTATGTATTTTGACGTTGATATTAATAGGCATGTTTTATGCTAGTTTATTTTGTAAAAATTCGAGTTCCAGTAAAACATTTCTCTGGGCTTGGTAGGTTCGTTTTAATGTTTGCAGACAAGTTCATAGAACTATTGAACTACATCTCCCATCGTCCCACCCACCCGGAAGCGCGCATGTTTACGTTCTGGTCCGGGGCATTGTGGGTACAGAATGGAGAGAATTGTGTGAGTTACATAAAACTCCGACAGGACCTCCGCAGAGGACAGCGGAGGGACCCGGGGACGTGTGCCTCTGTGCGGGGCTTAGAGAGGCACCAGCCCGCTCCATGCACCGGGCCCGGAGTCTGCACAGCCTGGCCGTGCTCAGCCTCCCCGCGGCCCGCTGCGGAGCTCACTGTGTCCGGCAGAAGAAGAGCTGGACACCGGGTCCTGGAGCTGCAGGACAGAGAGGCTGGACACCGGGACAGAGAGGCTGGACACCGGGTCATGGAGCTGCGGGACAGAGAGGCTGGACACCGGGTCATGGAGCTGCGGGACAGAGAGGCTGGACACCGGGTCATGGAGCTGGAGGACTGAGGATGGCACGTAAACATCGTTATTTTACTCAAGTAACCCAGCTTATAAAATAGTTATTTTGTTCAAATCCACAAAGTGTTTTTTTTTTTTTTCTCTCTTGAAGCCAGTGCAGACCTGTCGTGTTTTTATATATGTTTTTAAATTATTATTATTTTGTAAAACAAGTCTTAAAAAATCTCCAAAGCTTTCAAATGTATAATGCAAGGCACATTTATTTGTATAGCACAATTGACTGTGTGCACATTGCACAAGAGTATTTTTTTTTTTTCAAAAATGCTAACATCCTGCTGGTAGTGATGGCCAAATGAAGCCTCATGAACCACTTGAGGCTTTCAGCCAATTGTACCGGTACATGAGCCGGTGCCTCGCAAATTGCTTCATTTAATCCAAGTCAATGTGGTCATTAAATGTAACAAACGTTAAATGGTGCAGTGTCATAAACCAAATAAAAAACTGTTTTACTGAGACAAGCACTCAATTAAGGCGTTGAAAATATATATTATTTATGTGTTCATGTCTGTAGCCTACTCAAAGTTCTTGAAAAAGTAGTTTACCAACAACTTACTGACTTTCTCCTAATAAACAACACATTTGATGTTTTCCAGTCAGGTTTCAGACCCCACCATAGCACAGAAACTGCTCTTATCAAGGTAACTAATACATCCGCCTGAACACAGACGCTGGCAAAGTCTCTGTCCTAATCCTGCTGGATCTGAGTGCTGCTTTTGACACTGTCGATCATGACATCCTTTTACACAGACTAGAGAACTGGGTGGGCATCTCTGGTTCTGCCCTGAAGTGGTTCAAGTCCTATCTAGAAGACAGGAAGTATTTTGTTGAAATTGGAAATTGCGTGTCTGAGCACATGGCCTTGACCTGTGGTGTGCCTCAGGGGTCAATCTTGGGACCCCTTCTGTTCAATTTGTACATGTTGCCTTTAGGTCAGTTAATACGCAATAATAATGTGAGCTTTCACAACTATGCAGATGACACTCAGATCTATGTGTCATTAACAGCAGGTGAGTATGGGCCAGTGGATTCACTCTGTCGCTGCATCCAACAGATCAGTGTGTGGATGCAAAACAACTTTCTCCAGCTTAACTCAGACAAGACTGAAGTTATCATCTTTGGCCCACAGAAACAAAGAGAACGTGTCAGCAGTCACCTTCAGGCTCTCTCTCTGAAACCTTCAAGTCAAGTTAGAAATCTGGGGGTAATAATGGACTCAGACTTGAACTTTAACAGCCACATTAAGTCAATAACATCAGCAGCTTTCTACCATCTAAAAACATTGCCAAAATCAAAAGTATAGTGTCCAAGCCTGACCTGGAGAGCTTATCCATGCATTTGTCTCCAGTAGGTTAGACTATTGTAACGGCCTGCTCACCGGCCTATCCAAACGAGCTGTAAAACAGCTGCAGTACATCCAGAACGCTGCTGCTCGAGTCCTGACCAGAACCAGCAAGTACGATCACATTAGCCCTGTGCTTAGGTCTTTGCACTGGCTTCCAGTGGCTCAGAGAATAGACTTTAAAACAGCTCTGCTTGTGTTTAAGTCTCTCCATGGACTAGCACCAAAGTACATCTCTGACATGTTGGTGCGTTATGAACCATCTCGCACTCTGAGGACCTCAGGGACCGGCCTCCTGCTGATGCCCAGAGTCAGGACTAAACATGGAGAATCAGCGTTTCAGTTTTATGCAGCTAAGATCTGGAACAGTCTTCCAGAAGATGTAAGACAGGCCTCGACTGTGACAATGTTTAAATCTCGGCTCAAAACATTTCTTTTTATCTGTGCATATGACTGAAATACTTTGTCTGCACTCTTTATTTCTTTACTTCTTTTTAAAGTAAATTTTATGCTGATTATTTATTTATTGTAATTTTTATGCATGTTTCTGCCTTGTAAAGCACTGTGAATTGCTTTGTGTATGAATTGTGCTATACAAATAAATTTGCCTTGCCTTGCCTCATAAAAATATTCTGTGGAGTCTATGTTGAGTCACAAGTGGGCCTCGAAATCCCAACCTTCAGCGCGATAAACCTTCACTCTACGCATGTGCCACAGCAACTACATGCTAAGACTGAGCTCTATTATGTACCCAATAGTGCATTTGTCAGGCTTTGTTGAAAGTGGGGAAGCTCCACTTTAAAATGAAACTTTGATTTCCATGCATCGTTTAATATTAAACAGGTTTCTATATAATTAGACCAGAGTCTGCAGCAGAACAAAGCACAGAGCCTGTGCCACTTACAGCTCCGCCAAAATGAAGCACTTTCTGAACCACCTCTGCCAAATGGTGCCTTGAAACAACCACGATGTCTCTTGCTGGAAACGCACACTTTACAAGCTTTGCAAAAATTGTACCAAAAATCCTTTAACTGTATAAGTTGGCTCATTTAGCCAATGAACGTCTGATAACCTACACACCACAATAAGTGTGTTAAACAGGCCATATTTTGTAGGTTAAAACAAACTAAAACCTAGAAAAGCTTATTTTACATGTAAAAGCAAAACTAAAAATAATGCAAATGATGTAGATAAAATGAATGAAAGCTGTGTTGTGTGGGAGCGTGAGTGAAGCGACTCTGTAAATGAAGCAATGACGTCATCTTCCCAAAAGCAAAGCCTCACATTCACAGATCACGTGGTTTTAGGCAAACTGAAGCAAGCCTCGAAGCAGGGCTTCATTAGACATGCCCCCTGTTACTCGGTACAAGCCCCGATGCCTCGGCTTCAAATGGCCCATCACTACCTGCTGGCAGGTTCATTTCCTGTTTAGTTCATTCTTATGAGGTTTTCACTACCTCAGCCTAAAATGAAAAATTACTAAAGATCAGGCAGAGAACAGTAAGGTATTTGTGATTTTCTCTGAAAACATGTTAAATACTTTACAAAAGAAGAGAATATTTCACTAAAGGAACAAAGTGTGTTTATAAAAAGATGTGTTTGTCTGTCAATGCTAACGCTAAAGTCTGACAATTTGAAAGTAAACAGCTTCAATGCACAGAGTCAATTCATACACAAAGGAATTCAAGGGGCTTTACAAGTGGACAGGACACTGCAAACACATTTTTGATAAAGAAAAAAAAAGTTAATTTTGCATTTACAGCAATGGTAAATTATATTTCAGTAAAATGTGCTTTTAAAGTGCATATGACAGATTTGAACATTTTTCAAATTTTGATTTAGTTTGGTAGATTAATGCCTGTTGTAATTATAAATGATAGTTTAGTTTTACGTTAATGAATAACAAGTTTGTGGAGAAAAATAAGAAAATATGTTGAAAATACTATTAAGTAGAGCAGAGTTCAGACTTGTATGGCTCTGTAAACACATATTCAACAAAAAAAAGGTGAGTTCTAGTGTATTTTTATTGCTCTATTTAAAAAATAATGTTACATTTGAAGAGTTTTGGCCACATTTATTACATGGTTGCTAGGCAACTACCTAGTGTAATGTCATCGTTGAGGAACAGGAAGTACTGGAATGAAATTTGTAAAATGTTGAGTAAAACCTTAAATATAATGATCTTAAATATGTCTTTGTGAAATGAGTAGTTCACCCTGTTATGAACACTTTAAGCTACAGTGTCTGGTGCTGTAAATGCAGCAAAAGTAATTTTTTCTTCATTCTGAAATTATGTAATTAAATGTATATCTGACATAAGGCACAATTAGCAGGGCTCAGGGCACACTAGTGTTCCCTGCACACTGGTTGAGTTGACATTTTACCCCCAGAAAGTTATACTTTAAGGCATTTTACACAGATGTACAACTGTACTTTTACTTGAGTTTTAACAGTACTTTTACATCTCTGACAGAGGAGCTGGACACTTGGACAGAGGGGCTGGACACTTGGACAGAGGGGCTGGAGGCTGTCGTCTGCAGGTTTCAACTGCTCCAGAGCGCTCTGCTCCGGGCCGGGGCAGGAGAGAGACCTGTCCTCAGTGTCGGTGGTGGGCACTGCAGACCCCATCACGTTTGTCCGCTGCAGGTTCACCATCTTCCTCATCAAGCTGTGCTTTGAGGTGGACCTGGCCTCAGAGGAGTTCAACTCAGGAGCCAAACAGGTGATAGACAGGTCAGACTGTGGGGGACATCTCTTGTGTCCCATTAGAAACAACTTTCCTTATCTCCTGTTAGCGCCCTTTAACTCTACTTTTTTTTGACAGCTATGAAATTATAATAAATTATTTATTTTTCTAACTCTTGCTTAAAACTGTTAACCCACCTCTGTTCTGACTAAAAATATCAAATTGAAAAAAATAAACAAATTAATAAATGTCCAGACTTATTTGAAGGGAGTCTTACTGCAATGAGATAAGCTGTCTGTCTGAGCTTCACTTCAATTGATCAGTTGCTTAGAAGAATGAAAACATGATTTGAATAGAAGCTTGCTGCAAAATTTGAGCTGAGGTATTGTCACTTGAGAACGCTCTGTTTACAACAAAACCACAACTTCTGTATGTTTTAAACTCTTATGTTATGATTGTATGATGCGTGTTTTTGTTTTGTCCCGACACTGGGTCAAAGTGCTTGGATGGAGAACGTCTGTTTTTACCTACCACTAAGTTGATTGAAAGTTGATTTTTCAAGTGTCTTCACTAAAGCCATAATAACAAAAAGGAGAAAATCCAAGGCACTCTAATGACCAATTTAAAAGCATTTTTTTAAAGTGAACTTGTTTGGGCCGTATGGGGCGTTCTTCAGAGAATATATAAGATAGAACCACTGGAGTCAGGTGTTTAGAGGCTGACATCCAGTCAGTGCTTCATAAAAGTGACTGAACAGCTGGAGCTCCAGCTAGACCATAGTAAAGCTATTACCACACTTCTCTAATTTAAATACTTCCCAGCTTTAGGACTAGTTCTGATTGTACTTGTTTTGTCCATGTTTTAGGCTCTGGTCCAAGTGTCTCACCTGATGTCCACAGGCAGCTTCCACAGACTCAAAGGGCTGGTCTCTGACGAGGTAAGACATTTGAGGACAGGACAATAAAGAGTTCAATTGCAAAAACACATATTTTTTGAATTTTTTTTCTTTATGTTAATATTTTCCATCAACATTGTCAATAACAATAATGTTGAGTGAATTTTATGGAGAGTGGAAATAATATTTATTTTCAGTGAAACATTTGTCATTTGAAAACACTGCTACACAAAGAGTAAACTGCAAACTATCAATGACTTTTTAAAATCTGTTTATGCAAAAGAACTCTTCTGAGCATTATCATATATATTGTATATCAAATATCATAATATACAGGTGGAAGTTTTAAAATGTAGAATATTGTGATGTATTTGTGCATACATGGCAGCTGATTGAGAAAAATGTTTATGGAGAGGCCCAGGGAAGAGACTTGGGAAAACTATTTTCAAACTAGCGCTGCAGTTGACTAAACAAATTCTTGATCAACTAAAATCAAGCCCCCCCTTGAAAAGTCGACTAAAAGGACGTGTGGCTATAGCTCACAAGACCGTTCAATGATTCTATGATCTGATCTTTTGTCTGAGGTTTAAAAGGTTGCAACTGCACGAGAGTTCATGCAAAACACAACTGTTTATGCTGAAAAGAAGTAAAAACTGTGAAAAACATGATTAAAGTCCAAAATCTTAACAAGATTGTGGTACATTGTTGTCTGTTGTTATATTGTTTGTGTGCTGGTGTACACAGATGATGTTGTCTGTTGTTATATTGTTTGTGTGTGCTGATGTACACAGATGATGTTGTCTGTGTTATATTGTTTGTGTGCTGGTGTACGCAGATGATGTTGTTATATTGTTTGTGTGTGCTGGTGTACGCAGATGATGTTGTCTGTTGTTATATTGTTTGTGTGTGCTGGTGTACACAGATGATGTAGTCTGTTGTTATATTGTTTGTGTGTGCTGGTGTACACAGATGATGTTGTTATATTGTTTGTGTGTGCTGGTGTATACAGATGATGTTGTCTGTTGTTATATTGTTTGTGCTGCTGGTGTACACAGATGATGTTGTCTGTTGTTATATTGTTTGTGTGCTGCTGGTGTACACAGATGATGTTGTTGTTATATTGTTTGTGTGTGCTGGTGTACACAGATGATGTTGTCTGTTGTTATATTGTTTGTGTGTGCTGGTGTACACAGATGATGTTGTCTGTTGTTATATTGTTTGTGTGTGCTGGTGTACACAGATGATGTTGTCTGTTGTTATATTGTTTGTGTGTGCTGGTGTACACAGATGATGTTGTCTGTTGTTATATTGTTTGTGTGCTGGTGTACACAGATGATGTTGTCTGTTGTTATATTGTTTGTGTGTGCTGGTGTACACAGATGATGTAGTTATATTGTTTGTGTGTGCTGGTGTACACAGATGATGTTGTCTGTTGTTATATTGTTTGTGTGCTGCTGGTGTACACAGATGATGTTGTTATATTGTTTGTGTGTGCTGGTGTACACAGATGATGTTGTCTGTTGTTATATTGTTTGTGTGTGCTGGTGTACACAGATGATGTTGTCTGTTGTTATATTGTTTGTGTGTGCTGGTGTACACAGATGATGTTGTCTGTTGTTATATTGTTTGTGTGCTGCTGGTGTACACAGATGATGTTGTTATATTGTTTGTGTGTGCTGGTGTACACAGATGATGTTGTCTGTTGTTATATTGTTTGTGTGTGCTGGTGTACACAGATGATGTTGTCTGTTGTTATATTGTTTGTGTGTGCTGGTGTACACAGATGATGTTGTCTGTTGTTATATTGTTTGTGTGCTGGTGTACACAGATGATGTTGTCTGTTGTTATATTGTTTGTGTGTGCTGGTGTACACAGATGATGTAGTTATATTGTTTGTGTGTGCTGGTGTACACAGATGATGTTGTCTGTTGTTATATTGTTTGTGTGTGCTGGTGTACACAGATGATGTAGTTATATTGTTTGTGTGTGCTGGTGTACACAGATGATGTAGTTATATTGTTTGTGTGCTGCTGGTGTACACAGATGATGTAGTTATATTGTTTGTGTGTGCTGGTGTACACAGATGATGTTGTCTGTAGTTATATTGTTTGTGTGTGCTGGTGTACACAGATGATGTTGTCTGTAGTTATATTGTTTGTGTGTGCTGGTGTACACAGATGATGGAGTATGTGGAGAGCAGGACTAAACCCCTGACCCACACGCAGAAACTCAAACTCCAGGTCAACACGGATGACATCATCTTCCTGCTGCCAGAGGATGTGACCGTAGTCTTTGACCAATACGGTGAGCTCAGTGTGTTTTTCTCTTACTCATTAGAGAACCCTGTGTATGAGTGATTAAAGCGCTGCACTAGGATGTAATAATTAGAGATCGACCGATATGGGTTTTTCTTGGGCCGATTTTTTGAAATGTCGTCGCTCAATGCCGATATCAATGGACATTTTTCGAGGACAATTTTCTTATTTTAGTTTTCAAAAACATAACTGAGATGAGATCCAAAAAAGAAAAAAGTTAAATCAAAGCTATTATTTTGTCTCATTGTTTAATAAATATAACAATGCACATTACAGAACATTTTAAAGAGTAATTCAAGAAAGTGCAGCTTATGATTTCTCTCTAAAACTAATTTGGAGTTCAGCTGATCACGCTAAGTGCAGCTTTACCGTCCAGACGACTGCCAACATAAAGCTTTAACCGATGAGCAAAAACAAAAACATCTAAATATTGGCCGGCTGATATAGTGGTCTATCTCTAGTAATAATATAACATTTTAGTTTGATTATTGCAAGACAAAATGCCACGGTCCAGCGATTATTCATGATTATAATGACTAAAAACAGTGAAATATGCACAATTTTTTAATTTTAAATCCACAAAAGCACCTGTCGTTCACTGGTCATAGTCAAAATCAGAGAGGCTTTAGCCAGTCTTTGAACTAATACATCTGCAGATTTAATCACAAAGTTACCATAAAATATGACAGATTTCTTTATATTTTGTTCAACTCTTTGGAAGCCAGATAAAACACAGGCCATCGGTCATGACAAATACTTATAAGTTGGATCGGCTGATGTTTACACTGTAAACACACTGATTTAGGTTTTAAATTTGACAACTTCCTCTCAGAAATCCCTTGGTTATTATCAACATGTATTCATTTTGGTTGCAATTATAGTCAAATAGACTTTTTATAAGCAACAAACTGAAACTGGAAGGACCACCCAAGCACAGCCAATCAGAACGCTGCATTTAGATCTCGAGTAGAACTAAAATTCTTTATTACTCAGTTCAGACAGAACTCAGAGGTCTCATTTTTTCACAAATTGCTGCATTTTTCATAGACTTAAGTGGAAACCACAAAGTAAAAAAGCTAGTTACCTCAACTTTGATCCTTTAATATTTCTGTCCAGAAAGCTGTGATTAAAGGTAGGGTAGCTGATTTTTACACTGCAAACATGATATAGGTTTTAAATTTGACAACTTCCTCTCATAAATCCTTCGACACATTGTTAATATTGACATGTATTCATTTTGGTTGCATTTATGGCTCATAAACTTCTTTTTACAAACAACACAGTGAAACTGGAGAGAACCCCCCAGCTCAGCCAATCAGAGCGCAGAATTCAGCCCCTGATTAGAACTGAAATTCTTTTTTATTCAGTCCAGACAGTACTCAGAGGTGTCATTTTTTCATAAAGTGCTGTATTTACCATATACTTTTTTAGTCTAAAGCACAAAGTTTAATAATTTACAACTAAAAAAGTTAGCTACCGAACCTTAAATGAAAACGCAGCATGGATGTACAGAACATATGTACCAATAAAGTCTGATACTTTGCTCAAGAAAGGCATTGACACAATAAAATGCATATACTGTATGTCGCTGGATTCGTTTTGTCTTTGTGGAATATGATAAGGAGTGCATGTTAACATTCTGCGTCTGTATCAGGGAGAAAGTTCTGCTCCATCGTCATGCGTTTCTGGTTCCTGACCACGCTGGAGGACCCGAGGACCCGAGGCCACCAGGATCTTCAGAGTGGCCCCGAGTCCAGACGGCAGCCAGCAGACCAAAGTGGCTACAGCAGTGTATGAGTAAGTATCAGGGTTCTACAGTCATAGAAAACCTGGAAAAGTCACCAAAAATTCAATTCTAATTTCCAGGTCCTGGAAAAGTTTTGGAGTTCTATGGGTTTTGAAAAAGTTTGGAAAATTTAAATTATTTCAGATTGAAATATAAATTGGGGATAATTTGTTCTGACACAGTTCCGCTGGTCGGGCGGGGCATTCAAAAAATGAGAGCTCAAGATTCAGGAATTCAAGATGTCGAATTGTCAATTATTGTCAATTATTTGGTTTTGAATCGAAAGATAGATAACCAAGCCTTTGTCAAAAAAAACTTGTGGTTTGGAGCAAAAGTCAAACTTTGAGGCAAAATATTGATATATATTATATATATTTTTTTTTCAGTAAAAAATTAATTATTAAACGTCTGAGTCATTTATATTCATAAAATCAATAAATAATTTTTGTGTGAAAAACATGATTACAACTAAATTTGTTATAGATGGGACTAACAAAGTTTTGCTTTTTTTGTTTAAAACTTAAATAAATTCACTGAATTTGAAAGTATTTTATAATCCAGATTATTTAGAATTTGACATTTTCATTTTGTTATGTTTTAAAATTCTTAAAATGTTTGTGTTTTGGTCTTAATTAATGAAAGACTGTTGTTGACTCAAAAGTATTTTAAGCAAGGTCATAGAAAAGTTGGAAATTGTTTTGGAGAAGTTATAGAAAAATTATAGAAACCCTGTAGTTAAACCTGTACAAAACCTGAAGTATAAGTACAAAAGAACATTCTAGTGTGATTATTTATGAACAGGGATGTAGTGATATTTGTCGAACATCTATTTAAATCCTTAAAGAAGATGCACATTAGTATTTTTAAGAGGTTTTACAATCACAACTTCAGTCGCCAGAGAGTGAAATGACCCTTAAAAAAGCTACTGACCAATCAGGAACATGATTTCACAAGTGAATGGCGTCTAACTCAATTTAATTTTTGTTTTTTTTTTTCTTTCAAGGTTCCGGCGTGAGCTAACGCAGGGAGCTTCTCCAGACTGGACTGTGATCACTGTGTGGCACTGGCACTGGACACTGGCCCCAAAGAGCCCTGAATAACAGCTGACTACAGGAGCCTCCATTATTCACAACCCTTACCTCTATAAACGCTTTGACCACATCAGCACTTGAACTAAGACTTTCTTGTACAAAACCTGTACCAATAAAGTCTTTTTTATTATAAATCACGACCGTACTATTTATTTAGTTTCTTATCACTCTATAACTTGTTTCTTTAAAATTGCAACATATCAACAAAATGTTATTACATATGCTATAACGAAGATGTGGACTTGAATCTCTATTTCGAGTGGCTGGAGACTTAAGACCTTACAACTGGACTAAGACTTGACATGACAAACTGGACTAAGACTTGACATGACAAACTGGACTAAGACTTGACTTGACAAACTGGACTAAGACTGACATGACAAAGTGGACTAAGACTTGACAAACTGGACTAAGACTTGACATGACAAACTGGACTAAGACTTGACATGACAAAGTGGACTAAGACTTGACAACTAGACTAAGACTTGACTGACAAACTGGACTAAGACTTGACATGAAAAGTGGACTAAGACTTGACATGACAAACTAGACTAAGACTGACTTGACAAACTGGACTAAGACTTGACATGACAAACTGGACTAAGACTTGACATGACAAACTGGACTAAGACTTGACTTGACAAACTGGACTAAGACTTAAGACTTGACTTGTTCTTGAAAGTCTGACTCCGGACTTAATTGGAGCTTTGTGACTTGCTCAGCCAAGGCCCTGTTTGACCTGATCTACACATTCACAACCAGTCCAAATCAGACCCTGTGCAGGCCCACTTTGGACCTGTTCATACTCAGACCCATCTGAACCAGTCCAAAATTGAACCTGTCTAAATCCAGTCAAAAGAAGTCCAAAGATAGCAATTCTGTTTTGAACCCAATCCAAACCAGACCAAATCCAGTCTGGACCCAATATAAACTAGTACAATCCAGGTCGTCGTGGTAAATGAGGATTTGTTCTCACTCGATTTACCTGGATAAATAAAGGTTAAATAAAACTAAAATAAATAAAAGTACAAACTCACACTGCTCGTTCTGAACCCAATCCAAGTCTGGACCAGTCTGAATCCAGTCTAAAATAGTCCAATCCCAGTCTGGATTATTCTGAATCCAGTCTAAAGTAGTCCAAACCCATCTGATTATTCTGAATCAGTCTAAAATAGTCAAACCAGCTGGATTATTCTGAATCTAGTCTAAATAGTCCAAACCCAGTCTGATGAATCTAGTCTAAACTAGTCCAAACTAGTCTGGATTATTTGAATCCAGTCTAAACTTGTCCAAACCCAGTCTGGACTTTCCTATCTAGTCTAAACTTGTCCAAACTCAGTCTGGATTATTTTGAATCTAGTCTAAACTTGTCCAAACCCAGTCTGGATTATTTTGAATCTAGTCTAAACTTGTCCAAACTCAGTCTGGATTATTTTGAATCTAGTCTAAACTAGTCCAAAATCAATCTGGATTATTTGAATCTAGTCTAAACTAGTCCAAACCCAGTCTGGGCTGGTCTCCGTCTGTCTGGCACCAGGGCCTTCAACCAGTTTAGTAGTTTACAATATACAAAATGTAAATTACAAATGTACTTATGCTCTTAAAATAAACACCGTACATATAAAAAAACACATTAGGTCTCCTTTAAGTTTTAAAAAATGTGTTTAAAATTTAAACTTGCCAATGATTCACTCATCCGTACTTGTTGCGTTAAAAAGTAAACTCGCCTCACTTCGCTAACCCACTTTTTAGCGACTTAATATTTTTAAATAACATGTACCCAGATAATCCTCTTGCCCTGGTGGGTGTATGTTCTCGCACACGGCGACGGCGACAGAAAGTGAATAAATAACAAATCGAAATAAAGAGTCTGAAATGCGGTGACTAATTCTATCAGAAAATTCCCCACCTGATTAGCTTCCTCAAACGCAACCTGTGCTTCTCATGAGCTGCCAGGGAGCCGTCGCGCGTCATTCCCGTCTGACACAGCTTACTATTAATGTTGACAACACTTCTGACAAATTCTGGAATTAGCCACCAATAATTCATGCTAACGTGGCGCGGATTATTGCCATGTTTTTGAATGCTAATGTACCGGTGGAAGTTAGCGTGTGGGCGGCTGTTGCTAATGTGATTAAAGCTAGCGTGTGTCAATATACGGACGGATACGGTAGGCGCGCGTTAAGAGAATTGGCTTGTGCTTCACTCACCCTGTCATTAAGAAATAAGCAAGGGAATAAAAACAAGTCGCCATTTTTATTAGTTGACTTTTTATGATGCAAGATTTGTGTCGTGCGCTTGATTAATCCGGTTAGCTAAACAATCGCAAGGACGTTTAACTGTCTGGGAATTATAGCTTTGTAAATATATCAATTATTTATGACTAAATTAGTGATAAGCATGGCGTACATGGGAATTAGGGTAAATAATGATGAATAATGATGTGCTTGTTAATAAAACAATGGTCAATGGAAATTAATTAATGTGTTCCTTTCAGTAGGTTGTAATTATTAGATGTCGTGTTTCAGGTGAAAGGAAATGGCCTATTCATGAGTTCATCTTCGAAGCCAGAAGAAGAAGCTTTCACTCATCTCCTGGGAAAAGAAAGCACAATGAGCTCCTGCACCCAAGTGACTAAATTTGCTGCGGTCGCCATTACGGCAGTGACGCTACCATTGAATCTAATGGGAAGAAGCCAGAAATTTTGCTTCTGTGGAATTAAATTAAGCTGTGTTCACTTTTCACCTTTCTAGGTTATTAAAACTTTTCCTTGATTATGTTTGTATTAAATATATTTTACTATAACATAAAACGTTTATTCAGATGGACCATTTAAACATTCTGATCTTAAGACATAGAGTGAAACATGTGCTCCGTCTAATGAAGCTTTAGTACGTGACAAGCTAAATGGGATCGCAATTAGAATAAAGATTTTAAATAGTTTTAAGAATTATTAACCAGATTAAAATACTAATCAATACACCTGTAGCTTAATGAACAAGCTTGACTCACTTTTAGCTGCACATATACACTTTTTTTTGGTCAAAATGGCATCTGTCAGTCTGCGAAAATGTCCTGGCTTTCTTCTGTTTTTGATCATTTGTAAGTCCCAGTGTTCAAAAATAATCCATATCCTGTAAAACTCCGATAATGTCTGATAATCCCGTGGATAAAACGAATCATGCCACCTACACAGCATGTGGCGCTGTTTGGTAAAAGTCTCAAAAAAAAAAAAAAAGAGCCTGTGATGTGATTTTGGTCTGCTCCATCAGCGCACAGAATCAGACATGTATGTTGGGTCTAAACATAGACTGTATAATCATATATATACACACTCTATGGGTCTACATTGCCTTCATTTCCCTGAGAATGTTCCTGAAGTCCTCCACGCACACGTCTCCACTGGGGCTCCTCATGGTGGCCAGATCCCAGGCCTCGTCCAACAGCCGCTGGGACAAATCCAGCCCAATGTTCTGGAAGATCTCTGCTATCTGCAATACACACGGGCAGGTTACTACAAAACATGTTTTTAGTGTAAGAAAACTGCTCTTCTCTTATAACTAGTTAAAATGTCTTGAAACCAGTGGAATATTCTACTTCACATAAACAATCAGTTAAAACAGCTTAAATCCGGATTAAATTCACTTCTAAGTCATTTTAAGCAAGTCTTGATATATACAGTTTTTGCAGTGCAAATCAAGAACTTTGTAATGTTATACAGTTATCTGTGTCTACATGATCTTATTGTGCAGTGCCTATTGCAAACTGCCTGGGACATGACATTGTGTCCCTGGAGCAAGGTTAGCAGAGTGTGGTGGTAATGAAATGTGGTCTTAGTGTCGAAGACCAAGAGAACAAGTACCCTCGAAACCAAAGCAAGACAGTCCAAAATTGCTCAAGACCGAGACGAGACCAAGACTTTAAAAAGCAGTCCTGAGACTGGTTTGACTTACAACCATACAAGGTTTAGTGTCACTTTACTATTTGTTTTTAAGTGCACTTTTTAGGTAATCCTCAATAAAGACATTCCTAATAAATAAATATTGTGATAATATCTCTCTGAGAGGTTTGTTACATTCCTAATTAAAAGCAGAAAAACCTCACCACAGCTAACTTTTGTGAACAATTTTAAGCTATCTTACTCTGTATACAAGACCTCAAAGCATTCAGAAGCGCAAACATTATCTCTCATCCTAAAATACACTTTAAAGTACATTAAAGCTGGAGTACCTGATTTTTGTATTTAGTAAAATAATATACTTTTTCTTTTCCACCAAAAAGTATTTTGTAAATGGAGGACTTTGTGAAAAAAAAAATCAGATTGCTGTGTATTGAATAATAAATAAACAAAAGCCAAATGCAGTGCAATGATTGGCTGACCTTGGGTGGTGCACTGCCTATTGCTACTACACAGATGTCTGTAAATAGGTGTTTTTAAAGACATGTATGTAGATATTAATCATGCGCTGATAGATTTGTCAGACCTGATAACTAATTTGACAGATTTCCCTGATAGATACTTACTATTTAGCTTGGCCCTGAGCTTTAAGTAGTAGTTACTGGGTTAAATGATGAACTCATTGAAAAAGCATCCACAGTGGTTTGGATTAGTACCTCCTGTTTTGTGCGCGGGCAGAAGAAGTCCTGCTCGTACACTCCCAGAGCCGCGTAGACGTGAGGCCGGAGCAGGGCCGAGGCGCTGGACAAGTCTCCGTAGTTTGTCCTGTCACTCACTCTCTTCAGACGAGGAGCGGGAAGGTCAGTCCGGATACTGGGAATGCCGCAGGAACGCTCAGCTAACACAAGAGAACGGTTTGGAACAATAATGTTGGGTTTGCATCACATCCTGTTTGTTTATAGAATATCACAACATAGTGTAGACCTGCAGTTGTGGTCACGCTATCAGAAATATGTGCTTTGGCAAAGATAATCTATTGATTTTATTGGTGTTGCTGATCACAATTATCAAACTATATTAGAGTATTACAGAATCTGGATTATTTTTGCACAAGGGGATTTACAAATGATCAAAAACAGAAAATACCAGAGCATTTTGCAGGGCTGACTAAAGCTCCATAATGAAGAGAGAATTAGATTTCTGCAGCTAAACAAACTAGAAGTCAGTCAAGACTTGAGCATGAAGCTAATAGCAAAAACTAGCCCACCACGACATCATTATGATAGCAGGATTTAAAGTGGACATATCACTCTTTTAATTTCACATTTTGCACATTTAAAACATGTATGAGGTCTGAATAAACTAGAAAAACAACAAATGGGTCTGAATTTCTTATCATTTTAGTTCTACAGGCTATATAGAAGGCTGCATGTTGAAGCTTTTCTCAGCGCGTCTTGTTTGGCACTGTCTCTTTAAATGAAAATCAGTTATCATCAGGCCACTTTGCGCACTAACTCCACCCTCAGTCAGTCATCTCCAAAGACTGTAGGCCCTGACCAAATTCCATCTTTAAATAAATTTGTACCGTAGTTTATACGACTTCATTTTGCTGCAGTAGTAGTAGATTTATCCTGGTGCTCTTCTGGTTGAGGATCAGGAAGTTTTCAGACAAGAAAAAACAGAGGAACTCGCAGGATTTATATATATATATATATTAAAAAAAGGGCTAATATTGGTTTAAAAATGCCAATGCTGGGCCTTAATTTTGGAGGAGCTTCCAGAGCAATCTTCTGTCTCCACTGTCTGAAGCACTTCGACAAAAAAAAAAATGCATTTCTAAGTGTTTGTGGTGCAGGAGGTTGATGTTTTGACTTCTGCTACTTCTGCTACCAAAACATGTCCACTTGCACTTGGACATCCTTGCTTTTGGACTACAAATTTGCTGCGGGAGAAAACATGGTAGCTTGTAAAGTATTTAATCAGAAGTCTGAGACCATCTTTAGAAGTTCCCCTGGAGCGGAACAGGCAGAGAAATGTGGTGCAAATCTTATTTAAATATATCTTTGGAGTGACTAAACTGATTGAGTTCAAGTTGTTTGAACTTCTAGACACCCCAAATACACACTAGAGGGCATCAACACAACTGGGTGTTATAAATGATTCTGATTCCTTACATTAAAAATATCACAAAAATAGTTTTATTACTATCTTACAAACATTGCAAGAGTCTGTCCTCTCTCTCGGGTCAACACAGAGACGCTGATGCATGCTTTTATTACCAGTCGTATAGACTACTGTAATGCCAAGCTCTCTTCTCTTTCAAAGAACGTCTGATGAAGGGCTGATGCCCGAAAACGTAACGTTTTTTTTGGTGTTCCATTAAAACTTTTTGGAGCTAATGGCTGTGCAGACTTCTCCTTTATTGTAAAGCTCTCTTCTCTTCCCAAAAAGACTGTTTCGGGTTTACAATTACAAAATTCAGTTTTTAATGCTGTCTAAAGCACTTTGTGTTATAATGTATGCATGAAAAGCACTTTATAAATAAAGTTTAATTTGATTTGATTTGTGATTATTAAGGTCAAGTCAGCAGGAAGTTGAGTGCCAACAGAAATTAGGTTGAGGGCTGTATATAGTCTTTGAGCCACAGTTTGAACATCTCTAAATGAGTCTATGAAAGGCCTTTTTGTGTTTTACAATATCTTCGATTAGTAAAACACAGAAAGAGAAGCTTTGGATGACGTTGCGCTCACCTCTGCCAGCCTTAAGGTCAGTGACAGCCCCGATCAGAGCAGAGGACTGGGTGAAGGCTTCTGGATCTCCTCTGGTGCGGGTGAGGGTGCGCGGGACTCTGAGGGAGCTACCCACTTCACAGGCTCCAGGTCCTCTGGCTTCAACAGGGCTTCGGAGTACCGCACTTTGTATTCACGGAAGACACTGCTCACAGGTTCTAGGAACAAGAACACAATGTACAGGATATGTTTTGTTTATTATGTAAGGTACTTCTTTTACAAAGGAAACAGGTGGGACCAAGTCTTTTGCAATTATCAAGTAAGTCAAGTTTTTCGCCTCAAGTCCACGCCAAGTCCCAAGTCAAAGAGAGACAAGTCAAGAACCAAGTCAAAGAGACAGCAAGTCAACAGTCAAGAGCAACAAGTCCAAGTCAAGTCCCAAGTTAAAGAGATACAGTCCAAGTCAAGTCCCAAGTGAGCGCCCCACAAGTTCAAGTAGTCTTCTTTTAGTTTCAAGTCTTTAAATGAAACTACCAAATACGTCTTATATTTCTACAACTTCAATGATTTATACAAATAATCCCATAAAGTCCAAGTCCAAGTCAAGTCCATTTTATCAAGTCAAGTCTCAAGTCATCAAATAGTGACTCAAGTCAGACTCAGATCCAAGTTGTGACTTGCACTTCTCGGAAACAATGTATATATTTACTGGTTCTTGCCCTTTATTCTCTTTAATGTACCTAATGACGCACAGACAAACAGATGGACAGGCTGGCCGACAGACTGACAGACAGACCGACAGTTAGACAAACTGCTAAGTGATCTAGGAGCATTTTAAACAAAAACAGGTGACTATTCCTGCTTTTTGGAGCATTTTTAAAGGTTTCCTATACACCTGGATGAACTGCATGACATTCTCTTCTGCACACTACAGGAGTTTTTGCTGATTGTAAGTCCGATGTTCCCATCGACAGTTCGAGGAGGCTTGGTCAGATTAAGGATTTTGCACGAGACTTTTTGTAGTTTCTCTCCCTATGTCTGTGGGTCACTGCTATTCTGTTTCGACTTTTTGTACATGTGGTCAAAGAGCAGGATTCTTCTTTATATTATATTTGAACGAGTATTACGTTATCTCCAACGCACCTGCTTCTTCAATGGTGTGTGGAGCACTTACTTTACGAGACTATAGAACAGGCCAACACGGAATTTGTTGGAACTTTTCATTTGACGCCTACAAAAAGTCAGTGTAACAACTTCTTACCTCTAACGAGCCTAAGTCCCAATTTCAATGAAAGCATCACACAGTTGTTCAGAAATCAACAGTTGTGGATAGATTACAATGTGTCTGCATAAAACAACATTTATGTAAAGTCTGACCTCCAGTGAGTATCTTCTGCTCCAGCTTCTTGAGGGGCATCTGGTCTTTCCAGCAGAGGAAGTTTGCAAACTCTAAGAAGTTGATGTGTCCGTCGTCGTCCAGGTCACAGTAGTGCAGCAGGTCCTGGAGCACAGTTGGGTTGGTGTCTATGTGGAACTCATGACACACCTCCTGTAGGTCCTGTAGATCTATCAGACCACGGCCCTTCTGCAGGTTACACCATAAACACAGGAATGCATACCAGATGTAAAACCAAAAGATACACTAAATCAACTTTTATTGCAACTATTTCAAACCCCAAGGAACATCACAGCATTCACAAACTAATATTGATAAAATGCAATTTTTGTTGCGAGTTGATAGTGATGGGCAAACACATTGTTTGTTATTTTCAATAAAACTCACTTGGCAAATGGTTGGAGTTGACACTGAAGCTTCATTTGCCCGTCACTACGAGTTAGGTCTAATCAGAGTGAAAAATGTTTCAACTCTTTACCATAAAAATCAATTTTAAAAACATGTAATAAAAAATTCAGACAGAGCCCACATAAAAGTAGTAGACATGGATGATATCGAAAGTCATATCTGCTTGGCCTGTAATGACTTTTTTTTTTAAACCATATTAACATACAACCAGTTGTGATCTTGTGAGTCATGTTATAAATTTTAAAACAGAACTAAACAACTTCAGCATTTGTGCTCCCCCTGCAGCTCCTTTGTGTAAACACACTTACCGTAAGGCGGTAGAAATACATTAAAGAAATTGTACAGTGCCAAATATAAAAAAGAGCCAGGGATTTCAGAAGAACTGTTTCTGTGCTGTCAGGTCAGTACACAGAAATTGCAAGGGCAGGTTTTCCACCAGGAGGCAGCAGAGAAGGGCAATGCATACTTCAAATGCCCTGTGCTGTGTACGTCCCACTGCGTTAAGTATTACAATGACAAAAGACAGTGTGGGTTATGTTGCAGTGGCATTTGGCTGCAGTCGCCATCTTAAATAAATAAAAAAAATAAATTAAAAGCGATTTAACTTATGATGATATATTTGTGGTGCCATTACTACATGGAAGTTGCTTGCTTTGAAATGCACATATCGTTATCAGCAGTATTGGTTATTGGCCACAGCAGGAGAACAAATATCAATATAGGTATTTGCTAAAAAAAAATCCATCTCATCCCAGTTGTGCACGTCACACAGTTTGAGAAGCCCCAGCTCTCTTATCTTGTGGGATCTCTTACCTTGTCATAATGGCTGAAGGCGAGCAGGAGTGAGGAGAAATAGTGGAAGTTGACTTTCTTGAGGTGGTTGCGGATTGCGTTGACCAGGCTGAGCTGTGGGGTGGGTCCATGAGCGAACTGTCCCGGGCCAGTGCGGTGGATCACCTCTCCTGCTCCTGGACACAAACATCAAGCACGGAGTGATCAAGTAAGTACAAGGTTAAAATGCCGGTCTGTGATATGTCTACTCCCAGACGACCCGGGGCCTTTCTATGTGAGTTTGCATGTTCTCTCTGTGTATGTGCAAGTTTCCTTTGGGTGCTCCGGTTTTACATTCCTCTCCCCTCCCCCAGGACCACAGATGGAAATTATTATAAGTATTTCTACCATTGTGCTTAATGTAATTGTATAATGTCCTAATAAAACACAATCTTCGCAAGTACTGGATGTGTCCTTTAAAGTTGGGGTAGCTAACTGTTTTAGTTGTAAATAAGTAAACTTTATGTTTTCCATCAAAAAGTTATGATAAATGCAGCACTTTGTGAAAAATTAGCCCACAGAGTATTCTCTGAATCGAATAATAAAGAATTTTAGTTCTAATCAGGAGCAGAATGCAGTATTCTGATTGGCTGAGCCAGGGTGGTCCTCTCCAGTTTCACTTTAAAAGAGAAAAAAGAAGGTTTTAAGTTAAATTGCAACCTTAACCTATACATATTGATATTAACAATGTATTTATGAGAGAAAGTTGTCAGATTTAAAACCTAAATTGTGTTCGCAATGTGAAAATCACCTACCCCACCTTTAATGTGCCCCTATGAAGTAAAAAGTTCCCTACCATACTGATCTGACGACGAGAAATCCCAAAGTTTCTTCAGATGTGAATTTGTGGCAGGGGTCCTTTCTGCAAATAAAACGGTTTTAAATAGTCAGTAGACCTGAACAGACAAATACATTTAAATACATTTAATATCAAACACTGCTCACACTTTTAACGATTTGCCTATAAAAATGCTCAAACAAGTCTGGCAATGATTTATAAACAGCTCAGAAGACTTGCAGCTCCATCTATGATGTCATACATCTGGGAAATTCAAAATGAGATGTGGCATGACAAGATTTTGTCATTTTATTTAATCATGCCAACTAAGCAAAACAGGAGTACACCTGGTAAAAAAGCACTCAACTTCTGCTTCTTTGACCTCTGACCTTCAACACTCCCAAAGCAGCTGCTTCACTCTCCTTCACACTAGTCCTTTGGTTTGGTCTTGTTTCCAGCGCATTTCCATCGTGTAAATGTCTCGTGCTCGAGTCAACTCTAATTACTCAATATTCTTCAGTCACAGAAGTGCTAATGTTACATTTAGTTTATAGTCAGAAAGGTAAGGTAGATTAATGTTTTCAGGTAGTCATGTGGGGTACAGCTGGGGCACTAGCATGCCAACTGCCTGTCATCAATGGCACCTGAGCAACTTGTTTTCAGCTAAACTGAACAAGGACGTTTTATAGACTGTGTGAACTCTTCAACAGGTGAAACACTGTCAACAAAAACCTTAAGGTAAATCAACGGGAGAATAAAAACAAAGGTTTTTGACAGAAAGTAACTGAGCAAATGTTTTATCAAATGTTCAACTTTAATTAAATGAAGATAAATATAAATCCCATAAATGGAACCTTAACGCTGTCTCACCTACTTACCTGTGTACCTTGATATTCTACTCTCCAGGTGAAGATCTCAATCTCAACACCGGTCTCTAGGACTATTACACTAGTGTAGTCTCTAAACCAGGTATAACAAGTTTCATTGGAAAAAAGCTACAAATAACTTGCCTTTCCTTTGTGTTTCCAGCAGGTTGTACGAAGTCATCCGTCCCCAGATCTTCACTTCTGTAAATACACAAATGTAACTCTCTCATATTATTCAGGTGTGCGTGTATGTGTTTTTACAGTGCGTTCAGATGGGTCCAATGCATGGTCTTGGCCACGTTTCGTCCGTCGTCATGGTGAGGAGTCGGGAGTCCAAACACGCTGTCTGCGCTGAAGTGTGGGAGGTCGTACTTCCTGTTTATGCGCTCACCTGGAGAAAAGCAGAAGACAACATTATGAATACGCTACAAACTGAGCGAAAGGGCAGGTCAGGATTGTACGGGAAACTGTAGTTTTTAGTTCAGAATGAAAATGTTTTATGATTAATATATGGCTTTATTTTTAAGACTTATCAACACCCAATCCCGTTTTTGAGGAGGCATTAAAACCCACTGTAGCCATGCCAATTCTGTTAGTTAGGCCCTAACAACAGAATCAACGACTCAACTTAAAATCAATTTCCTCCAGCATTCAGGTAGAAATTAGTCCGCAATGTCCAGTCTAGGTCTAACAAGTTCCTGTTTGTTCACCAAAAACTCCACTAAGTTTGTCTGTTCTTGTTGCTATAAGCATTGTGGCTAACTACTTTTACCGACAGGTCTCACTAACAGCAGTGACAAAAGCTTAAAACACATCATGGTGAACACTTCAGAGGCTCAGAATGCATTAGGTAAATGAGTGAAACATGTGACTGGTGTAGAAAGTTTAACATTCATTATTTTTGTTTGTTTATATATTTTTAAGGAAGCAAACATCGGGTATAGCACCTTTAATAAGGGATAAACAGGTTTTTCACTTAGTGCAACCTCGATCTGTGCTGCGATTGACAAAATTGCTTTTGAGTAAAAGCATGTTTTTGTCATTTAGATGTCTTGGTTGAGCTAAATAAAGGTGTGTCTTTACTCTTTACCTTGAGAAGACTTGAATGACTACAAAATTGAGAAGGTCAATGCTATTCCTTCACTGTGTTTTATCCACATTCAGACAAAACACACTTCTCACCATTCAGAATGTCCAAAGTATGGTTTTAGCTGTCTATTTCGACTGAATTGTGTAGATGATTTTTCAATTCTAGAAAGTTACTCAGTGCACCTTTAAAGAAACTGTCAGCAAAGTATTTTTATTTTAGTTTACTAGCCATGTCCAATTGCTGAAATTTACACACCATGATGACATAAATACACAATCAATAGTGAACTTTTAGATGAACTAGTGCTGCAACAAGTTAAAGGTGAGGTAGGTGATTTTCACACTTCAAACACAATTTAGGTTTTAAATCTGACAACTTTTTTTCATAAATCCTTCAACACATTGTTAATATCAATGTGTATTACCTCTGCAATTTTGACTTAAAACCCTCTTTTTTTCTCTTTTAAAGTGAAACTGGAGAGGACCACCCAAGCTCAGTCAATCATTCAGCTCCTAATAAGAACTAAAATCCTTTATTATTCGGTTCAGAGAGTACTCTGTCATCTATTTTTTTCACAAAGTGCTGCATTTATCATAGACTTTTTGGTGAAAAACACAAAGTTTACCAATTTCCTACTAAAAAAGTTAGCTACCCCAACTTTAATCGATACCAATTTAGTAATTAAGTAATCGTTATCTGGTCTTTATTTATTTAAAACATGCCCTATACAGACAAAACCTCAAACTGAACAAAATGAATGATGTCTGATCTAAAGAGGATTTAGTCGTTTTAAACTGATGTAGTGAAAACCTCATAAAAAAAACAAATAAATCCTCTTTAGATCAGACAGTTGTGGTAAATTTACTGAAAACATGTTAAAGACTTTACATATCAGAGGAATATTTCACTCGAGGACACTTGTGTGTTTAAAAAGAGACATAATTGTGTCTAAAGGCTAACGCTAACAGGAAGTGGTCGTACATACAGAAGTTAGCATTTTTGAACGTACGCAGCCAACTGAAATTCCGTGCACGGAGCCCATTGGCTGAGTGCAGTTGTCTTGTTTTGGTTTAAAATACTACATCCTGTACATACAACGACTTCCTGTTCAATTCTCTTCAATGAGGTTTTTACTACATCAGTTTAAAACTAATAAATACTCTTTAGATCAGACAGTTGTGGTGAATGTTACAGAAAACATGTTAAAGACTTTACATATTAGAGGAATATTTCATCAGAAGACACTTGTGTGTTTAAAAAGAGACGTGTTGTGTCTAAATGCTAACGCTAACAGGAAGTGGTTGTATGTACAGACATAGACATATAATTAGTAGACACGCAGTCCGACTCTCATGCTATCGAACACTTAGCATCTGAGCTAGTCCGGTAAGATTTAAGCTAGTCCGGAGCATTCTACAGTTTATTTTCCTATAGCCGTTAGCATTAGCCCGCAAAAAACGCAAGTTATGAAAAGATCCAAAGAGTGTCAGCTGGTACAAACCTACCTACCACAATTAGCAAAGGTCAGAGCCTTGTTACAAATTATTGTTGAGTTTACAGACCTTTTAGTATTTTATTGTAGATAAAAATTGTGTATAAAACTGCTAACGGCTAGCGAATTTATGCATCTTTTAAGGCTCTAGTGACACCAAACGTCTCTTTTACATGTTACTAGTGAGAACAGCAGACAAATTACATAAATAACACCAAATAAAAGTTGTAGCTTCACTTATCTGTGGAGGCGCGTCTGTCGCATCGGCAGTGATGGAGCATTTCCAGTCTAAGAATATAGTAGTTTGAGAAATATAATTTCACATTGCCAAAGTTGTTTAAAAAGCTTCATAAGACACAAATCAGTCCGTTTTGTTCATGGTTTTGCTGAAATCGCTTGTTTAAGCTCGTTTTATCCATAAAAGTGCAACTTCTGCCATTGACTTCAACTGACTTGCGTCATCATCTATACCGGAGGAATATGGCTGTCCGTGTTGTGGCAACAGTGCGGAGCCGCGAATTTCGTGTCTACTAATTATATGTCTATGTGTACAGAAGTTAGCATTTTTGAACATCGCAAGCCAACTGAAATTCCGTGCACACAGCCCATTTGAGAGTGTGTTATTTATTGTTTTCTTGATGTATTTTCTACACCATCTGTTCTTACTCTCTGACAATGCACACAAAAA
This sequence comes from Mugilogobius chulae, assembly GCA_038363315.1. NCBI lineage: Eukaryota > Metazoa > Chordata > Actinopteri > Gobiiformes > Gobiidae > Mugilogobius > Mugilogobius chulae. Next base: position 7,945,938 of record CM076413.1, on the reverse strand, counting down.
AAAAAGACTTGAAAAAGCTAATATAAAAAAAGTATGTGAATTAATTAAACTGTATTTTAGTTTAGCCATAATTTAATTTTCTTACGCTAAGATTTGTGAGGTGACATTATTTTTTTTCATATTTATATTTTAAGTCCCCCAAAACCTACTCATTTCAACATTTCAACCACTCATGAACTTTTCCATATTAAGATGGTTCCTTTTCCAGTGTAGCTCAGCAGTATTCAAGTTACTTCTACATTCCAAACAACGAATTCATTAGTCGAAAAAAATCTAATCCATTACCAGAATAATCGTTAACTGCAACCCTAGATTAAGGTTTTAAAACTTGTAGGCCAGTACACTTGAAGGAATCCCAACTGTAGCAAAATGAATCGTAACCAAACAAGTGTCTTACCCACAAAGTAGTGATTGTGGCTGTGGACATAGAGCTCGTGTGCCTCCTGAGTCTCTCTCTCCACCTCTGCTCTGGACTTTGGAGGATTCAGCAGCTGTTTCACACCCAACCCTGCGCACAACGGGAACATCACCATCAAGTCAAAGTCAATATAGAGTCCAAAAGAAGTTATGCTTCAGCGATGGCTTTGACTCTGGCAGCCAAAGGTGCAGAACTGCAGCAGCTGAGCGATATGGACAATAATTAATATGATACATTTTTTGAACATCTCGATTACGATATTGGGACGATATTTTGTCAGTCCAACATAAAAAAGTTAAAACATCTTCAAAATTGTTCCTGCACTGGAAAAACCTTACAAATGCCAAAAGTTTAACTTTGGTTGATGTTAGCAAGGCTTAATGATTTGCCAAAAGAACAAGTAATTTTAGACTTTATTTCACAAACTTTTCTTTTTTTCTTCTCATAATTTCAAGTTAGTGTGTGATTTTCAAATTTTATAAAACAAGATATTACATTCTTTTTCCTTTGGCAAACCTAGTTTAAAACTAATCAAATTTACTCAAAACATGTAAAACATTACTTATTCCAGGCACAAATGATCTTCTTTTCTATTGTATTCATTTTTTCCCAGTTTGTTCAATTAACAGTTTAAACTGTAAAGTGCCTATGACAGGTTGACTTACTAATGTCACTAAAATAAAGTCAACATAATAAGCATTTTACAAGTTCTCTCCCAGAATGGCAATTTTTTTTAGATAAAAAAAAAAAAGTACTTTCTGTTCATAATGAATCACACTAGGATGTTGCCTCAGAACCATGTAATAAATTAGGCCAAACCATATCTAGAAGACAGGAAGTATTTTGTTGAAATTGCAAATTGTGTGTCTGAGCACATGGCCTTGACATGTGGCGTGCCTCAGGGGTCAATCTTGGGACCCCTTCTGTTCAATCTTTACTTGTTGCCATTAGGTCAGTTAATACGCAATAATAATGTGAGCTATCACAACTATGCAGACGACACTCAGATCTATGTGTCACTAACAGCAGGTGAGTATGGGCCAGTGGATTCACTCTGTCACTGCATCCAACAGATCAGTGTGGATGCAAAAAACAAATCAGTATAAGGATGGACTACAAACAGACGCTTGAATTTGATGTCATCGCTTAATTTATGTTCGCTGATTGGTCAATCGTTTCTCAAGCTCGAATCAAGCAGCAACAAATACTGAAATTCCTGACCTATAATTGCTGGAGTGAAATGAAAAGAAGTGGAGCAACCTGGCTAGATGACTATAGGTTTACCACATAGAATCACATGTTTATGCTCTACTTTCTGGAGGATAAATGACCAAAAAGCAATGATTGGTTAAATCAAAAAAGTACCCGCCCACTGTGAAGAGAACAAAGCCCAAATGTCAGACCATTTCAATGAAGTGAAATGAAACCGGCTGATGCATCAGACGAGTATTTTGAGCTGTTACAGGAGGACATGTCCTTTCTCTCCAGTGACTCTCATGTATTGTTGCCACTGTCAGTGCGGTTACATGATCAGGAAATCAGACTAGGCTAAAAAAAAAGGGACTCTACTTGTTTTTTCTCCTGAATCCGGTTGGACCAGTTTTGCTCCAGTTTACATGTGAGAGAGTAAACCATTACCCTGGAGAGACTGGTCCTGCTGTGTCAGATTCACTACTGCATGATTAGACTGTAATTTGTTGAATTACTTTAAAATGGTCAATATTGTTTATTTTTATTAACAGTTTGTAATACTGTTTGTATAATGACACAGTTTTTTTTCTGAGACAAGTGGGACTGTTTTAAACATTTAGAACAGTGTTAAACATGTAGTTAAATGTGAGATTGTGTACGCCACTTTGTGCAAGGCACTTTATTGTTCTAAATGTTTTATTTATTGTTGAAATATGGAGTGGACAGGAGTTAGTTACAGTTACCAGCTGCAAACCAAAAACTACAATCGGTCGGGACCACGCACGCCAATTGGTTTTATGAAAACCAGTTTACGGCTCCTCAACAGGTCTGCTCGAGTTTACATGCACTTTGGAAAACTGGTTTAAATCGAACAAGGCTAGTTGCCCGGTTTTCCTGGCCTCCATGTAAACGCCCTGTGTGATGTCATCTGCATAACCTCTATTATGTGTCTAGGCCCAGAAGTAATGCTTGAAAAACTCATATAGTATGTTATATATGTTGAAAAAAAGAGCTCAGATTATCTTGACTATCTTGAAAAGCCACCATTCAATCACGCCGATGAGACATTTAAAAGTCAAGTGCTTATTTGGAATTAGATTCTTATAAGAACACGATTGATTTGACTGACTTCAGCTCTGCTCAGACCTGTAGCGTTCCGGATCCCAAACACAGTGTCCTTGCTGACCCAGGCGGGCAGTCCTTCCCTCTCCACACGGGACCGACCCAGTGGAGCCTCTGCTGGGACGTGTACACCGCCTCTCTAAGCTCCCGCAGCTTCTCCTGGAACGCTGTGGTCCTCGGAGGATTCAGCAGCGTGGAGCTCTGGAAGAAAAACAAAATATCAAAGGGATATGTGGACGGCTAATTTGACACTTTATAGACAAGTCAGTGTTTTGTCTTTGGCCTCAAGTCCGAAGTAAAGTTCCAAGTCAAGTCCCCACAAGTCCAAGTTGAGTCCAAATCCAAGTCCATCCATCCTCATTTTAGTTTTAAGTCTTTTCAAGTCTTTATATCAAATTACAGAATATATTTTGTATTTCTACAATTTTATAGATTCACATTTAAAAATAATTTTTTTAGGTGAAGCATCAAGTCACTTCAAGTCACAAGGCTCCAAATCAATGTCAAGTCCGAGCCGCTGAGCTTAAAGTCCAAATCAAGTCCCAAGTCTCAGTCCATTTGATCAAGTCAAGTCAAGTCATCAAAATAGTGACTCAAGTCTGACTCAAGTTCAAGTCACAACAACTTACATGTCCATATTTTTTAGATATTTTATAACGTAAGCCAAGATGTTCCAAACATCTATTCAAAATACTAATTTTAGATAACTGTATTTGACTCCGTCTGACTAAAATATTCAAAATTTTAAACTGAAACTATTTTTGAGCCTTTGAAACACAGAGAATCCAATCATACGTGAGAACAAGCTCTGCACAGAAGAAAAACTGAATTTAATTTCTGCTTGGTAAATATACAGAGCAGTAAATCTGGTGTTTGCAGTCTGGCCTGAATGACACTAGTTTGGGCAGATTTGAGGTTTTGACAATTCCTTTTCAAAAGCTAACGAAATTTTCACAAAAGTATTCTATTTAAAACATCTATTAAATGTTGTATTTGTTGTTTTGAAAGTTTAGACACAAACTGCGAAAAGCAGATTTTGCAGTAAACAAGAGAGTTAAAATTTCCTTGTTTGTCTTTAGTATTTCCAGGAGCTTGATAGTTTTAAACAGTTGGTGTACACATTAATTCATTCCTTTTCTACCACTTGTTTCCATTTGGGGGTCACGTGTGACTGGAGCCTATCCCAGTAACTTTGGGCTTTAAGCGGTAACTTTTGGCCTTAGGCAGGACCCTGGACAGTGGCCAATTCATCGCAGAGTTAGACAGACAACCATTTGATTGGTGTACATAAAGAAATTAATTATGAAAAGTGGGAGCCATTCGGAAGTGAAGCTAAACTCCAAAACTCTTTCGAACTAAACTTTCTGCTGGAAAAGCACAAGTGTGGTTTTACAGCAGGTGTTTAATCAGCACAGTTTGACCTGAAACTAGCTCATCTGCTCAGGTGCACAAAAATTCTTGAGGTCGGACTGATGATGTGCTGGCGTAACGTTTGTTTTGTTTGCCGACGACGTGAAGGGGAAAACATCAACTAGCTGTACATAGGAATGCTTGGCACGACTTCCCCTTCAGTAATACTGGTGTTTGGCGTTGCCACAACAAAAAACGTAACGATGACACTAGTGTGACCCCCAGAATAATCAAACAATTACTCAGTAAAATGCTATTTAAACACCATATACAAAGTTTAACAGCAAAAAAATGTTTTAGTGTTTAGCTTTACTTTAATGTTAAAAAAAATTGCTCACTTTGTAAATTCACAAAATGTAGCAAAGTTTACAACATCGCATTTTAAACATAAACGTAACCTATTAAAAAAATTACATAAAATTGACCAGACATTAAAGAAATATTGCTTTCCAGTGTTGAGAATAAGTGAGTAAATCCAAGCTACAGTAGGTGACTTACAGAGAGGGAGGCTTTGGTGCTGACTCCATGGACCAAAGCACTGGCCACATCTGGATCTCCTGCTTTCCCATGATGCACTCTGATGACTCCTGGCTCAGGCTGGTTACTGTGGCGGAATTTCCTCACTTCAGGAGGCGTCTGAGGCTGTGAGGAGATATGACAGACATACCCATGAATGAACTGTATGGTTATAATGTGGATAAAAAAGTGGTTCTGTTAATGCTTAAAGTGTAGTGCAGCTTTTGTGGTCTTGTGTAGGATATATTTAAAGAGAAAACATCCGTGTGCAGACAAACCTTGGAGGATTCTTGTAAACATTGTTTTGCTGTATCTCCTTCAGGTACTGTTTTTCCAGCCTAGTGTTCACAACAAAGTGACAGGTTAGACTACATTTTTTCAGTAAAACACAGTGAACATGATCATAGTTAGGATTTCACTAAACATTTTGCTTGTTTTCATCCAGTTTGGCTGTTTTTATTGGTTTAGAACTGTCTTTTGTCCAGTTAATATGACATGTAGAGGTGATTCCACAACTGTTACCTAGCAACCACACTGAAATATGACCCAAATCCACACAAATCACACAGATGTTATGATTGACAAATTATAAAACCTTATGACACTTAAGTTGTGATAAATGATGGTTTAAAGTCTGGGAAACCTTGTCACTTGAATTAAGTTGCATTTTGGCACGTTTTAATGACATGTGGAGGGATTCTGTTTTACACCTCAAGTTGTTTCCAGTAATTTTTAACTTTTGCTATTTTCTTCATAATTTGTAAAACTATGATCAATATTTACCACAAGGACTATCACACCAAATTAAATCGAAATTAGCTAGAAAAATATGATAACCTGTTCAGTTAAGTTAATGCTATGCTAGCTTAACACAAAAACACTCCAGTTAAGATTTTAGAATTGAAACTTACCATTGCAATTTCCATCCTATATTATAAGTTAAACCAAGACAAAGAGTTTTTAGTTGTCTGTAGTTTTTTTTGTACGGTTAACTTTCATTAGCTAAAGACCGAACAAAAAGCTAGTTAATCTCCACTGCTGCTGCTCACTGCTGTTTAGAGCTTGTTGCCAAGCAACAGCTCAAACTTCTGCACTAGCGTTAGCTCACTAGGCTACGTTACTTTTCTCTATTTGATATTAACGCAATTTTTGTGACGTGAATGCATATTATTATTATTATTATTATTATTATTATTATTATTATTTTTTTTTTTTTTTATTTTATTATTATTATTATCGTTGTTGTGGTGTAATTATTATTTTATTTCATTTTTATGTCGTTCTTTCTTCTCTGGGCAGAGCTGTCAGTCATCTCGCTGTGTGTGTATCGGTGAAGGGGAAGTGCAGACAGAGCAGAGAGCGACACCACGGAGGAGCCAGCTGAGCAGATGAGACCAGCTCCGATGTTCCAGTAGCCTGTCCTGTGTTTCCATCCTCTGTCCCAGCCTGCGATCGGACACTGTGCCCACAAAGCTCGTCCTCTGCTGGCCCTTACACTGACCAGCTCTCGATTTTAGAAGGTGAGTGGCTGCTGTGGACAGGAGCTGTTTAAAGGGCTCCCCCGAAGCCTCTGCGCTAGCCTTTAGCATGTAGCATTAGCACGTAGCATTAGCGCTCCTCTGCTGTTTTTCTGTGGGAGTGTGTTAGCCCGCCCTGCTACCGTCCAGCTAACACCGCTTATTACACCTCGGCCGGACTGGTCTCTTTGTATCTGTATCGTAAGTGTGTATGTTACATCTGGATGTTCTTTTATGACCTTATATACAGGTGACTGTTGGTTATTGATAAGCTTCATGGTTAAAAGTGTAGAAAAGCGGCAGGTAGCAGGCGCTGTCGCTAGCTGTCATTAGCCGTACACACCCATAGCTGGATCATACTTTGTCACCGGAGTGAGGATGATGGACAGGCCGAAAGGTTGGATCCCTCACCGACAAGAGGATTTCTAAAAGACAGAGGCAAACCCAGTCTCACATTGTCTGCACACAATCACAAACTGTTCAGTCCGTAGCTCAGTGCTAACGCTAATGTTATTAGGTGGTGCCAAAGCTAAGTGGAGTCAACAACAACAACACTGTGCTTCACCATGTCGTAATGACAAACATGTGTCAACAACATGTCCGTGTGCTTATTAAGGCTGTTGTCTCTCAGTCTTACGTGTGCCCTGGACTTTTCGGCTGTTTTACGCGTTTATGGTGGTTTTTAGGACATGTCTTCTGTCCCAGGTGTGTTCTTAGTATTTTAGACTTGTTTGTCTTAAGCTTATTGTGGATAGTCTTTTGGACTTGTTTGCCTTAGTAGTGTTTTAGACAGTCTTTTGGACGTGTCCTCAGTCTTGGGCTTGTTGTGGACAGTGTTTAAGACATGTCCTCAGTCCAAGGTGTGTTGTGACAGCCTTTGTCTCAGATGTTTTGTGACACTAGTGTTTAGAACATGTTCTCTGTCTCAGACATGTTGTGGACCGTGTTTAGGAGGTGTCTTAAGTCTTAGGGTGTTGTTGTTGGACTTGTTTGTCTCAGGTGTGTTGTTGACCACCTTTAGAGCTTGTTATCTGTCTCAGGTGTTTTGAGGATAATCTCTAGGACATGTCCTCAGTCTCAGCTGTATGTGGGCAGTTATTAACTTGTTTAAACAGTCTTTAAGATGTGTCCTTTGTCTCAGGCGTGTTGTGGATTGTCTTTTGAACATGTCCTTTGTCTTGAATGTCTCAAGCAGTCTTGAGGATGTGTTCTCACTCTGAGGCGTGTTGTGGACAGTCTTTTGTACATGTCTCCCTCTCAGGCGTGTTGTGGACAGTCTTTTGTACATGTCCTTTCTCTCAGATGTTGTGACAGCCTTTTGTACATGTCCTCTCTCTCAGGCGTGTTGTGGACAGTCTTTTGTACATGTCTCTCTCTCAGGCGTGTTGTGGACAGTCTTTTGACTGTTTTCTCAGCGTTTCTATGTCTTCAGCTTTTGAATGTCTTTTTCTCTCAGCGTGTAGTGGACAGTCTTTTGTACATGTCCTATCTCTCAGGTGTGTTGTGGACAGTCTTTTGCACATGTCCTCTCTCTCAGGCGTGTTGTGGACAGTCTTTTGTACATGTCCTCTCTCTCAGACGTGTTGTGGACAGTCTTTTGTACATGTCCTCTCTCTCAGGCGTGTTGTGGACAGTCTTTTGTACATGTCCTCTCTCTCAGGCGTGTTGTGGACAGTCTTTTGTACATGTCCTTCTCTCAGGGTGTTGTGGACAGTCTTTTGTACATGACCTCTCTCTCAGGCGTGTTGTGGACAGTCTTTTGTACATGTCCTCTCTCTCAGGCGTGTTGTGGACAGTCTTTTGTACATGTCCTCTCTCAGGCGTGTTGTGGACAGTCTTTTGACATGTCCTCTCTCTCAGGCGTGTTGTGGACAGTCTTTTGACTTGTTTTCTCAGGGTGTTGTGATAGTCTTTTGTAATGTCTTTTCTCTCAGGCGTGTGTGGACAGTCTTTTGTACATGTCCTTCTCTCAGGTGTGTTGTGGACAGTCTTTTGCACATGTCCTCTCTCTCAGGCGTGTTGTGGACAGTCTTTTGTACATGTCCTCTCTCTCAGACGTGTTGTGGACAGTCTTTTGTACATGTCCTCTCTCTCAGGCGTGTTGTGGACAGTCTTTTGTACATGTCCTCTCTCTCAGGCGTGTTGTGGACAGTCTTTTGACTGTTTGTCTCAGGCGTGTTGTGATAGTCTTCCTTTGTAGAATGTCTTTTTTCTCAGGCGTGTAGTGGACAGTCTTTTGTACATGTCCTATCTCTCAGGTGTGTTGTGGACAGTCTTTTGCACATGTCCTCTCTCTCAGGCGTGTTGTGGACAGTCTTTTGTACATGTCCTCTCTCTCAGACGTGTTGTGGACAGTCTTTTGTACATGTCCTCTCTCTCAGGCGTGTTGTGGACAGTCTTTTGTACATGTCCTCTCTCTCAGGCGTGTAGTGGACAGTCTTTTGTACATGTCCTCTCTCTCAGGCGTGTTGTGGACAGTCTTTTGCACATGTCCTTTCTCTCAGGGTGTTGTGGACAGTCTTTTGTACATGTCCTCTCTCTTCAGGCGTGTTGTGGACAGTCTTTTGTACATGTCCTCTCTCTCAGGCGTGTTGTGGACAGTCTTTTGTACATGTCCTCTCTCTCAGGCGTGTTGTGGACAGTCTTTTGTCCTCAGTCGCAGGCGTGTTGTTGACATGTAAATATGGATTTGCTGTTCACTGCTAATTCTTCAGGCGCGTTCACACAAGTTTTGGTTTGGTCCTTGTCTAGTCTTTGTCCAGTTCAGTTTTAGTCCCAGTTTAGTCTCCTCTGTCTCACTTCACACACAGAACCATGTTGCTTTCTCCATGATCTGAATTGTCCTTACACATTACGCATACCTGTGGCTGTAAGCTGGACTTGGTAGCTAAAGAACATATTCAGTGTAACTTGCTTAACTAGGTCTAATGAGTGTCATGCTGCTGAGGTACATGGAACATCACAGCCTTTTCTAAATTTCTCTAATTTCTACTTTAATTTAGATTGTGTATAATCCACGTCACTATGTACAGTGATGTCTCATTTAGTGTACTCACAGTTGTGCTTGAAGTTATTCATGCATGTTTGAGCAATCTTGTGTTGTCTTTTAAAGGAACCGTATATAAGATGCACAACTCGTGGTTTTAAAAAGGTATTACAATCACAAATGAACATGGGTTGCCAGAGTGTGAAATGGCCCACACATTGAAGATAGGAAGCTACTGACCAATCAGGAACAAGATGTGCTCTGAATCATGGGTAATAGCCAGAAAGTCGCTTTCCCAGACACCTGACTCTTTGTCATGGTTTGTTCCCAAATATTGCTTTTTAACACAAAGTGGGAGGAGCCTAATGAGAACTCTGGAGAAACAAGTGCTTGACCCTATCACAGACAGTTAGGTCTGTGTCATGGTGCAACATCAGATCAAACTCAAACATGTTCCTGACTCATGGGTCAAAATTAACTTCAGGTTCTAAGAAACCAAACTGGCAACCCAACTGAGAGAATCATGTGAGGCTCATTCTGCTTTCTGATTGGATAATAAATGTGAACATCAACAAAGGGACCTCATGTCCTTTGCTTTTTTAATTAAGAATAACTCAGAATTACATTGCATATTTGGACTTGTTGACCTTGTATCTTTAGACACAATTCATGTCTATGAAACCTGACATCAGAATCTTACATACGGTTCCTTTAATGCTGATGCTCCATTGCCCAGTAAAGACCTGTTTCTACTAATATCTCTCCCCCAGTAAACAGTCTGTACTATAGCCTATAAAAATACGACACAAAATATAAACTAAAGGGAAACTTTTATGTCACGAAGTAACTATTTAGACTGTGAATCTTTAGCTTCATTGTATTGTTTCAAACACAGCTTAGTGTAACTAGGTTGTAAAGGAGCTCACAGTGGAAGTGCGCCCTAGTTGCTGAGCTGAAGTACAGACTCATTATAAACTTCCATTGAGAGTTTAAAACAAATTCAAATATGCTATGTGCTAACCAAAACACAGTTGTTTTCACTCTGAAAACCCCATGCAAATCTTAAATTTAGACAAAACATCTTAAGTTGCAGAAATTATGACTCCTGCTATATATCAGATAAATCTCGAGAATGATTTGAAATAAACATACATTTTTAAAACACTATGGCAGTTTATATTTAGGGTCTGTACTTCAGAAAACCAGGAAGTAGGCGGTCACTGTTGAGCTCCATACAGTAGCACCATTCTCACATGCATTTGGAGACTGATGTCTTTGATTGAAAACGCATGTAGCCTACAGTCTATAGTAACGTGACAAGCGCATATTATGTTAGTGGCAACGTGCACGTGTACAGTTCTTGGTGATGTGTACAGTCTCTGATACTGTGCCCTTGACCAGTCCTAGGTATTGACCATATGTTCACACATAAATGTCCTCTGTTGTTCCTTAAACTTTCTCTTGGTGGTCTATAGCAGATCCTTATCTGTATCGTCAATTCTATTTTTCAGGGGGCAGAATTTTTGGAGGACTACAAAACCACACCGCAATTTTATGCTGTAGCTGTGTAATATCCACAAGGGACTCACAAGGGGCAATTTAACATCAGAGTTCCGAGTAGACTTTACAGCACACAGAACACTTAGAGCACATGGCCCTAAATCACCAATTAGCTTTTATTTAACACTTGTGCAGCGCTACATTGTTTGTGCTTTTACGAAGCAATGTTTTCAGATGAACCAGGACTCTGTGGCCTGCCCATTGGGTCTGCTGCAAACAACAGCGGAGCAGCACAGTGCGCCGTGCCGTGAAAGCGATACCAACAAGTGTTTCGTGTAAATTTGGTATATTTTCGTCATGGGATTACGGGCCAAACTAAATTCTTGGAGGGCCAGATTTGGCCATATTTGACTATTTATGTTGAAAACATAATATGTGTTTTATTACATCAAAACTAGAAAGAACTTTCTTAAACTCTTGTCCACATTTTTCTTGTATTGATGGTATCCCCGGCCGTAACCCTCTGCTTTCTCATGACACTGCAGGTTTTAGCCGTCTCACCATCACCTCAGCGCCGGAGCAGGGGACCACACAGCACCATGGCAAGTAGAGGCGGAGCTACACGACCCAACGGACCCAACGCAGGCAACAAAATCTGCCAGTTCAAACTAGTGCTTTTAGGAGAGTCGGCTGTGGGGAAGTCCAGTCTGGTCCTCCGCTTTGTTAAAGGACAGTTCCATGAATTCCAAGAGAGCACAATCGGAGGTAAATAACAGAGATGTTTGTTTGCCAATATCAAATCTAGATTCTGAATTGAACAAGTAAGGATACACAAACGGGAGAAAATGTGACTTTTTCTAAACAGTTTTTGACAGATCAGGAGCTTAATCATGTGACTTGTGTGTGTTGTGGCACAGCGGCCTTCCTCACTCAGACAGTATGTTTGGACGACACGACGGTGAAGTTTGAGATCTGGGACACAGCCGGACAGGAGCGCTACCACAGCCTGGCCCCCATGTACTACCGAGGAGCCCAGGCCGCCATCGTGGTCTATGACATCACTAATGAGGTGAGTGTCCAGAGGTTTGGGTTCACCTGCAGGACTTGTGTAGAACGAACTGTCATCTCCTAAACTGGGCTAACAGTGTACAGTGAGCAAAAACCCTGCGCCAAATCAAGAGGTTGTGTAAATAGTAGACTCACCAAAGTGTGATTTCTAAAAGTCCTGATCCGGTCCAGTCTAGTCCGTTTCTGATCCTGCAGTTGTGCTCCTTGCGCTAATTCCAGAGAAAGTGACTGTAGAGCAGTGGACTTCGGTTCAGGTCATACAGTTAGTGGTTCGTGAGCGGTGCCGTGCTCCTTAATGCTCTGGAACCGGGCGCGTGCAGCCTACATGCGCTCTCATATAGCCCCGGAGCAGTCTTGTTCTAGTGTTAGTCTATTTCGGGAAAAAAGGAGCGCGAGCAGGTAATGGACCGGTCCGGACGGGTTCAGGCTGCTGTCTGGTGCTTGCGTGGTTCTGAAGTGGAGCAGAAGTGCGCACGAACCGAAGCCCACAGCCCAGTTCGCTGATCCTGTTCGATGCAGTCTGTCCTCCGTACCCCTCTTCCTATTTCCTCTCTGAACCACCTAAGCCACTCTCTGTGCTCCCTTGAACAAAAGGTAAATTACTCATCTGTGTATGTTCTAGATTCTTACTAAATATATTAAAAAAAAAAAAAAACGCAATCGGACCCCTTTAAGTCAAATCTATTATGCCCTATCTATCTATCCATTTTTTTCCGCTTCATCCGGAGTCAGGTCGCGGGGCCAGCAGTCTGAGCAGGGAGGCTCAGACTTCCCTATCCCCACACACTTCAGCCAGCTCTTCTGGGGAATCCCAATCCCAGGTCAGTCGAGACATAGTCCCTCCTGTCTTGGGTCTTCTCAAGGTCTCCTGGGACTTGCCCGAAACACCTCCCCAGGAAGTTGTCCAGGAGGCATCCCGTACAGATGGCCGAGCCACCTCCACAGGCTCCTCTCGACATGGAGTTCCTCACGTATTACTGAGCTCCTCACTCTCATTGGGAGCGCCCAATGTAGGCTTTATTTGAGTTTTAAAACATGTACTTTGATTTTTTTATCATTTGTTGTGTGTTTTCCGATGAGCCAAAACAGTATTATATATATTTTCTTTTCATAGCCTTTTATTTCTTGTTCAAAAAAATGTATCAAGATCACTTTCATACACTAAACTAGGCAGACAAACCCCTCTTCATAAATGGCACGCGCTCTCTGGTGAATTTTCAGTGTACACCCAAAATTTACACCATTTTCTGCACAACTTTGATAGATGAGGGCCATTGTTCGCGAGTAAACAAAGTCCTGTACATTGTAGCATACTGTTGGCCTGATACGTTCAGCTTTATACTCGTCACTGACCACATTATTAAATGCACAAGTTCAAAGTGAAAAGCTAGAAGTCTCTTCTAATGTACTGGTAAATACCCTTCTAATTCGTTTCTCAGTCTTTCTTTACAGAAAACAACCCATTTTTAGAAATAGTACAGAATAATAAGTACCATGGATTATTATTCAAACTAGTATATACTGGTATTTACTGAATGTATTAAGTGCTTTGATTGTCCTGGTTTGGCAGGAGTCCTTCGTACGGGCGAAGAACTGGGTAAAAGAGCTCCAGAGACAAGCCAGTCCCAACATTGTAATAGCACTGGCAGGGAACAAGGCTGACCTGGCCAACAAGAGGGCGCTGGACTTCCAGGTTTGTCCTCTCAAGAATGTTCTTTCAAGTGTCCTACCGCCCAAACTCTAACTCTAACCCTGTTCCTCTGACAGGACGCACAGTCGTACGCAGATGACAACAGCCTGCTTTTTATGGAAACGTCAGCAAAAACCTCCATGAACGTCAATGAGATTTTTATGGCTATTGGTGAGTAATGTAATGAGAGATTAGGGCAAATAAACCCAAATATAAATCACTAAAGCCAAAAAGTTTTTAAATCACCTACTATTGATAAAAAAGTATTTTTCTATTTCTAATTATATTGACTGTTATATTGGTTATTAAATGGTTAGCAAACGTTTCTGTATGAAGTGGTTTGAGCTAGGAACAGTGTACACAGTGTATGTACAGAAGCACAAAGGCTGTAGAGTTATGATATATTTTATAGATGCAAAAATGCATACCCCTGATGCACTTCCCTGTAAAATGATTAGAATATTTACTAATCCACTTATAAGCCCTCTGGCCTATGCTTAATAATGTATTATGAGTTTGTACTAATAAGATTTAAATCTTAATAGTTAAAAAAAACAAAACAAAAAAAATCCTTGGACCCTGATTACTCACTTTTATTAACTTTACCACTTGTGTGCATATGATGTAAAATGTAAAATATTAGAATATATGCTACATTAGGCTTTATATTGCATTATGCTTATTTACATAGACTATAACAGTAAGTCATGTATTTTAAAATGTGGCCCTTGACCAACTCTGACTTTGATTATTTCGGCCCCAGCGCTATTTGAGTTTGAGACCCCTGCTGTACAGGCTAGAAAGTTTTTTTTCCCCAGAGTCCAATGCAAACACACACGGCTCAGGTTCAGAAGAAACTACTGTTTTAAAAACTAGTGTCAGGTCTTTAACTGTAAACAACACGACTGAATGAAAGGTGATTAAAATCCACTTAAACTCACTGTGTAGCCGGGATAATAAACAAAACACTTGTAACTGAAAGCTGTTAGCAACGAAGATGATAACGTTAGCTGCTTAGTTTGAGCTGTAAAAGTTGAATTATCCAGTCTGTTTGCTGTTTAATGTGGGTCCAAGTTAAAACTTGTATCATGATTGGTAGCCCATAAATATGTGCATGTCTTGCAATTGTTTTTTTTAATTCAAGAGAGAGTGTCACATGACCTGCAGTCAGCTGAAAGTAGTGCTCTTTGTGTCTGAAAGACCAGATGAATGAGTCACTGAACAGGGCAGAACTATGATGTGATTGAGTGACTAGTGAACAAATGTGGACACATTGGCCCTTTCCCAAACAGCTCCTTACACACTTCCCTACACCCTAAACACAAAGATTTGCGCGCTCCTGTGACGTAAGTGCACAAGGGGAGAGTGAGTAGGGGGACAGTAAGACACTTAACATCCAGTGAGCAGCGGGTGCACACTACACAGGTGAAAACAGCCCCATGGGAAACATGCACCACATGAGAATGGTTCCAGATTTTTCAAAAAGTTTAAAGATGTTTAATATAACATTTAATTTCCAACACAATCATTTTAAATTGAACGAGGAAACTATACTTATGCAAATTTATCTTTTATTTGTCCTGAAAATACTGTGACTCAAAATGTTTTGGACATTTTTAATCATCTTGTAAACTAAGAAAAGAGGCTGGATTAATGTGCACCTCAGACACACATTACAATGTGATATAAAAATAAAAAATGAGGATCCTTTGGTATTGTGACTCACAAGGCAGAACTGTAAAGACTTTTGTTTCATTTGTTTGTGATGATGACAAACTGGTCAAGAAAGACAGAACTGGTGAGAAGAGGAATAATTGGGAATGTTGAGGGAATTCAAAACAAATACTAAACAAGAGAAGCTCTAAAAGTGCCCAGCAGGTGGTGATAACTCTGCCTTCAGAGTCCAACATGTCAATAAAAGAAGAAGTTTAAGAGAGTGAAGTGTGTCTGAAATCCAAGTGCTGGAGTCTCCCTCAGAAGTGTAGTGAGTAGTTGGAATAGGACTGGTTTGGAAAGGCCAGTCATTGACGCATAGTGCGTGCCATCTTGATCACCGGGCTGCATATACTGGTGCATACCGGTACATACTGGAGACCCTGGTGTATATCATTACATTACAGATATTAACCAACAATGTATTGTGTTTACAGCCAAGAAACTACCCAAGAACGAGCCTCAAGCTGCCGGAGCCAACAGCGGTCGCAACCGAGGAGTGGACCTGACAGAGACGGCCCAGCCCAGCAGCCGCCCCTGCTGCAGTAACTAACCTGTACTCCTCCTCTGCCCCTGTCCCACTCTACCACCACCAACACCACCACCACACATCTGACCCCAGGTGTGACATCAGTCTGCCCAACATCCGCCCCAGGACTCCCCCTCGAGTCTGCCCCAGGTTTTACCCTCTTTCAGGTCTGGTCCTCTCCTCTGCGCTGGGCCAGGTCTCTCCGGACACCCCCCTCTCTCCCGGGAATAGCTAAAAGACTCTGTAGAGCTACATTTCTAATCCCCTTTTCTGTTGACATTCTTTTCTTTTTTAACTTTTTTTAAGAAGTGTATATCAGTATAAAGGATGCATGTATCACTACAACACATTTGTATGTCCCTGAGCTGGTGACTAACCGGTGAGCGCGTGGCTGTGTGCGTGAGATTCAACAGGACGATAGGTTGCGTTCACAGGGTGCCTGGATGTGTGAGACACTGTCCGCTTTATATGTACAGGCTTTTGTTCGGATAGAAAACTTAACTGGACCCTATCACTATCCCAGACATTACGACACTCAAAGGATCAATGCTACGTTATACTTTACTACTCATAACTACTTTCTTTATTTGTACAAAACAGATCATGCTTTCAAATGTTTTAAAGAAATCAGGGCAGTAAACTTCGGAATCGGAATATAACGTTAAGATGCTTGGACGTTTTAGTGTAAAGAACTGTACCTAACTGAGGCCCAACTTTTCATTGTCAAATAATAAATAAAAATAGTAATTTGTACTATTGAAGTCAGCAGATTTGACATGGATGCTAACTGTTTTAAAAGAAATATCCAAAACTCTGTAATGCAAACATGATTTAAGCCGAGTGCTGT
Source organism: Mugilogobius chulae (assembly GCA_038363315.1). Lineage (NCBI taxonomy): Eukaryota > Metazoa > Chordata > Actinopteri > Gobiiformes > Gobiidae > Mugilogobius > Mugilogobius chulae. The sequence goes on along the minus strand of CM076413.1, from coordinate 7,929,431 downwards.
AGAATTGAATGCAGAAATATATTTGCCAATAAAATGAAATGACCATTTTAACAAGAGATAGTATGCTTTGGTTATTTTTCAGTGCAATTTTTTGTTTTTTAAGGTGGGACAAATGGACAAGTTACAAAACGCAGAACAAATTATGTAAACAGTGCAAAAATAAATCTTAAAAACAAACAATCCTTTTCAGGAAGTGGTCTCTGTGCACAACATCAACCTGCTAGTTGAGTTTTCTTATGGGTAACATCTGTACCGTATGTCAGTTGTATCTGTGACAGTGACAGGCAATTATTTTTACCGATGGCCATATTCAAATGCAGACAACTGATGCAGGGATTGCAGTAATAAATGCAACAAGACTGCAAAAAGAAGGAAATTATTTGAATTTGAGTTGTTTTGACAAGAAAATATTTAACAAACTCTACACTATTTCACTGGTTTTAAGCATTTATGACAGCTTAAGAGAGAATTTTTAACAAAAAATTGTCTTAATGTTTTTGTAAAATAAAGTGATTTCATTGACATTCGCACCAACAAGTGGGTATTTCACTAGGAAGGAGCACTCCACAACAAAAGATTACCTTTAAAGGACAAATAAGACACATTTTTGTGTTGTTTCTGTCAAACATGCTCCTGAGCACCACTAACCTGGCTCACACCAGATGGTTCTGTGTTGAACTCCTATCTGAGTTCTCACTATATCCATCTCGGACTTTATTAGCCGAAGGCGCTCGAGAAAAGATGGGGCGTTTACTGAAATACTTTGAGCTGATTGGGTGAGCGGCCTACCTTATTTGAGTTTAGCCAATCACAGCAACAACTCGTAATGGTGTATCCAATGTCGGTGAGATAGAACAAGTGTCACAGATACTCTTCTTTCAAAAAGAAGTTACTCTGTATTTCTGCTATAACTCATCAAAAGCAGCAGATAACACATCCAGCCACCATCTTTGTTTAGCTTGAATCGGACTCGGCGGCGACGCGAGGCTAACAGCCCGTGTTAGCCCGCTCTGCTACAATGTGATTGGGCATCAAAACCACGCTGCTGTGATGTGATTGGCCGAACCATCGTCGTTTCGGACTCTCAAACCAATCGGGCAGCTGGAAGGCCAGATGGTTTATTTCGTATTTGTTAATTCACAAATATCGCGAGATAAACCATCTGGCTGGCCAGGTTAGAGCACCACCACACCAAAGCCTTTAAAATAGTGTAAGCACACATAAGAGTCATATTTCCTTAACTGGGTTGGAGCTCTGTCTACTGATTACAAATGAAGTTTCACTGATATACTAATGCCTACACACAGGTATACTAATACTAATAGTGTGCTTGATTTATTGACTTTAAAACAGTGAAGAATAACAGTTGACTCACCACAGTGATAAACCTGCCCACTTTAGTCACTCTCATGCTGACTCCAGTCCTCTATGGGAAGTTTTCAGAGGGAGGGAGTAATGGGAGGGCTTTGAGTGCCTGGACCAAGGACTTGTGATCACTGAATGGTTGTCGCCTCAGTGATGTCACTCTAAATTTGCATAAAGTTGAGTTCATCTCAGCTTTGTCACGCTCAGTTCGCCTGGGTCGTTGCGCTCGTCACTTCCTCTGTGAACAGGGATGAGAACAGCTCCTTCAGGTTGCTCGAGTCACTTGTGGTGTTAGTCAGCTGTAAATAAGAGATCTATCTCTACATCACAGATCAGGGGTTTTCAGAAAAGTGTTTTTGTGGAATGGCAGAAATCTCACAGACAAAACATGTTTTTGAAGAAAAGCAATATTAGAGTGGTTAGGCTCTGGCTTCCCAATAAGGAGGTCGGTTGGGTTTCCTCCAGGTTCTCCAATTTCCTCCCACTCCAAATACATGCCTGTTTAGGTTAATTGGGCATCACTGTAAATGAGAGAGTGAATGTTTGTCTGTCTAACCCTACGACGACGGGTTGGCGATTGTGTAGAGTGTTCCCCCGCCTAAGGCCCAGAGTTACTGGGATGGGCTCCAGTCATCCGCAACCCCTAACTGGATTAAGCAGTAGTAAATGAATGAATAAACAAGTCGAGATGTTTCATGTTGAACAACACAAGTTATGAGCTGAGACAAATTGTGTTGTTGGTACAAGCTGCTCTAAGAAGCTTCTGGGTTATTCAACAATTGCTAATTGTAATTGTAAAGGCGAACGAGGCGAGGTTTACTGGGGAAAACGTTGTGGTGTTGATCTTTAGTCATTATTACAGTTTGACGGAAGCAAAGAATTCGCCACTAACTTCTGTGCTGTTTGAAAGAAGAAAGTTCACGTGATAGCAGGGACTGTTTCAGTGCAGGACTGCATCCACACACACACATAGCCTACATCACGGGTCTCCAACCTGTAGCTCACCATGATCTTCCAAGTAGCTCGCCAAAGGATTTTAAAATCACAAAATATGCTTTATTACCCAAAATATATTTATTACATGCCTATTTCTACTGTAAATGTATCTTTAGATGCCTCATTGTGTCCACTTTAAAATACATAATTTCATTTCACAAAATTTTCATTCATGCCTCTTAACTATGCCATAGTTAACTTCAGTTTATGATCATCGCTAAAAGTAGTAGCTCTCCGTCAGTTTTCTTTTGCAAAAGTAGCTCGAAAAAGGTTGGAGATCCCTGGTCTACACCAACACAGACACAACACAGAACATACAAATAATTTGCTGCGCTACAATGGCCATAAGTCAGGTTATTAGCCTATATAAACCCTGTGACTGACTTTACAAATCAAGATACTTTGGAACATCTTTGTGTCTCAATGCTAATGCTAATTTGTCTCTTGAGGCATAAAACTGTATAAAAAAAACTAATGACAATAAACCAAAATAATTGTACATGTAAAAACAATTTGACATCCCTTTTCTTTTTTTTTTTTTTACATTCAAGATATTTTATTAAAATCGGCATTAGCTTTTGAGACATCATGCTAGCTGTAGTTCTGTTGTGCACAAAGCCCATTGAAGATGTGAAATATTGAAGCTTTTGCACTTTTCGGAAAAAGGCAATGAATGATTTACTTTGTTACTCTTTAACCCTAAATAACGCGTATGAAAAAAAGACCAGCACTTGATAGAGTAGTTTGATTTTAACTGTAAAATGCTGTTGGACGATCACCAAAATCACCAAAACTGTTAATTTCCCCTTTGAATCTGCGTTGTACTTGAGTGTTTTGTCTGTGTCTTGTCCTTTTGGGCCACCGTACTTGTCCCAGTTTGAGAGAGCTGTGGTGTTTTGTACTCAGTGTTGTCGCTTTTAGGTTTGAGTGGGAGAAACTTCAGTGTGGATCCTTCAGGCCCTGTTTGGATGACGGACTCTTCTTGGCTAACCTGGCTAATGAAGTTAGCTGGTTAGCATTAAGGTAACGACGTCTCTGTGCAGCTGAATGACTTCTGTGTAATGTGTCCTGCAGCATTACCAGTGATGGGCTGAGCAGTTTGAAGTCTCTAAAACAAATAAATCAGTTCAGTAAACAAATGTCTTGTGTGTTTTTAATGAATATTTTTGTGCAGCTGTTTTTATTGAGCTATTGCACCATGTGACATTTGGTTCCAGAAGCACTTCTTCCCATTAACCCATACGTGTCCATCGCAATACTTGAGCTGCTCTGGAAGGTTCTAAAAATGATTTTAGCAGCTTCAGAGTGACTCCATGATCCTCCTGATGCATCATGGTCCTGGTCTTATGACTTTGTTTTTACAATGAAACAAATTTTTCAATTACCGTAATTTCTAGATTATAAGATGCTACTATTTTCATGAGCTTTGAACTATGCGACTTATAAGGCAATGCAGCAAAATTATAGATTCTCATAGACTTATTATTAACAAGTGCGGCCTATATAGCCTATGTACTTTATCATTTTTCTTACTTAAATCTTGTGATTGTGGCTTATATTCAGGTGCGCTCAATAGGGCAGAAATAACAGTAGTATTTTTTTTTTAAATAAAAGTTAATAAATTCTTATAAAAAATAAAATAAAACTATTTGATAGTCGAGAGATCTGAGAGGACGACGGTAAGTATAGACTTCTAAAAAATGACCAGCAAACTGTCAATTTTTTTTTTTCTATTTCAACCGATTTTTTTTTTTTTTTTTTTTCAAAATGAACATAAACAGGTAAAACAACATAAAAACGTAAAGTAAAGTAAAGATATGTTACCTTTAGGTTAAAACATCTTTGTGTCTAAAACAACTCAAATCCACTTCAGTTCTGTCCTTTTCTTCTCTTTGTCCAGGTTCTCTCAAAGAAACTTTCGAAGTAAGTAATGGACGATTATTAACCCTAGAACACTTTCGCTATATAAAGTTACATCATCACTTTTGCCGGGTAATTTTTACCTGATATAAGATACCCTCGCAAAAAAAAAAAACTTGTCATAAAAAATAGATCAAAATATGACAAAACTTGATAAATTAGAGTGGTTTTCTTTCATTTTAAACTGTGTGTAACAAAATGGAAAATAAAAATATAGAAAGATCCTACAAACATGTTAAAAAAATACTAAAAAATGTGGAATTTGAGAACAGAAACAAAAAATACTGATACAGGAAACTTGATCTTTGTTCCAGCCATTCCTGAGCCATGTGAGACTTCCCTGGTGAAGCACAGACTCCTGGACACAAACAGCTACAGCAGAGAAGAACAAAAACTTTATTTTGTTTTTACTTTATTTATTTATTCATTGTGTAAAAATGACCACTTGATGAAAATATTGTTTTCACCGTGAGAATTCACTTTGAAATCACCACTTTGTGATATATATTCATCATTCATAATAAATAGCTACCCAGGGGGAAAAAAAAGCTAAATATGTTAACATTTAGCACACTAAATATATTTCTACAGTTTCTCAAAAATGAACTTTAATTGTGCTATTTTGAAACAACTAATTTTGTACTTAATATATTTAAGTCACTCTAAAATAGTAATATAATTCAATTAGAAATATATTTAATATATTTGTCTGTGCTAAAGTGGAGCTATTAATAGTTTACTTGTAAGTAAATAGAACATTTGACACTAAATGTGTGCTTCAATAACATATTTAAATTTAACTTGAAATGTATTTTAATAAAAGTCTATTAGCAATGCATTTTAATTCTAACTAAAATTACTGATCTCTCAATATTTTCAATATATTACAAATATGCTTGTAGTATTGCTAAATGGCTCCTACTTTATGTATGTTACAAATGACACACACGAATATTGTCCAAACTTTTTTTTCAACATTTAGGTGTTTTAAAACAGCTTTGTAAAAACAAATAAAATTAAAGCCCCCCGTTAAAACTTTTTTTTTTTTTTTTTCAATTTAAAGTTAGGGTAACTGACTTATTTAGTTTTAAAATTGTAAATTTTGTACATAATGTAGCTTTTGGCAAAAAAAACTAAACAAAAAAAAAGTAAACGTACATTACCCTCTTTCACTGTTGCCGGGTGAAAATCACCCGAAAGCAAACCTGTAGGAAAAAGTGGGCTTTGGGGCAGGGAAACACCCACATCTTCATAGAGTCAAAAACACTGGTGAAGCTGCCCAGGGACTCATGACACTCAGAAAAATGCAACATATTGAAAATCATGTAAATACATTTGCTCGGTGAAAATCACCCGGCGATAGTGCTCTAGGGTTAAGAGGAAATGTACAATAAAGACCAAAGAAGATTAATAATCATTATTGTCCAAACCTTTGTGTGCATCAGGCTGTTACAGAAGCTTCAGGAGCAGAATTTCTTAGTCCAGACATCACACTTTATCTCAAAATACAGTTAAAATCAAAATAATTAGTTTAAATCCACTAAAACAGAAGACTAGTTTCAGACTGACCTCTGCTCTGATGTTAACCTTAACAGTCGAGGCCCTTCGAAGCCTCACTTTTTCTTTAAAATCATTTTGTTGAGTGTCTGAAAAAGCATACATGAAGCACCTGGAAAGGTTAAATATAAATCCATTGTATCCCTTTTATTAGAGCAAAATCAGCCATTCTGGATATCCAGACTTAGATTCAGCTTAAGCTCCAAATAAAAAAAAGTCCTCAAAAATTCAAAATTTAATAGGACTTTTGTGTGCTAAATTTTTTTGAGTAATTTTGGTCCTAAAATCATTTTTGATCACTTCAGCTTTAGAGGATGTCAAACCCCAAATATGCAAATCTTGTGTCATTTATGTCTCAGCTGTCAAACAGCTTTACATCCTTATATCTCCAAAAAATTAGGCGAATTTAGATTTTGTTTTTCTTTTGCTTGGAGAAAGTTCTCACTTCTGATGAGAGCCTGTTGGACATCAGAAGCAAAAACTACAGGATACAGCTTAAAAAGACCCAGCCATTTGCCTGAGCTCCAAAGGTCAGAACAGTTTTAGTTTGAATTTTTACGATTTTATCAGACGTGTAAGGTAAAAAAGGCCCGCTGAGAAGGGTTAAAGTTATCCTCCAAAACACTTTTTTGGACAGGTAATGAGAGAAAAAAAAGAGAAAAGTCTTCTTTTACGGACAGAACGCATGAAAACACCAAAACAAACAAAATCCATAAAAATATAAACAAATTCCTCTCCACATTCCTGCTTTTTTTTTTATCACAGTGAAACATGTAAGGTAATGTTAGCAATAATACTTCCGTATCTCAGTACTTTAGCTTGAGAAATTATTGCACTGATACTTGGACTTCTATTAGAGCAATGTGTTTGTTCTGTTTTACATGTTCCAGTGTGTGGCCACTAGAGGACAGTGTTTAACAGAGAGTGAAGAGAACAGGCTCATTCAGACACTCAGATTTGTCCTGCGCATCAGCTGGTCTCAAAACACACAGCACAAAACCTGTTTAATCCTATATTATAGGAGTATTATATCATTCTGGTCTTCACTTACACGTCTGACTAAAAACATTTAACTAAAACATTTCTGAGCCGTTTGGAGCTGCAATCCTGTAGTTTTAGCTCTGAGACACAGAGGCTCTAATCATAAGTGTGAACTTTCTCTACACTAAAAAAAAAAAAAAAAAAAAAAAACGAATCAAATTACTGCCTATTTAATTTTTTTTGGTTAAAGGTGCACTGCGTAAGTGGCAAAGGTTTTGAACAAGGGCGCCATCTTTAGCGTTTTGGGGCACTGCATCCACCAGCAGCTGAAGATGTATTTTAGGCTTAAAAGATTCTTTTGACACATCGTTATTTTCTGCTAAATGTTTTCTGAGTTAATAAGACAAAGTTATTTGTATGAAAGCAGCAGCTCTACTCAAGTTCCTCAAGTGTGACTGACTCCTCTACTGTTCTCCCTGTTATTTTAACATGCTCTCCATCACAAATAGAAATTAAGCTCACAAATCACACACACAGCATCCAAATCATCAGTCTGCCCACTCCAGATCTCTCCTCTGAATAACAAGGCTGTAAACGCATGGCTCAGACAGTCAGCAGGACTCGGACCACCCTCTCCACTCTCACTTCTCTCTGCTGCCCTCGGCCGCAGATACAGACACTCAGGTGGAAGCGGCACGCTTCAGTAAAAGTTTTGTCTCTTCTGCCATTGCTGCTCTAAACAGCTTGTAACATTCTTTGTTGTGTGCTGTCTGTTCCAGTGGTGTGGTTAATGCTGTAATGTTTGTCTGTATACTGACAGAGTGTGTGGAAACGAATTTCCCCTGGGGACAATAAGGTCTATCTATCTCACCCTTCTCTAAAGGGTCTTTCACACCAAGCGAGGTCGCCCGGCTAAACTGGTCTGGCAACCGACAGGCAGCTCGAGGGTCAGGAGCGAGGTCGTGGAGGTAAGGTTTTGAAGACTTTTGAATCTGTGTCATCAGCGGTCGCCAGTTGCCACAATTGCAGCTGTTTGATTGGCCCAACAGGAGAACAGCGAATCAGTGCATAGGAAAATTGTGGAGAAAAACAAAATTATGCTTATGCAAAAACAGTTGGAGCATGACTTGTTACACAGGTTCAAATGGACATAAGTACCACAGTATGAAAGTGAACTGTAGCAGGGAATAGAGGTTATGCAGGTGACATGACAGCATTCTAAATGTGAGTGCTGATGGTAATGATCATGAGTTAATGGAGAGAAACTACAGTTTGATAACAAATTCAACCACAACAAGTCTACTGAGCACTGGGTTTGTACTGAAAGAGAAATCAAGTCAACAGTTGTAGCAAGCAGATAACAACAGACTTTGACGTTGGTGCTCCACCTTATCGACAGCGACTGGGGGTTGTGTTGGTGTAAAAGACCTGAAGAGTGCCCAGCCACCCTGCAGAGGAAACATTTCGAACTGCTTGTTGTGAGCTCGTCTTTTCGGTCATTACCCAAAACTCATGACCTTAAGTAAGAGCTTTAGAGTAGGTTTAGTCTCATTTAAAAACATTTAAGCTGAAACTTTCACCTGATAATGTCCAGGATTTGACCTGCAGTATTTATGAAGCCAATTGCTATTTTAGATGGTGCTCGGTGTGAAAACTTTGACAATAACTGATATTATAGACTACCCACCTTCCCGTTCATCTCTGCACTGAGGTAGATTCTTTTGCATTCCGCTGGCTTCTATCCTCCCACACATTTACATTTATATGATGATTGCTTCAGTCTGAGCTCAAATTGAAAACATTTATAGCCGCGAGATAAACGGTAAACAAGTTCTATTTATCTGTGAGCCGACATCAGCACTGCCGACACGCCGCTCATATTATTAGCATCAGAACATCTTTAGACAATATTCACCGTAGCTCAAAGAACATGCGTCGTTGTGGGCACAGAACATGGTTTTTGTGAGCTTGGAAAAGGTTTCATAGCGTGGCATTTTGTTTTTGTATATGTACAAAATTAACCTACCCCAAGCTCCAGACCTAAACTTACCCATTTTAGTAACTTGATGCCTAAACTTACCTGTTTCACCTAAAGAAAACGTCCCCACGTGGCTGCAACCACAGCTAATGTTTTTTTAACTCTGTAAAATCTCGTGTCATTTTGTAAAATCTCTGTTTTTTTTAAAGTTATTTCATATCGTGCTAAATGTACAACGGAACATAAGTAGACCTACTCAAAACAGCTGTGAACTTGTGCTTAAATTACGTTGTTTTTGTCTTGTGGTAAATGTACGCCCTCTAGTGAGACCGTGTTGTTTTTTATGGCTATAAACCATCTCCACACTCTTTCTGTGCATTTCTCTTGTGAAAATAAATTCATAAGACCTAGCTGTTGCCAGTAGATGGAGATTGAACATTCCCTTTTAGGTCGAAAACATGAAATGCCAAAGTATAAGTTCTCTAGAGAATGTTTAACAGAGAAAAACAATGCAACTAATGCATCATACAGTATTTTTTCTTTAACATAGCCACATCTTTGTGTGAATGACCAGCCTAAAACAAAGTGCACATTTCCCAGTCTAGTCTGGAGTTATGTCTTCCATTTGTTGATCATTCCTTATTTTTTTCTTGTGACAAACGTGTTCTTTGAGGTCAAATAATTCACCATTTATTTTGAACAGTGTAGCTTATTTTCCACTCAAAATAGCAGCACAGAAAAGCCCATGAATACCTGAATCAGTTTTCATTCATAAATGTCATATAAATTCATATACAGCTTATATATATTTTCCTGGAATAATAAAAACAGAGACAGTTGTTACCAAAGTAAGACTCTTTATTTGAAATTGTTCAACTTTGACACAGCAACAGTTAATTTACACCAGAGTCAGGGTCCCGGGGGCTAACACTAGTCCTCAGGGACCAACAGGACACAACAGACAGAGACAGTGTGGGCAGAAGAACCAATCAGAGCACTCGATGGAAGCCACACACACGGAGGAAGACTTCAACAGACAGACATGCTTCCAACACTCCAGAGGCACACGGAGCAGGCACAGTCACTCGGATTGGGGAGGATCGGATGTTTAATCTACATTTTATTACATTTTCAAAGGTCAAGTTACAGGTTGTGTTTGTGGACAGGTGTATGTGGTCAAATGCAAAAATGCTCAAAGTATTGTCAGTATCTTTTTTTTTTTGGAACCGATCCATTGCATTATAATGACTAAAGTAGTAAACTATAGGTCAAGGGTTTGTATTTATTCTTACCCGAGGACCATATTTAAACCTAGACAAGTTAAACAGGCGGACTGACAACATGGTAAAACAAAGAAGAACAACAAGAATAAACTTCTAAAATGATAAGATGAAGCTAATAATTTATTGAATAAAGCTTTTACGAGAAAAAGGTCATAATTTTATGAGAAAAAATTGCATAGACTAAGCTTCATTATTTAGGAGATTGAAATTTTATGAGAAAAAGTCAAAGTATAATCTTTAGGAAATGTTGCCGATCAGAATCAGAACAACTCCAAACTTTGACATACATTATGTTCACTGTAGAACAAAAAGTTGATATTAAGCTGTTTAGAGACAGAAACCTGAACATCCTAATAGAACAGGAATTGACTTCCTGTTCAACTGCAGAATAATGATAAGCCCCGCCTCATTATTGTGATAAATCCTGCCTCTTCATTAACATTCAACTGTAGCAAGCAGCTGATTTAAACTCATTCTTCTCATTGTTGGAAAATGGCTCATGACATTTTGAACCCTTCGTGAATCAGAGTTTTGTTTGTTTGTTGTTTTTTGTTTGTTTGTTTGACAAAAAACTATAGAAAGTATGTCCATTCTAGTCATTGTATCATTTGGATTAGGATAGCACTGGGCCATATTTGAATCATGACATCATTCACATGTTGCAAAAGGCGGACTAACATGAATGCATTAAAGTAACACCATGTAACTTTCTGGAGGTGGAAATGTTAAAGTCATACTTTGAGCAGTTCTCCATCCAGTCTGACTCAGGTCTTGTCTTGTACACCTCTGGAGATGTTTATGTTGGTCAATAACATAAACATCTACACAGCAGGATATAACCTGCCCAGCCAGATGTATTCTCTCGGAATGTTTGTGAATTCACAAATTTAAAGGAACCGTATGTAAGATTTTGATGTCAGATTTCATAAACATGAATTATATGTGTCCACAGATACATGGTCAACATGTCCAAATATACTATTATTTTTACTGAAAGTCCATGTTATTCTGAGTTATTCTTAATTAAAAAAACAATGGACAAGATGTCCCTTTGTTGATGTTTACATTTATTATCCAATCAGAAAGCAGAATGAGCCTCACATGACTCTCTCATTTGGGTTGCCAGTTTGGTTTCTTAGAAGCTGAAGTTAATTTTGAATCAGTAATCAGTAGCTTCCTATCTTCAATGTATGAGCCATTTCACACTCTGGCAACCCATGTTCATTTGTGATTGTAATACCTTTCTAAAACCACTAGTTGTGCATCTTACATACGGTTCCTTTAAGAGAAATCCATCTGGCCTGCCAGCAGCCCAGTTGGTTTGCGATCCGATCCAGTGATTTAACGACCCAATCACACTGCAGCAGGCGGGTTGAGCAGGGCTGTGAGCAAAGATGACCGCAAGTATCGTCTGAAGCAAAACTAAGATGGCAGCTCCTGTGGATGTACGTGTTTCTGCTGCTGAGACTGGTTTAGCAGAAATAAGTATTTTCTTTTTAAAAGAAGAGCAGAGGTGTCCATGTGACACTTGTTCTATTCCACACGGCTTGTTCTATTCACATTGCTGTGATTAGTTAAGGACGAACTAGGCCACACACCCAATCAGTATTTCATTAAACAGCCCACCTTTCCCCAAACGCTTTGAGGACATATTCATCAGGTGTGAGCCATGTTGGCAAAGATGTGGTCTTGGTAAACTGGTCTAAGACTTGGGATACAACTTGGATTTGAAGATCAGTGACTTTTGAGACTTGACCTGATGCTTCTCAAAAAAATGTTTAATTAACAAACTAAAGCATCTCCCTCTTCAATTCTGTTTTGTGACAGGACTTTATTTTAATGTGATAATAAAAAAAATAGAAATAGAAGATGTATGTGGTATTTGGATGTAAAGACTTGAAAAGACAATCAGAGAACTTGGGACTTGACTTGGACTCATCTCTCTTTGACTTGAGACTCGACTTTGACTTGTCTCTCTTTGACTATCCTACCTGTAATAAAATTATTTAGTAAATTCTCTTTCAACTCAAATTGCTTTTTGATTCTATACTTTCTTTTCAGAGTGCTTTCATAATAAATGGAATCTTTTCTCAGTAAAAATGCGTCCCAGTAAGAACCTGTTGCCCTGGGACAAGCCTGCTCCTCTCACACACACACATACTTAACACACACAGACACAGTACAGCACACTGGCTCTACAGCTACATCTCTATAGTGAACACGGACAGTCTAAAGTGCATTCAGACGCCATCGCCCGCACACTTCCGCTAAAGCCGTGATCCCAGAGCCGCGGAAGTCCCACTCAGAGTCCATGAGGGCAGCTGCATGCCACTGGGCTTTGCATGGTGAGAAAGAGCCCCTTCTACACACACAGGCTAAAACATAGATATACAACAAAATATCAAAAATGTGTGATGTGCATGTTTTTACTAACCCTAATGGTGCGTTCAGACCAGACATTGTATTTGCGTTTTGCGTCCATTGTCAATGTTAAGTCAATGTAAACCCGCGTCTTGAGCTTTTGAGTAAATTTTGCGGTGCGTATTGGCGTCTGGTTTGTTGACGCGTCTTCAGGTCTCCGAAGATGCAACGTCTTGCGAAGTGGAAGCTCAAACCTGCGGCGGCCTCAACTTCGCATGAAGCTGCGGCGAATGCAGGAATTGTTAAAATCCATCTTCAGACGCGTTGGAAGTCGGTGTCAGTCAATCAGAGACTACACTTTTGTGACTTGTGACATGCTGCTGTTCTCCTCTCACATCAAGGAGAAAGGAGGACTGTTTACTCAAGTCTTTTAATAACTTTTATAACACAAGGTCGCTTGTTGGGGGGCTTTTTTTCAAAGGTTTGTTCACTTGTTGCTCTGAAAATCTGGCAACACAGCAAAATAAACAATAGGGGACATGATCTGGACTGACAACGTGCTCACATGGATCTATTAAAAATACTCGTTGCCGTGTTTAAACCACTGCTGTACGACGTGACAATAGAGGAAGACAGAGACAGCAAAAAGACACTGTCTGGAGGAGGAGAAAGTTGTGCGATCGGATAGTTAGTATGTTTTGTAAAAGCAGCAAGCCTCTATCTCTCTCCCTTCCTCCTTCTCTCTCTCAACGTGATTTGTCTATGAGCAAAACAAAGCCTTTTGCAAACAAGCGGAAACACAAAGAAGCACATTGAACGTAAAAAGTGTCCCTGTCCCCTCGACGAGCATTGGGGTGTTTTGGGCACCTGTTGGAGCGTCAGCTTCGAAAATATTCTGCATCAAAATTCGCTTCAACACGCCAATTTAGACGCTTAAACACTGTCCGGTCTGAACGCAGCACCCTAACCCTAACATTTTTTATAATAACCATGGATTTTGGGATATTTTCTTTGGGTTTAACAAATATATCTTAACCTACCCCAAGCCCCAGTCATAAACTTACCAATTTTAGTAACTTGAAACCTAAACTTAAGAAAGTGTCGCAACATGGCTTCAATCAAAATTCGTGATCCAGGGTTGGACGTCTGGGTCACATTTTATTATTGTAGTTTGGTGATGATCTGTTGGAATTACTAGTAATAATTCAGCTAAAAATTGAAAGCAAAATAAACAAGGGTCTTCATAAATCTAAATTTAGTTTACGGACTGAAAACTCAGACATGCAGGACTGGAATTACCCGAGGACATCTTTAGACATTACATTTTACTCCAGATCCTTAGCTGAATCTTATCCTGTTCAAATAGGACATTGTGTCATAAGACGTTTTCAGCATCATCAAATTAGTTTAAGGCAAAAACAATACCAAGGAGATACAAGGAACACATCTTGGCGCCTGCAGAGTGTGTAGAAGGGGCGTCTGAAACTGCATAGTTCGAGTTAGTCATTATTGCCGAAGGTTTAGGTCCATGGGCTGCAGGGTTCTTCCAGCGTCAGGACTGAAGAGGTACGCCCGGGCAGTAGTGTGGCTGTCCCGGGCTGCAGAAGGGAACTCCATGGAGCAAAGTGCATGATGCAGGAGCTTACACTGTGAAGGTAGCAGAGAGCCTGGCTTCTGATGCATAGAAGGGTCCTGGACACAGTCTACGAGAGGACCCGAGGGGGGTAGGACTAGTGAGGTGTAATAAGGACTAGAGACATTGTCGGCATGGTAACCTGTAGCAACCAACTTCCAGTTCCAGCAGCCCAAAAAGTTGTTTGTTTTTTGGGGTTTGGACCCAGAGTATTTATGAAGTAAGACAACATTAATGACACTGATTTTAAAAGGGACCTATTGTGTTTTTTCGATGTGTAGGAATAAACTATAATACGTATATAGGTCAGTTATTTTGTTTTTGGTAAAACATCCAGACAAGTGCCAACGGACTGTAATTTGATATATTGCAACTTTAAGCATTTTAACTTATGCAGTGTACCTTTTAGTTAACTACAAATGTAAAGTCACTGTTCTATTCAAATATACCTATACTATTTTTGAATGAATGAATTTAAGAGTTAAAGTCATGTTTTTTGGTGGCTTTTCTTTTAAAATATGCCAGACAGATGGTCTTTTGCATTATCAAAGCCACAAATAAAATATAATTCATATTATTATAATAACTGCCCAGTTAAAAACTTTTTCCATTCTTTTCAGTTTCTCCAGTCACAAGATGGCCACTGAAACAGAAGCAACAATCTCTCTAGTCCTTATTATAAGTCACTGTTTGAGACGTCCTGACTGGGTCAGTAGGGGAACAGGACCTGCGAGTGGTGGGACGTCCTGACTGGGCCGGGGTCAGTAGGGCGCGAACAGGACCTGCAGGTGGTGGGACGTTCTGACTGGGCCGGGGTCAGTAGGGGGAACAGGACCTGCGGGTGGTGGGACGTCCTGACTGGGCCGGGGTCAGTAGGGTGCGAACAGGACCTGCGGGTGGTGGGACGTCCTGACTGGGCCGGGGGCAGGGCGTAGCAGTGAGGCGGGGATGGGCTGGGTCTGAAAGAGGGCGGGGCTGGGGGCGGGGTTAGCTCCGCTTGTACTCCGGTGAGGGAAGGTGTTGCCCATGGCGACGGCAGCGGCGACGGCAGCCAGGTGAGCCGGGAGGATCTGCGAGCTGATTGGCTGGAGCTCTTTCCCCAGAGGCAGCTTGACCTATGACAGAGGACAATGGAAAAGGTCAATACAAGAACATTTTATAATAAGTGTGCCCTTAATGAAGCACAAACACAGACAATGAAGACATAGTTTATACAATTAAATCTTCACTCAACAGAAGTTTACTTTAAGTAAAATGTAACGCAGAAACAGCCTTTTTTCTCTGTCAATTTGTGTGTCTGGGGTCAAAAATAAATTATCTATTGTTTCCGGACCCTTTTGGAAAATTTTTTGCAAACTTGCTCATTTGCAGTTATGTGTCCAAAATCCACGATAGTGCTGCCACGATGGTCAAACACAGCCGGTGCCTTTTCAGTTAATGCCCACGTTACTTCAGCTGACACCACAGCCAAGCTGCCCAGGTGGGATCTTAAAACTCCTCCCTCGGACACCGCTGCTGTGGAGAGTTAGAAAGTGGGCTCTCGAGTGGTAATGACATCATCAGTCATATTGTTCAAATGGATAAGCAGGTTATGAGAGGTGCAAGAGTTGCAGGTTCAAATCTCGTGTCAATGTTTTTTTTTTCTCATTTTCAGTTTTAGAAAATACTCACATGAGTTTATGTGCTTCTGTAAAGGAAAAGTTTCATACTTACTGTAAGTGTGCAACGTTAATAAAAAGGAATATTTTTATTAACGTCATGATCGCGCTGACACTCTCACACACAAGCTTGCTGTCCACATTTCGTGCTGTCAGTCAGTGTCTGTTCACAGTCACTGGGAGTCACCTCTATTTGAGGTGCAGTTTTTTTTATTTATTTATGTATTTATTTTTTTTAATGAAACAAGCCAATTTTGTGTCACAATTAGACACTGCGCACATCGGCCTACACATTTTGTGAGGCATGTAGCCATTTTATGTAGCCTAAAAGCATTTATAAAACAAATAAAAACAATGTGTCACATATTTTTATTATTTAGGCTCTAGGTTATTTTATCCTAGTTTTTCATTTTCACATTTTTACACATTCTTTTTGCGTGAGAGCGCCAGGTCTCATTGAATTTTGGCTAATGTGCATCTCCACATTCACAGAACTCCACCTGCAGGCAGCTCAGCTCCACCCTGTTCTGGTCAGGGCTAACTGGTCCCGCTTTCTCGACTTCATACTGCGTCTTTTAAACAGCGCTGACAGCAACTTTTCGCACCACCGCCTGTGCCATGTGCTTCGTCACTTGATAAGACACAATTCTTGTAGACTATTGTTTTTTGCCTTTGAGGTAAATACAATTGTCTGCTTTTTCTGAAAGTTCCTACTTTCCTGTGATTGGAAAAATCCAGCTGTCACTCACTTCGAGCAGAACAAACACTGACCAGTGTTGCCAGACTTCCAGAAAAATGTGACAACGCCTTTGAAAAAAAATGTTAGCCCATAAATAGTTATTCAAATAATCAATTCGAACAATGTGTGATGATACAATTTTGGCATTTCTAACACTAATGACAGCTTTTGAAAATATGATAAAATCCATGTTTCATTCCTAAATATAGATATAGTTTGTAAATCAAACCTGAAAATTTGTTAAAATTCACCTGGAACTTGACCTGAATCTGCAGCACAAAAGATCTCAACACACGACCTTCAAAACTCACAAGACGATTAAAAACTCATAATAATAAGCGAACTTGGCAAATCTGAGGCAATTTGACAATTTCACCCAAAAATCTGAGCTCACGATTCCATTTTTATCACAATATTGCCCAGACCTAGTACTGTCCATAATAACCATCGGTGTCCCTCTGTAGTCTTGTGTTTGTACATAATGTTTTAGTAAGACTCTGCATCCTCCGGCTCGGTCTCTGTCTGCTGGGGTGAAAAGGTGACTTCAGCTTAATCTAGCGCATCTGTAAAGGAGAAACTGTGAGCTCCGACAGCAGCAGTCACGCCTTATCACCCCTCCTCAATCCCAGCACGGCGCCCCCTGGGGACACATCCTTTACACTGCGCTCATCTGCCCGCTCCTGTCCGTTAACCCGGGCAATGACGGTTTACGGAAAAGCCATTTGCCCCTCGCGGTTCGCACTCCGGCTCCAAACGCTGCATGGGCTGATGGATGGAAGAGGCAAATTCTCCTTTATCTGGCGCACATTAAATCAACATAAATCCGGCGTGTTCGCAGCGACGTGGCACCCCGGCAGCAGCTGGAGCCATTAGTTTGGAAGGGTTTGGGAGGAGAAGAATGAGTACGCCATTTTCAACAAAACGCTGAGGGAAAACGGAGCAATGGTGTTTCTGTACAAAGTGGAAAAAGCAGCATGGTTTGAGCAGCACATATTTGTCTGGAGGGGAGTAAATAGAAGGATGGTGACTCCGAACAGAAGAGCACAGAAGGAGCGATGGGAAAGTGTAATGTTAGATTAAAGGGGACGAATAAAAGCAGCACAATGATACCCTCAGGCACTGGATTATACCTATAATCACCTGGTAAAGTCCTCATAGAGCAGGGGCCTTAAACTCAATTGGAGGTTGGGCTGAAATTATCGAACATGGTGTAACATGGTGTCCACTTTCATTCTTCTATATTGTTTTATTATTTTGAGCTAATTTATTATATGTAATTAAATATAAAATTTAAAATAAAGAAATGCAACATCTATAATCTATTATTTTAACTCAAGGGCCATATCCAAACCCATAATAGTGGTGGAGGGTCAGATTGCCAACATTGGTATAAAAAAACCACATTATTTCAAACAATTTTTTGTGTGCAATTTTGCATTTTTTTTTTTAATTTTTTATTTTTACAGTGCGCGGTCCTTTTCTCTCAAACTCACTGTTTGGACCGTATCACATGGCAGCATTCACAGCAACAGCACAGAAGCTCTTTTATAAAACTTGAGACAGTTTGGATCATGCAGGGGAAGCTGACCTGACGCTCGGACGTTTCTCCAGGTGAGAATTTGACTCTTTGAGCTCGTAGTTACGATGATAAGTTTGTTCACGCTGGAACGTCATTTGTGTAGTTCAGAGATGTGTTTGAGGAGCGTGTTGTGACTTTGCTGTCCGGATGTGATCCGTGGCTCTGCGGTCGGCTGTGGAGCGGGACGGGCAACGTACCAAAAGCAGAGCAGACGAACACGCACAGCACCGTCCCTCTTTAAGCGTCACAAAAACGACTCACGCTGTTGTACGTATATCGCGGTGAATCATGTGTTCAGCGCATTATTACCTGTGCAAAGACACTAAACATCATAACCAGGCAGGTTATCAACTGAAATTATTGGTAAAAAATGAAGATCACTACTTTGCGGGGTTTCGCCTAAAAATTACCCTAAATATTTGATGGTTCTAATTTTGTTTTGTCTTCCATTTGCAAACAAATAAATCATTGGGATCTTCACACCAAGTCTACAAATGCACTGGAAAAAGATAAGGGCAGTTTAACTTAAAAAGTACAATTTCTGCCTTTCATGCCTTCCTCTCTCTTTCCCTCTCTGTCGGTCTTTCTCCTTTCTCTCTCTTTTTTATCCTATCACTGTCTCCTCTCCTCTCGCTTTCCTTTCTTTTCTCTCTCTCCCTCTCTTCTCTTTTTCACATTCTCTCCCTCCTCTCTTTTGTCTCACTATGCCTCCTCTCCCCTTACTTTCTTCTCTGTCTCTCTTACACTCTTTTATTTTATCTCCTTGCTCTATCTCTTTCTACCCTATTTCCGCTCTCTCCCTGTCTTTCCTCTCTTTCCTCTCTTTCTCTCTCTCTCTCTCTCTCTCACTCTCCCTGTCTTTCCTCTCTCTCTTTTCTCTGTCTCTCTTTTCTCTCTCTTTCTGTCTTTCCTCTGCCCCCCCCTCTCTCACTCTCCTTCTCTTTCCTCTCTCTCTCTCTCTCTCTCTCTCTCCCCTCTTTCCTCTCCTTCCTCTTCACTTTCTCTGTTGCTGCTCCTAAACTTTAGAACTCTCTTCTGCTGAACATAAGAGTCACTAGAATTCTCAAAACGTCTTTACTAAAGAATGTTACACGTTACTCTGCGTTGTTATACGCGCCGCAGGGACAAAAGTAACGGCTAATAACCTGAAGATTACCGTATAACCATTAAAAGTATTTGTCCAACTCAATGCTGTTTCTGTAACTAAACGCAGACTGTCAAGTGCTTTGTTTGTCCCTTTGCTCTTTTGTCATTTAGCCTTTACACGATGCAAAAAACAAGTCTCATTTTCACTTTCATCACCTGCACAAGTGTATAGAAACAACTCACGGCTGACATTTGGAGCCGAGAAGTGTTTTTGACCCGAGTCAGCGTTTCACCGATGAGGTCGTGTCATCAATAAAAAAATAATGTTTTCAAATGGAATCATCTGCTCTCGGGGTTTTTAATATAGGAGCTGATCGGACCATACAAGATGACATTTAACGGGAAAGAGAAGTGTGATAGCGGAGAGCAGAGAGCAGGTTCAGAGCTGTGGAGCTGACTGAATTTTAAGCAGAAAGGACAGGCTGGATAGTTCTTAGTGAAAGTGTGTTTCTTTGAGTAAACTAAAACATTTTGTATTATTTGCAATGTTCTCGTCTTGTGAACCTCGTCTTTGGACCAGTCCTATTCTCACTTTGGGCCTCCTTCCCTGCCAGGCCTTTTTGTTAAAGGGACTGTACTCGATTTTTTTGCAACAAGATAACTTAAAAGCAATTTCTCCCTAGCACTGATGCCTTGTTAATGTATCTATTCAGGTGGAAATTAGTCCCCAAAGTCCTGTCTATGTCTAGTAAAATCCCGTTTGTGTGCAGCTTTTTCTGTTTTTGTTTTTAGCATTGTGGCTAACTGTTGTTAGCATGGTGACTCACCTCGCTGTTAAAAGCTGTGAAAAAACGTTAAAACTCATCATGATGAACAATTCTGAAGCTCAGAATGCATTAGCTACGTGAGGAAATCATGTAGCCTGAAGGAAAAAGGTTAAAATTAATTATTTCTGTTTGTTTACATTTTTAGGATGCAAAAATCAGGTACAGTCCCTTTAATATTAAGCAATATTCACAGCTCCACATAAAACTAGCAATTGGAATCATGATATGTTGTCCATCAAAAGAGACCAACAAGTGTCTACTTTCAATTTTAAAAAGAATCTACATTAATCCTTTCCCTTTTAATAGGCATTTGAAATTCGTTGTTTTTTTTTAGATTTCACAGTTTGATGAGAAGCCTTTTAGATAACGTAATACAGAGTTCATGTTAGTGCAATTATATTCTGTTCTACTTTTTGGTGAAAGAATATGAGCCACTACAATGAAATACAGTGGTGCCTCGTTTATCGTGGGCGTTAGGTTTCAAAAATAACCTGTGAAAGGCGAAACCCGCGAAGTAGTGATCTTTTTTTTACCAATAATTTCAGTTGATGACCTGCCTGGTTCTGATGTTTAGTGTCTTTTGTACAGGTAATAATGCGCTGAACACATGATTCACCGCGAGATTGAACAGCGCGAGTCGTTTATGTGACGTTTAAAGAGGGACGGTGCTGTGCGCGTTCGCCTGCTCTGCTTTTGGCACGTGTCCCGTCCCGCTGCGCTTCACAGCCGACCACAGAACCACAGATCACACGGACTCCAGAGTCGACAGAAACACATCCGGACTCTAGCGAAGTCACAACACGTTTCATAAATCATCATGGTAACTACGAACTCAAAGAGTCAAATCCTCCAAGCGTCAGGTCAGCTTCCCCTGCATGATCCAAACTGTCTAAAGTTTTCTAGAAGAGCTTCTGTGCTGTTGTCTGTGAATGCTGCGATGTGATACGGTCACAAACAGTATGTTTGAGAGAAAAGCACACAGCGCACTCTATAGGACCATGCACTGTAAAAAAAAAAAAAAGCAAAATTGCACTAAAAAATCCGCGAAACAGCGAAGCCGCGCAAAGTGAACCGCGATAGAGCAAGGACCCACTGTATTGTTTTTAGGATAAAAATACAAGGTTTACATGATTAAAACAATGAGGACAAGTGTCTTTTTCATCTTTAAACCAACAAAAGCTGTTACAGACGAGAAGGCAGCAGCACTTTTCTACTTTCTGATGCAGATTCCATAGATTCAGCCTCTTTCATGGAGCAGAGATTATACTGAACCCTCCAAACATGAAGAAATCTAGTAGTTTGACTTCCTCTGACACTTTTCGCTCGCTCACAGAAGTAGTAGTAGGATCGTCTTTTCTTCATTTTAAAGATCAAATATCTGCTCTAAACTTACACAGCAATGTTTTTAGTTCAACATGTTTTGTCTGTAGTCTGTTTGAAAAGGTCCTGGTCATGTGACTTCCTCTGGGTCCTTGTGCTCACACTATTCCTCCCTCTGCTGGTGAATCTGTTAAACTGCATCTTGTATTTGACTGTAGACAAGTCAGCAGAGGTTCCTGTGGTTGCTATGACAACCTCAGCAGTGCCAGTAATGCTTGTACTGATTGTAATATAGACTTTTGGTTCGTTTTATGTTTCTTAGTGTTTTAGGTTGTTTTCGATTAGTTTGCTTGAGTTTGTAATATTATGTATAGTATATAGATATCAGTTTAGTATATAGATAGTAGTTTAATTTAGTATGTAACTGTAAATATGTGTATAGTAAATATCTTTTTTTTATGTTTCTGTTTGTATAGAACCACACACCCACCTACCCCAATTTGTGGATTCAAGTAATATTCATCGTTTGACATTGTTTTGGCTGATTTTTTAAGAGCACTTTGTGCCTACTGCTATAGTGTATCTTTCACAGACTAATAAACCTTGTAAATGTCCTTATGTCCGTGGCTTCTTCTTTCTTGACGCCTCTAAAAATCAAAAAAGATCTTAAACTCCTTTTGTGTACAGCGATCGCAAAATACTTGAGCTGGTTACCAATTTTTATCCAAATCTTTACCCAAACCCTTATCCTAAACTTACCCATTCTCCTAATCCCTGACTTTCTATCATTAACCCTTTCAGATGTGTGCAGATGTGCAGTACTCACAGCGGTCTTGCTCTGGCTCTGGCTCTTGGCGGGTTTACTGTAGGGGCTGTACTTGGGCTTGGCCGGTTTACCCGCGGCTCTGTCTTTGTGCCTGCGACTGCTGATGTGCTGAAACAGAACACAGGACACAACGCGGTTAAATATAGAAGTGTACTGTACTCGTGTGAGGAGAGAACAGAGAGATCTGATACAGCTTTATCCTCACGCCACCCTCACACGGATACTTTTACACTAAACACTCGTATCAGAATGTTCAGATGCATCAAAGTTTAGAGATGATTCACTGTGCAAGAGAAATGTCATCGTCAAAAACATCTGCCAGGAATTTGACTGTTGTTGTTTGTTCGGAAGAAAAACTACAATAAATTTTACAAGAAGAAGTTCATAAATCATCCAGGATTCTTTCACACTAGATCTGCTGGACTTTGGCAGTTTAACTCTTTCACTGCCAGCCTTGTTCTCACTTTGACCCTCTTTCCCTGTCGGACCTTTTTGCTCATCAATATTCACAGCTCCACAAAAAACTTTGTGCAACTGGAATCATGATTTGACAGCAACCTTTTGAGATATCGTCCTTTATCAAGCTTCATGTCAGTGTTTTCTTCATCTGTTCTACTTTTTGGTGAAAGAATATGAGCCACTGCAATGAAATAATGTCTTTAGGATAAAAAAATTCAAGGTTGACATGATTAAAACAAGTGTCTTTTTCATCATTTAACTAACAAAAGCTGTTACAGACGAGAAGGCAGCAGCACTTGTTTACCTTCTGATGCAGATTCTATAGATTCAGACTCTTTCATGAAGCATAGTAGATTATTGTTGCGCCCAGTATGAGTCTGCGCCCCTCCTTCTGCAACCACTCCTGCTGTCAGAGGAGGGTGGGGGCAGGTGGAGCCAGGTGATCCTAATCAACTGCACTAGTTTCTGCAATTAAAGGGAAGAACTTTGCTGCTGCTCAAATGGGTTCAGAAAACATGGCCAGAAGGAGCTAAAAACCCTCAAAGAGGAACATGGCAGAGAGAAAACTGTTCTTAAAACCTGAAGGACAGCTGATGAATTAGATACTTTTGGACTGTACTCCATATTGTGTTCATATTTCTATCTGGGTTATGGTGGGTAAAACTGCATAATACAGTGGTGCTAATGGTAAAAATGTTAAGTGGTACAACATAATTCATATGCTAAGTTTAATAACAATGCATCATGACAAAGCTAGAATAGTTTAAAACATGTTTGATTAAAATGGGCTTGTTTCATTGTTAAATGTTAAAGTGTGTTAAAAGCTGAATAATTTTCGTTAAAATTGACATTTTCAGCATGTAAAATTCTAGAATGTCATTCATTTGTTAAAAACCTTTACAGCCTAGTTAAAAAGTAAGAGATGTGTTTGTAAAAGCATAGGTTTAAAAACATTTCTGTGCATCTATGTAAACAGTAATTTATGAATGTGTAGTATATTTTTTCTATATAGGTTTTCTACCTTGGCAGTGGACGCTCTAATGATCTAAAATAAAGAGCCAAAAGCCTTGCAATGTCTAGTCCCCAGAGTAGAATCCAGGTAAAACTTCAGATGAAGAATACCTTTTCAAGTTTGGGTGTGAGCTGCCACAAAACACAACTTAACAATTACATTGAACCCTCCAAACATGAAGAAATCCAGTAGTTTGACTTCCTCTGACACTTTTCACTCACAGAAGAGGAAGTTTCTAGACTAGCTGCATGTGTCGTTCTCCTAGTCCAGCAGGATCGTCTTTACTTCATTTTAAAGTTTAAATATCTGCTCTAAACGTACTCAACCATTTTTTAGTCCAAGATGTTTTGCCTGTAATCCGTTTGAAAAGAAAGCCGGCCTCCAGAAGGGGCAGCACTCTTAAACTGCAAGACAAATAAAGTGAAATAACCTAACCTTATTAGAACAATTTAAGCTAGGGTGACCAGACCATAGACATATAATTAGTAGACGCGCAGTCCGGTAAGATTTAAGCTAGCCTGGAGCGTTCTACTGTTTATTTTCCTATAGCCGTTAGCATTAGCCCGCAAAAAACGCAAGTTATGAAAGATCCAGAGCGTGTCAGATGGTACAAACCTACCGACCACATTTAGCAAAGGTCAGAGCCTTGTTACAAGTTATTGTTGAGTTTACAAACCTTTTAGTATTTTATTGTAGATTAAAATTGTGTATAAAACTGCTAACGGCTAGTGAACTTATGCATCTTTTAAGACTCTAGTGACAACAAACGTCTCTTTTACATGTTACTAGTGAGAAAAGCAGACAAATTACATAAATAACACCAAACAAGTTATAGCTTCACTTCTCTGTGGAGGAGCGTCTGTCGCATTGGCAACTGATGGAGCATTTCCAGCCTAAGAATATGGTAGCTTGATAAATATAATCTCACATCGCCAAAGTTGTTTAAAAACGCTTCATAAGACACAAATCAGTCTGTTTTGCTCATGGTTTTGCTGAAATCACTTGTTTTAGCTAGTTTTATCCAAAAACGTGCACCTTCTGCTATTGAGTTCAACTGATTACGAATGTAAACAGCTGTACGCTAATTTCGGCGCATTTACACGTGTATCTTGTGTACTGGTGTTCATTAAAGTGCATTGTCCCTTTCAAATAAATAAATAAGTAAATAAATAAATAAGATTTGTGTCGTCACCTCTGCCGGAGGAATATGGCGTCACGCTGTTCGAGTTGCAGCAACAGAGATGCTGATTTCGTGTCTACTAATGTAATGTCTATGGACCAGACAGTCCCTATTTACCTGGGACAGTCCCTATTTTGTGCCCTGTGTTTCATGTCCCAGCAAATGTATCCAAGTTTTACACAAGAACTTTTCCAGTTGTCCTGATTTTGACCAATGACACTTTTCAACAGCCAAGGAAACAATATATTGTTATTTCTTTTGTCAAAATAGAGACAACTGCTTGAAAAATACCAAGAAACGAGGACAAAAAACATGACAGAGATCTTGCACCAAATCCAACAGGAGGGAGAGCTACTGAAATAAAAAAACAGAAAACTAAACACAGGAAATAAAAAAGAAAAGTGAATGCCCGAGTTGAACCAGGACCTTCTTGCTATACTGCTAATGTATATATGCTGGAGGCCTCACAGTTTTGTTCTGAGCTCTCGTGGATACTTCTGGAGTTGTTGTAAAGTTGTTTGTTTTGCTGACTAAACGTTCGTGGATGAGCCGCGGGCGAGGTGTCTTTTCTTTGGAGTGTGGAGACAGACAGAGACAGAGGACAGCACTATAAATACACCGGTGTGTCCTCCAGTGACACAGCACAGCACAGAGAGAGGACGACTTACACTGACAAAATGTGAACAAGAAGTCAGATTTTATAAAGCTCCTGCATCATGTGACTACATTTATTGAAGGTGCCATAATGGCAGACGAGGCTCAGTGGTAACTAATGGCAACAAGCCTCACAATTAGTTCAGCGGTCCATAAAACACAAATTTATATCTGTGTTTTAATGTTATTACCTGGTCTAAAACATGCCTGGAGTGTTGCTTAACTAATAAATCCTGCATATTGATTTGTTATAATGTGGCTAGCAGCCTGTCAGAAGCTAAGTAGATTGGCCCTGGGCAGTACTTGGATGGGAGACACAATGGTAGTGGTGTGCTAAAACATAGATTCAGATACCGTTATTTCTGGACTACAGTATAAGCCGCTACTATTTTCAAGTTTTTCAAGTTTTGGACTCTGTGGCTTAAACAACGATGCAGCAAAATTATAGATTCTCATAGAGTCACTATTAGCGGCTTATATATGTACTTTATCTTTTCTAATTTAAATCTAGTTGGTCGGTCATATAGTGCATAAGGCGGAAACTACAGTATATAGAGGGATTATTGGTTGATGTCACTTTCCTCTCTACGCATGCCCCCTGCAGAAAGAGACTTTGTCCAGTTGGCAGCGAGCAGTTGTTTGGAATCGAGTCTGAACTGTTGACAGACGTCTGGCTCTTGAAGCATGAAACTGTGTTTTTTCACTCACCTGAATGTAACGTTTATGGGTTATAGGGTCAATTTCATTCCCAAATTTTGAATTAGCAGCATATTTTTGGTTTCACACAGTGATAAACTCTTGTATTTGGCTGACAACAGCGCTGGCTCGACTTGTGTTAAGCTTTGTCAATCAGCGGCAGCTCTCTATACCGGGCGCACATCCCCGTGTTGATAAACAAATAATTCTTCTACAATGCAGGTGTGTTTGGAGATACAGTGTATGTTTGATGAAGGGTTGTGTCCTGAAACGTCTCATGTTGTGAGCATTTGATAAGATTAGCTTATGTCAGGTAGTTAGACAGACTTTAAATATACTAGTCAGGGTTGAGCATACTGGGAAGTCTATCCTCTCACTTCTGCCTTCCTGTAAAGAAGAATGAATTACAGTTCATCTCTAGTTGTCCTCCTGTGTCCCTGTCCCACTCCACTCTCGGGGATAGTAACTGTTTCAGATGCTGCTGTTCCAGTGACGTGGGCCGGACCACTGATGCATTGGACTCCGCCCCACCTCCCTCTCCAGGATTGGCCTGTCCTGTTCCTGCTAGACGAGTCGTTTCCCTCTGCTTATGGACTCTGGCTCACAAACATAAACTCTAGAACTTTAGCTTAGTTACATCTACAGCCTGTCCGTACATGGGAGTGGATCCCTTCTTCACTGTGGTTCTCCTCGAGGTTTCTCTTTTTCCCTTAGGGTTTTTTGAGTTTTTCCTTGCGAGAAGGAGGGTCTAAGGACAGGGGATGCTCTGGACAATCATTCATTTGCTTGTTTACTAATAATCTGCTTTGACATTCTTGATCAATCGCTGCTTCTGAATGTTTATTGTTTCATTGAATGTGTATTGTTTTATTTTTATTTCCTACTATTCTTGTTTGCTAGATTAATCATCTTGGGAAGTCCTCAGAGACAACGAGATAATTAATTGTGTGGGATCAACTTTCTCAAATTTGTATCTTACCGAGTATGAAATGTATTAACAATGCAAAACATGAAGCGCCTGAGTGCCTGAAACGTGCTGTT
Organism: Mugilogobius chulae; assembly: GCA_038363315.1. NCBI lineage: Eukaryota > Metazoa > Chordata > Actinopteri > Gobiiformes > Gobiidae > Mugilogobius > Mugilogobius chulae. Next base: position 7,902,280 of record CM076413.1, on the reverse strand, counting down.
TAAATCCATTGCATTATTATTACTACTATCTGATGCTGACTCTACTGCTGTTTAAATACACACTTCTAGGACAATTCCACTGAAAATGTCCAGCACTAGTTAAGTCAACATCGCTCACCGTTCGAAAAGCCGCTTACAAAACAGATCATGAACTTTCTGGCTAAAATCTGCCTTTTGTCACAGTTAAGCTGATACCAAAACATTGTGAATAAAACCAACGTGTAGACTCATATTTACTTGAACCCTAACCCTTACATTTACCACGGCGCTGACAGAGGGCCAAATCTGACATCGTCTTCCCCCCAAACGCAGCTCTTTCCTGGGGAGCTGTGAAAAGCCGCGGGCGATCGGTCACGGAGGATTGGAGCGCGTTCAAAGTGCTCTGAGATTGACCCCAAAAGCCAGTCAGCAGATTATTTTTAGTCAGAAATCCCCCAGGGCAGCGGTCTGAGGAAGGCTAAAGCGTTCCACAACAAAGCCATCAAACAAGCTCCTGCTGACTCCGGACCCAAACTTTGTGAAATGGTTTAACGGCGTGAAAAGAACAAGCGCTGCATATTTGGGATTATGTGGACTCGCAGACATTGTGCAGGTTGTCAGAGCAAAAGCGTGTGGGCAAAGTGGTAGCTTGGAGAAATTTTTAATGTATTTAAGAAAGTTCATCTAGATTCTGTAGAGTGAATCTCCCAGTAGATGCTGTTGACAGGCAAACTAACCCAATAAATGTATGATATAAAACAAAACACAAAAGTCTCACTAGGTTCTGCTCATGTTGTAGAATGTGATGATGTCATACGGTCAGGTGGAAAAAGATTATTTCTGTTAAACAACAATTGGCCTCATTCATGAAAGTGTGAAAATTGTGCGTAACTTCCTTCTTAACAGCCTTTACGCTAAATTCACCAAACTCCGGCTACGAATGGTTATTTACATAAAAAAGAATAATGAATTAATTATATAATACATCCTTATATGCCAAATATGGGCTCGCTGCAGGACTTCTCCCAGAGCAATGTGAGAGAGACAAATGAGGAAATAATCAAGTGCAACAGCGCATCTTCCGACTTTCGCTGATTCAAAACTTCACGTCTTTTTAAAAACGTCCAAACACATAAACGCACTGAGGGGAAACATATTCAAGTCACAGATGGACTGAAATAACACTGGACTTTTGCAGTTTATTTCACGTTTGGCATTGCGATGCAAAGCGCATGCGGGGGTGCGGGGGGTTAGCGGGGTGCCAGACATGCTGTGGACGTGAGAGTGTCAGTGGGAGTAGAATAGGACTCTGAGGCTGGCCAGTTGTGATTTTAAAGTTTATATTATGAGGAATTTGTTTTTTTGATGTAGGTTGGATGTGTTAAACTAACAAATGCTTAATTCATAAATATCAAAGAGTAGTAGTAACGGGGTGCAGAACTGTAGGGCTAATTATGTTTCTCCTGCTAAAAACCTGGGAGATGCGCCGTTGACGCTGAAAATATAAAACTCCGACCTAATTTGAGCTATGTGTAGCGTATTTACGGCCATTAGACACATGTCTTACACTGCTGGTGGAAATTGTTTGAGCCAGATAAGACTTGATTCTTTTATGATCAATTCTTGCGCGTATGACATGCTGCTGCGCTTGCACACTGTTACTGCTTTGGTGTAAGGTAAGGTAAGGTAAGGTATACTTTATTGTCCCCGTAGGGCACATATGTCAAACTTAAGGCCCGGGGGCCAGATGCGGCCCTCCACCTCATTTCATGCGGCCCTCAAGGTCTTGTAAGGTTTACTTTAATTGGCTCTGTGCAGTTGGCTTGCGTACATTCAAAATACTTGTGTGTTTAAAAAGAGACGTGTTTGTGTCTAAATGCTAACGCTAACAGGAAGTGGTCGTATGTACAGAAATTTGCATTTTTGAACGTACGCAGCCAACTGAAGTTCCGTGCACACAGCCAATTTTATATTAGTGCCAGGAGTAATCTGGGTGTCTTAATTTAATGACATTTTTGTCTGAAGCTAAAAGAGTAAGTCATTTTTCAGACTAATGCAGATATACATTTAGTAACTGCCACTTAAATACTAATCAAATACATCTATATTTGTAGTATATCAAAGATTAGTGAGATTAACTTCAGTTACAGCTGGCCCTTTGGGGACAACTCCGATGCCAATGTGGCCCTTGTCAAAATGACTTCGACACTCCTGCCGTAGGGAAATTTGTCCTCTGCATTTGGTGTAATAGGGGTTAGTTTATATAACTCCTAGAAAGATCTTCCAACAGAATGTGGAACTGAAACGTGCATTTGTTGCTATAGGTTACGATGGCATACGCTCTCTCTAATGATTTTTATAACTCATTGGTCTGTCTGCTATGTTGTACCGGTTTACCCGTCTCCGAATTGACTTGCACATTGCAGATCTTGCAGTAAAAGGTTCTGTTTGAGCTGCGTCTCAGAGTTGACACAAACGTCACAGATCTCGCAGTAGAAGATTCTGATGTTACCTGTTTGAGCTGCGTCTCAGAGTTGACATGCACGTCGCAGATCTCGCAGAAGAAGGTCTTGTTCTGCAGCCCTGTGGAGGAGCCTGGTACTGGGTCACTTTGCTCTTCACTCCGGCTCTGGGGAAAGACTTGATGGAGCCCACTCCACTGCGAGCTTCCAGCATCGTCTTGTGCTTTGTACCTGAGCCAAACAAGGAAACTATGAGAAGTCAAGTTCACATTCTAGATTATGATGAGATCAAAAAGTTATTCATATTTTCAATTAAATACATTAATTACACAGTCTTCCTTCATCCCTGTGATGTGAGAAAAGGGCACTACTTGTAATCCCTATGGTGGACAAACAGCAACTTGACGTCATTTTGCCCAACTGCCGGTGTCGAACACCTTGTGGGCTGGAAATGTGTTGGACAAAGGTTTGGACTTCTTCACTGCAAAACCTAACATTAGCTGATACGCAAAACTGACACAAACCGGAAGCCTTGAAGCACAACTTTGCACTTGATACTTTGGGCTTGATATTTGGATTTTTTTTGCATATCGGACTGATGTTTAATCAGGCGGAGGTTTGGACAGTTCTCTGTTCTGCACTCATAACGATCAGTGGAGCTCAAAGTTAGTTTTGAAAAGAAACAGTGAGACTTGTATCTCTCTCTAACTCTGCAGCTTTTGACTTGATCATTAACATGTTTTTATGTTTAGATTTACTCTTGCTCTATGACTTTGACTGCAGCACAAGCTTTGATAAGTGGGTATACCCACTTATCAAAGCTTCATGTTTAAAAAATAAAAATAAAACACACCTATATATGCAAATAAGCAGGTAATTACACATTTATAAACTTGTGTTCTCACCGCTGTTGTGTGCGTCGAGTTGCGAGGCGGAGTTTACAGCCACTTTACAGAGCGAGCAGTACAACAGTCTGCGGGCCTTCTCCTCCTCCGTCTCCTTGTCCTCCGGTCCCACCTCGGTCTCAGCTCCTGGGTCCTGCTCGGGCTCTGAGGACGGGTCTGTGAGGGGGAGATCCGGGTCAGGTTTGCACACGGGACCCGGGGACACGACAGACGGGCCGGACGCTGGAGACACATCTGCGAACGAAACAAGGAGGAAGTTACGATATGGAAGAGTAGACGTTTTGGGGCGTAAATATCTCTAAAATAATAACATGTAAAACTAGTGCATAGCCGGTACAGAGAATCCAAGTTCAATCAAAATCACAACAGGCTGCATTTTCCATCATTTGCTTCAAGAACTACAAAATATTCTGTGATTTTCTGCATAAAAACAGTTCTCATGTGCTTACATCTTTTTTTAAATACTTATTAATATAAAGATTCTTAATAGCTTGTCAGTTTGCAGACATACATATTTCAGTAAATCTCCATAATAATCAATGTTATTTATTATTTTTTATTATTATTATTATATTATTATTTTTATTTAATCAAAGCTGAAACTTGAAAATCTTTAAGCCAAATGATTGATTAATTGTGCCAAAAAAAAAAAAAAAAAAAAAAAAAAAAAAAAAAAATCATTTAAAAAATCTAGAGAAGTAAAACGTTCAGATACTTGATGTAAAAAAAAAAAAAAAGTATTCAGTGTTGATTGTATGGTTAGGCACCTTTCTCTTTCCCCCCTTCCTCCCTCTGGTCCCATGTTCTGAGTGCGGGTGTGTGTGACTTGTGTGTTAGATTATTAATTTTAGCAAATATGAATAATAAGAAATCAAAATAAAACAATACATATTCAATGAAACAATACATATTCAATGAAACATTTGATCAAGCATGTCAAAGCAGATTATTAGTAGAGCAAATGAATGATTGTCCAGAACATCACCTGTCCTTAGACTCTCCTTCTTGGCAAGGAAAAAACTCAAAAAAACCCTAATGGAAAAAGAGAAACCTCGAGGAGAACCACAGTGAAGAAGAGATCCACTACCATGGACGGACAGGCTGTAGATGTAACTAAGGCTAAAACTTCATCCCACCTTGTGATGTCAATAGTTTTTGCCATTATAGCTTATTGATATTGAATTGAATTGATTAATCCATTATTTAACCAGGAAAGTCCCACTGTGATTCAGAATCTCCGTGGAGGGGAAAAAAGGACATGTTTTTAGAAGTAGGGGAAATCGGAGCACCTAGAGCAGTGTTTCTCAACCAGTGTGCCGGGGGACACTAGTGTGCCTTGAGACGCTGCCGGTTGTGTCTTGAAAAATGTGTTTGCTTTCAAACATTGAATTCATGAAATAAGCTTAATTAGATTTAACAAAAGGATTTACAATTTGGTAGTGTTTGGAACAACTTTTACCACAAGAATGAAAGCAAAACCAATCCGCGTGTAGAAGTTCACAGAATAATGTAAAGCTGTTTGTGTAGCTTTTCAAATTAAATGTTCTGACACTTTATAGATGTAATTACATTGACTGGAATGTTCCAGGATAAGCCATGTAAAATGTACTTTTTTAGTAGTTTTTTTTATTACTATAAGCTAATACTTGCCCCTCCATAAAAAAAAAGGTTAGGTAAGGTAAGGTAATGTTTATTAAGGACAATGTACAATTACATTAAGCACAAAGGCAGAGATGCTTGGACCAGATTGTAGCTTAGAGCTAATTTCCATCTGTAGTCCTGGGGAGGGGAGAGGGGAGGCAAGGACATGTTTTTAGTTGTAGGAGGAAACCAGGAGTACCCGGAGGAAACCTACACAGACACGGGGAGAACATGCAAACTCCACATAAAAAGGCCCCGGACGGCTTGGGAGTCGAACCCCTGACCTAGAGGAAACCAACGCTGACATGATGAGAATACAAACTCCACAGAGAAAGACTATGGGTAGCCTGGGAGTTGAACCCAGGACGTTCTTGGAACGAAGCGTCACCGACTTGTTTTTATTTTTACACACTTTGCTCAAATAACTATAAATTGTCCTCTTTTTTCAGGTTTTATTTTTTAGCTTTTGCTTAGTTGCCAAGGAAAGTCTAAACAAGGCTAAAAACAAGAGCTGTAGCTACAAAGATCGACAAATCCAAGTGAAGACAAGTGAAAAAAACCCCCACAACTTTAGACTTGGTTTGATGGTAGAAGGCGTTGTAACATGGATAGAAATGTGCGTTATACAGTATGAGACCTTTAAGTATATCAAAATACATTACTCCAGGTCAGAGTATAGTTTAGTTTTTCCAAAGCTCACGACTGCTTTTATTTCCTAATACACCAAAGAGTGTATTGTAAGTGCAGTTTTCATATTAGCCCCGCTCCTTGATCCGTCTGATATTTTGGGAAAGAGCGGCGCGTGAATCGATACGTGCGCGTCTAAAACAACAGCGCAGAAAACGGGAGAGCTGGGGCCACTTTGGGCAAATGAAATCTGCGCGGTCGATGCTCCTCCGCGCGACCGATCAATACAGAATTATGTCACGGGATTTTTCTGAGAGATGAGAAAGAGCTGTGAGCGCTCAGATGTAGTTGTGTGTTGGAGGAAGGGGAGAGAGAGAGAGAGAGGGAGGGAGAGAGAGAAGAAGAGAGAGAGAGAGAGAGAGAGGGAGGGAGAGAGAGAAGAGAGAGAGAGAGGGAGGGAGAGAGAGAGAGAGGGAGGGAGAGAGAGAAGAAGAGAGAGAGAGAGAGAGAGAGGAGGGAGAGAGAGAAGAGAGAGAGAGAGGGAGGGAGAGAGAGAGAGAGAGAGAGGGGGGGGGGGGGGGGGGACAGTGAGAGAGGGAGAGAGCGAGAAAGGGAGAGGTTAAGGTAGGGTTAAGGTACACTTGATTGTCCCCATAGGGAAATTTGTCCTCTGCATTTGACCCATCCTTCAATGCCTCTGGGGCATCTCCTCAGGAGCAGTGATCGCCACAGTGCAGCGCTCGGGGACCCATCTCCAGATGTTATTGCTAGGCTTGGTCAGGACTACCGTAGCTGGAGGTTATTACCCTAACGTGCATGTTATTGGTTGGTGGGGGAAACCGGAGTGCCCGGAGGAAACCCACCCAGACACGGGGAGAAACATGCAAACTCCACACAGAAAGGTCCGGGCCCGTGCGGGAATCGAACCCGCGACCTTCTTGCTGTGAGGCGAGAGCGCTAACCGCTCAGCCACCGTGCCGCCAAGGGGGAAGGAGAGAGAGGGGGGCAGTGAGAGAGAGGGAGAGAAAGAGAGGGAGAGATGGGGGGTGGGGGAAGAGAGAGATGGGGGGTGGGGGAAGAGAGAGAGGGGACAGTGAGAAAGGGAGGGAGAGAGAGGGGGGGCGGAAGAGGGGGGCAGAAGAGAGAGAGAGAGAGGGAAGGAGGGGGGGCAGAGGGAGAGAGAAAAAGGGAGAGAGAGGGAGGGAGAGAAAGAGAGAGGAAGGGACAGAGAGAGAGAGAATGAGAAGGAGGGAGAGAAAAGGGGAAGGGGGTAAAAGAGGGAGGGAGAGAGAGAGGGAGGGTGGAGGAAGGGAGCGATGGAGAGGGAGAAAGAAAAAGAGAGGGGGACTGCAAGAGAGGGTGGGGGGACAGTGAGAGAGGGAGAGAGAGAAAGGGAGAGAAAGAGAGAAGGAGAGATATGGGGTTGGGGGAAGAGAGAGAGGTCACAGTGAGAGAGGGAGGGAGAGAGAGAGGGAGGCAGGAGAGAGAGGGGGCGGAAGAGAAAGAGAGAGAGGGGGAAGGAGGGGGTAGAGGGAGAGAGAAAAAGGGAGAGAGGGGGAGGGAGAGAAAGAGAGAGGGAAAGAGAGAGAGAAGGAGGGAGAGAAAAGGGGAAGGGGGTGAAAGAGGGAGAGAGAGAAGAGGGAGGGAGGGAGAGGTTGGGTGGAGGAAGGGAGCGATGGAGAGGGAGAAAGAAAGAGAGGGGGAGGGCGAGAGAATTGTGGGGGGACAGTGAGAGAGGGAAGGAGGGGGGTAGAAGGAGAGAGAAAGAGGGAGAGAAAAAGGGAGGGAGGTAAAGAGGGAGAAAGAGAGAGCAGGAGAGGGAGGGAGAGGAGAGGGAAAGAGAGAGAGAGGGAGAGAGAGGGGGGAGAAAGAGAGGGAGAAGGGGAGGTGGAGGAGGAGAGAGAGAGAGAGAGAGAGGAGAAGAGAGAGAGGGAGGGAAGAAAGAGAGCAGTAGAGAGGAAGGGAAGAAGAAGGAAAGAGAGAACGAGAGAGGGAGAGAAAGGTCTTACATAGAAAATAATTGGAACCAAGTAGAACAGGTGCGTCTTAATGCAGTCTTTCTAAAAATGAAATCCTTGAGGTTATAAACTTTTACAGCTACAAAACAGACCAACCGCTTTATTTATTAGCCAAAAGCTTACCATAGTTTTTGAAAGTTCATAATTAGTCCAGGCGTGCCCAAACAATGTTCCTTGGTGGGTCAAAATGTGCAGATTGAAGCATACTGAGGGCCAAACCGAAATTTGTGGGGGTTTTTTTTAGGAGAAATTATGATGACATTGTCTTGTATTAACAGGTTTTAAGAGATTACGCCTGATTTGATGTCGTCTTTTCAATACAAAATGTAATCAAAAGGATAGTCCCAACAAACCTATAGCACAAACTGGACCTCTGGCGGGAAGAGTTCGTCTGCTTTGGGCATCTCTGTTTTAGTCATTCCTGCATCAATCTTTCTAAAACAAAAAGTGACAGAAAGATAAAACTTGGCCATCCCTGGACAAAACAACTATAAGTGTTTAATCTCACAATATTCTAACATAACCAAACATTCCAAAATATGTCCTTTTGCCCTTTGATAAACACATTAACTCTGCACATGTCCCTGTTCCATCCCCGAGGACCGGTGTGTGTCCTCAGAATCCGTCACACATCCGAGGGCCATGAAGGTCAGCTGATCCGATTCTACTGAGACTGCCGCGCCATGACCTGACTCACCCTCTGTCTCGCTCTCACCCAGCACAAGTGTAAGAACTCACTCTGCTCTCATTAATGAAGCTAATGACTGTGATCAATCTGTAGAGGTGAGAGCGAGCGAGCAGCACCAGGTGAGAGAGAGACAGAGGACAAAGTTACAGCAAAGTGAAGCATGAGGGAAGAGGAGGGCTGTGTCTGAGAAGTGTGTCACAAAATAGGACACAAAAATATCATGACAAAGACAAGGAGAAGGTAAAGTTAAAAGTCTGCGGAGTCAGCTGTCCTGGGACCATTACAGGATAGTCACAGTCTAGAGAAAAAATGTGTTAAGAACTTCACTAAAAACTAGATATGTTCACAAGTCTTTTGCCGTAAGTCAAATCTCAAGCCTTTAGGTCCCAAGTTCAAGCCAAGTCTCAAGTCTTTAGGTCCAAATCCAAGTCAGTCTTTTGGTCGTAAGTTCATGTCAAATTTCAAATCTTTAGATCCAAGTTCAAGTCAGGTCTCAAGTATTTTGGTCCCAAGACCCAAGTCCAGTCTTAAGTCTTTAGGTTCCAAGGCAAGCCTCAAGTCTCAAGTCCAAGTTAAGTCTCAAGTCTTAGTCGCAAGTCTAAGACAAGTCTTTTGATCCCAAGTCAAGTTTCAAATCTTTCAATCACAAGTCAAGTCTAATCCCGAGTCAAGCTTCAAAGCCTTCGATCCGAGTCAAGGCTCAAGTCTGTTGATCCCAAGTCAAGTTTCAAGTCTGTTGATCCCAAGTCAAGTTTCAAGTCTGTTGATCCCAAGACAAGCTTCTATTCGATCCCAAGTCAAGTTTCAAGTCTGTTGATCCCAAGTCAAGCTTCTAATCCATTCAATTCTAAGTCAAGTTTCAAGTCTGTTGATCCCAAGACAAGCTTCTATTCGATCCCAAGTCAAGTTTCAAGTCTGTTGATCCCAAGACAAGCTTCTATTCGATCCCAAGTCAAGTTTCAAGTCTTTTGATCCCAAGTCAAGTCTCAAGTCTTTTGATCCCAAGTCAAGTTTCTAATCCATTCGATCCCAAGTCAAGTTTCAAGTCTGTTGATCTCAAGTCAAGTCTCAAGTCTTTTGATCCCATGTCAGGTCTTAAGTATTTGGGTTTCAAGTCAAAGTCAAAACTCAAGTAGGTTAGGGATGTTCATCATGTCTTCTTAAAGTATTTAAATGAAAGCGTTTTTCTTCTATATCAGACAAGTATCGGTAAGAGATGGTTTATTACCTGACTAGTTTCGACGGGTCACTTCCGTCTTCGTCAGAGGCGTCGCACGTCGCCTAGGCGAAAACGCTTTCATTCAAAACACAAGTATTTGGTTTCCAGATTATTGATCTTACGAACGGGATGACAGCTGTTTTTTCCTAACAATGCACCAAGAATAATGAAGGAAATGAGCAAAAATAGGTCGTAGCACATCTTACGAGTCATTGTGACTGAGACTTTAATAGCTAGCGTCTTCATGGCTAATGCTTTTCCATTATCAGTGTTTTGTTGACGTGTTGTTTCCTGATCTGTCTGCTTTGTTTGACCAGCAATGCTCACTACTTATTCAGATGCATTGTGGGACATTTTAAGTGCATTCGATCTTTACCTGCTGGACATTCGGACACCGCTAAAACAATCATGTCCCCTATATAGTGCCCCAAGTAAGGAATAATGTAGACTTTCACAGCTCAATTACGACTTCAGATCATCTTTTTACACACACAAAGTGAAACTGAAGTGGACCACCCAAGCACAGCTGATTTAGTCACAATAAAAAGCCCTCATACAGTATTTTTTGCTAGATTTGTTGTGAGCTCTGCATTTAACTTGACCTTTTTTAATAAATGCAGCTCCAAAGACAAGTAACAGGACATGAAAAGCACTTAGCGTCCCATTCCCTCTCTCAGATCTGATTACGCCTGTGTCCTGTTTAAAGTAAAGGTCTCGGTGCTTTGGTGTCCTCTCTCCTGCTGTGATTTTACCTCAGGACATCGCATCAGACAGACTTCTCCAATCAAAGTCTGATTAGCTACGTAATTAGCATTTCCAAATAAAAGTGCGTTCTTATCTTTCTCCACAGCAAGACAAGCGCCATTTTGAGATGAAAGTGGTTCAGAGGTTGTCCAGACTGTTAATCTATGCAAAGTTTAATAGAATTTTTGTACTATTTATGCATTTCTTGCCTTTTAAAGGTTGGAAAATCTTTTAGTTTCTTTGTGTTGGTTAATTAATGTTCACATATGCAGTCTCTTAATAAGACTTTGGGTAATTCGGGTTAAGTTTATTCTTCAAGTTGCTAAATGGGTAAGTTTAGGGTTGAGGCTTAAGGTAGGTTAAAATTTACCTGTTCAACCCAAAGAAAATGTCGCCACGTGGCTTCAATCAAAATTTGTGGTTATTTTAGATTTTTGCTTTTCGTACCATATATACATAAAACATGTACATAGCAAGAGACAAAGAAGAGGCTGTGTTTGTCTAAAACTGTCGGTGTAACCAATCAGAACCAGGTTTAGTGACATATTTTTCTTCGTGGCAAAGTAACTGAAGCTTTATCTCGGTTCCTGTTTTGGAATTGAGATAAAGCTATAATTTGTGACTTACTACAATTTTTTCATCGGTTCTGGTGCCGGAGATTCCAAAGTGGTGGTGCTCAGGAGCATGATTGAAGGACGAGAACAAACACAAAGAATGCATCATTTTTAAAGCTGCAGCGATTAGTTACATTGATCAAGAAAATGCTTCACTATATGAGCCGTGCATCTAAATCCCAGCTTTAGTCAGTACTCGTGAGAAACACGCTCTATAGACTATCAAGACAACGTTTACAGTACAGGAAAGCAATCTAAAGTGAACCGCGGCTGAATAGAAAGTGAAGTGCATTGTGATGTAAAAGTCACCATAACAACATGGTCTATAGATACAGTCGGCAACGCGTCATATTTGGGGGCGTGGCCTGCTGAGCGGTAAAGTGTCTCATGCCTCACCATGTTGCAGAATGGGAGGCAAAACTTTTTACCTCTTGTAAGATGTTTTATGGCAAATTAAGTGTATTTTTAGCACAACTAATTCAAGTCGAGTTACAGACAGCTACCGTTAGTATTGTTAGAAATATTTACATAATTGGAAGGTTTGATCACTTTATTTATCCTCATGTCTTTTTGTCTGTATTTGACACAATTTATCTCCTTAAGTCCACATTTGCTGTTGTAGTTGTTGAGCAGTGACTGATAAAGCTGTTGTTCTAATTCACTCCCCATGTTAACTTTCCTCCTCGGAGGTCCGTTAGTGGGCGTGGCCTTTGATGTCGACTGTATCTATGCGTCAGGCAACTTTATTTCTCTGTGCAGCAACACCCGCAAGTTCCATTTGTGCGTTCATGCGCTTATCAGCTTGGACTGTTCTCGTGTGCGGTGCCACAGACTGTACACGCACTCGTCACATCTCCATAGATGCCCTCGTGCACAGTGTCATGGACTATACTCACCCTCGTCAATACACACACGGATTTCTAGCAGCTATTCAGCAAACCAGACAGGAGCTGTATATGTGACGATGGTGCTTCTGTATTATAGGTTGATGCGGTAATACAGAACTAAGAACCACACATTTTGGTTGAATCCATGTGGTGACATTTTCTTTGGGTTTAACAGGTAAGCTTATGCTTCAAGTTACTTAATAGGGTAAGTTTAGGGCTGCAGCTTGGGTAAGTTAAGATTTAGCTGTTAAACTCAAAGAAAGTGTCGTCACGTGGCTTCAACCAAAACTTCAACATTTTTACATAAAAAAGGCATGAAGACGTGCTTATTGTACGTTTTTGACATTTCGTTTTATATCAATGTTTTCTCCTGTAATTTTACAATAGGTCAGCATTTATTTTAAAAATGTAATGTATTCCCCTTGATTTTATGTTCTAAAAACTAAAAAGCAGTAACTGTAACAGAATTAGGGATGCACCGATTCGATACTAGGATCGAATACCGGTGCAGGTTCAGTAAATTTTGTTGGATCAAGTAATGGCTCCTTGATATTGGTTCAGCCGATATTCTAGTTAAGCCTTTAACTGGGCATAATGAGACAAATTACTGGCTGATGTTGATGCAGACCGTCTCATAATGTTTGACATTTTATTCATAATAAGTTGTTTCGTTGTGACTTGCACTATAAATAAGTTACATAAGAAAATTAATCATGTTGTGTTATATTTTGAAAAGAATAATAATAAAAAAAAACTAGTATTGATTGATCAGGTATCAGATATTGACAGATACTTAATTCCAAAGTATCAGTATCAGAACTGAAAAAGCTGGATTCTCTAAACAGAATACAAATACTCATAAATAGTATTCTGAACATGTATTCCGTTACTCATCAACACTGGCAACAGATAACTACAATAAGTACTTTTGAAGGAACTTGCCCAACCTTGACTAGGACACTTGGATACTTGAGTATGGCGTGAGCGTTTGGACTTGTGCAGTGACTGATGACCTGGGAGTGAGACCACGCCCACGCACAGCTCCTGCTCGTATTGGTGTTGTACATGCAGACTGTCTGAAGGGCACGAGGGTGTGTGTGTGTGTGAGCAGCTCCCTCGACAATCTGCTCTTTAATGGATAATACCAGGCTACATTTCCTCAAGCGCTGGAGTGGAACTGAGAGATGGCAGCCAGCTCCGGGGGTACTTCACCTCCTCCTCCTCCCCTATCCTCACCCCCCACGTCTGTAAACCTGCACACATACACACGTCTCTAACATCCCTGCACACAACACCGCTGCCTTTTCAACATTGCTGAGTCATAATCTCATTCTATATCTAGACACTGTTCAGAAGAATTAGACATAGGCATTTTTTTTTCAATAAACCTACCTTGCTAAACCAATAAACTTAGTGAAAACACAGCAATCATTTTTTTAGAGTCCAAAACCACAACAAGGTCTTCACAAGATTGTTGATTTAACTTGACTGGCTGCACACTGGAGTACTTTGCCTTTAGGGATTTTTAGATGTGTCAAAAGTAGCAGAGGCCACAGACATAAGGACAATTACCACAATTATTTGTCTCAAAACACAGACTCGTGGAACGCAGCAGCGAGCGCAGAACAGTGCGTGTGTCACGTGATCGAGCGCAGAGTGTTTTCTTTCATGTGCGCGGTTATAAACTGAAACAGCAACAACATGTTCAACACCAATAGATTTTAAAGTTTACAGGAGAGTGGAGGCTCATTAGACGTAAGGAGTTGTTACACTGATGCATTGTGGACATAACTTGCCTCACTCCAGATGGATCTGTGTTGAAATATAATTTGAGTTCTTCCACATTATCTTTCTGGAACGTTATTCTGTTGAAAGTGTTTGATAAAAGGTGGGACGTTTAATGAAATACACCTAGCTCATTGGGTGAACAGCCTTCCTTATTTGTGCTTACCCAGTCACAGCAATCGTAATGGTGTATCCAACGTCTGCATGGGATAGAACAAGTGTCACAAACACCTCTCTGCTCTTCTTTCAAAAAGACAATACTCATTATTTCTGCTAAAACAGAATCAAACACAGCAGAAACATGTACATCCACGAGAGCTGCCATCGTTGTTTTGTTTGATTCAGATGGTACTTGCTGACATCACTGCAACCAACCCCCCTCAACCCACTCTGCTGTGATGTGATTTGGCCGGTAACCCACTGTGTCACACTCCAAATCACTGCTAGAATCACAGAAGGATTATCTCGAATTTGTGAATTCACAAATAACTCAAGATAATTCATCTGGCTGGACAGGTTACTGTTGGCGTCAAATGGAAAAGTTTAAACAGTGTTGTCCATGTTCTATAGTCTAGTGAAGGTGCTTCTCACATCATTTATTTACAGATGATGAAGCAAGGTTTCTTCTTCATTAGACATTTTAAAAGTCGTTACGAGGCAGATGCACCAGATGCTTCTGTTGTTAAAGTCCTCGCTAGTGCAGCAGGTGAACCTCACCATGATGCTCCTGACAAATAGTCCTAACAGAGTCACAGATAGAAGGCGTTTTCGCACATGAAAGTGCTAAGAACCCGGCACCAGGAACACTTCTACAGCCCTTCGTTCATGGAGCCAATTCTACCCTAGGAATCAGTACCTGCTGCATTTGTGCTGCTCACAAGAGGATCTGGGGATATTCAGTGGCGTCAGTCGCTGGATGCTGTCAAAAATACTGTTAAATACCATTAGCTGATTTTCAGTTTGCCTAACTCCACCTGCTGTGGTCCTTGATTTTCTTATAGTCATGTGTCAGTTTTTTATTTTCTCGCTGTATTACTTTACTATTTTAATAAAAACGTTCCGCTTGTGCCTGGTGTTGTTAATGACTGGTGCGTCACTTGAGTACAACAACGACGTCATGAAGTACGGTGCTCACTGAAAGGTTGTCGGTCTAAGGAAAAAGTACTTCCCCCAGAGCAGGAACTAATTTGGTCCCCACATTGACCTCCCTGGTTTCTGGTACTTATTAGGTGACAACACGGTCATTTTAAAACAATAAAAAAACAAACAAACAGACAAACAAACAAAAAAACTTTTAATCTTAATAAAATATCACTAGATGTTTTGGCTCAACACCAGCCAAGTATCATATCTGCCTTCTTTCCTCTCTGTATAAGTCTGGAAGCTTGATTTGCCTTATAACTGCAGAAAAATAAACTATCAAAGTTTGAGCACATTTTATGCAATATGTCTTTAAGTTCTTTCCCTCCCAATCCTTCCTTCATTAGTTCCCGCTCAGTGCTTTGTGCATTCTCCAAAAAATACAACTCTCTCAAATTGAAATCTCATTTTGGGGGCCCACTCCTCCGACGACAAACTAATCTAGCGCTACAAGCCTGAGCTGTCAGAAACACGGATGATTTACCCGTCCATTACCGTCGCACACAAATGTTTCACCAAAGAAAAGCTCTGTAAACTCCTCCCCACGCACACTAATCAATATTCTGATGTGGGCTCTGGAGCTGCTGTTCATGCTCACAATGTACAATGTGATCAGGCTGGTTTTGTAGAGAGATAATGTGATTTAGACCTGGGAGGAAACTAGGGTGACCACCTCGAAAACTCCAAAAAGTGGGACAGGTTTGGGGATTTGGTGGGACTTGGTGGGACAGGCTCAACAAATGATATAGCCTATATATTTTTTGCACTGAACATACTATTTTTAACTAAAATAAACAGAGATCATATACAGATGCATATAGGATTTTTGGAAATTTATAAAAAAGTTTTCTGAATAATAAAATATTAATAGCCTACATAATTGTCTTATTTATTATAATATTATTTTTTTTTTTTTTTTTTTTTTTTTTTTTTTTTTTTTTTTTTTTTTTTTTTTTTTTTTTTTTTATTTTTTTTTTCATATAATTTATTTAGCGTATTCCTTTTTTGCTCCTTTTTCTTCCCTGCCTTCCTGTCACCGCAAAGACTGAATTTTTTTGCAATGGCACAGGGCGGGACTGGTGGCGGTGGACACACGCGCACACAGGATCAGATGCCCCCTAACAGGCGGTAATATCGTATGTTCGATCACCAATGAAAAGCGGACACGGTCATAAGCCTAAAAAGCGGGACGGTAAAACCAAAAGCGGGACAGGTGGTCACACTAGAGGAAACTCTTATTTGCTTCATGTATCTCAGGGTCTTGTTCACAGTGATTGACCGGTGGATCAGAGCAGCGTCAGTGATGATTGCGGCTAGGGATGCACGATCCGATACTTGGATCGGATAACGGTGCCGATCCAGGGAATTTTGCTGGATCAGGTATCGGTTCTATGATATCGGTTCAGCCGATACCATTGTTGTGCCTTTAATTGGGCACAATGAGAGTAATTTTACAGGTGTTGATCTAAAACATCTCATAATGATCGACATTTTATTCACATTAAGTTGTTAAGTTGCAACTTGCTCTATAAATAACAGCTACATAACATTTTTTAATGTTTTATATTGTTTTATGAATTGTATGTATTTATTTTGACTTATTATTCATATTTACTAAAATTAATAATCTTGGGAAGTCCTCAGAGACGACTGTTGTTGTGATTTTGGCTATACAAAAATAAATTGATTTGATTTGATATTTTGATAAGAAAAATAAGGTATTTCAGTCCTTACACTAGTATCGGTTGATATTGAGTATCAGTAGATACTTAAAGCCAAAATATTGGAATCGGTATCGGAACAGAAAAAGCTGGATCGGTGCATCCCTAATTGCGGCCATATAGACCTTTTGAATGTGTCGTCACGCTCCTCGAGGGAATGGCCACTTCTCCAGATGGAGACAAAAGCTCTGTCTTATCTGTGTGCATTACAACTATAGAAACTTTGCCGAAAACCTGCCTGTTTCTAAGTTACTTTTATTGATTTTAATTGTAAAATGGATGTATCTTGTGCGACACGCTGCACTAACAGGCAGGAGGTTGTCTACCTAAGTCTGGAGCTTTTTCATTTACATTTTGATGAAAAAGTCGCTAGTGGGTGGCAGCAATAAATCGAAAGAAGTGGAAACCCTTTAAGTTGTTACAGATTTGCAGTAAACACTTTAAACAAGTCAAGTCAATGTTAATGAGAAAAAATGTATGACATTTAAATTAAAAAAGATGCAATGAATATCTGAAACAGCCTGCATCATGTGTGGCTAACACTAGCAACACTAGCCTCATATGATATCCAGCCAAGTGACTGAAAGCCTTTTAAATCTGCTCCAGTGTAAGACAAAATCATGTTTACCACAGAATGGGGCAAATCATGAGGAGTAAAGTCAGGCAAACTTGTAAATTTTATTAAATCTGCAAACATAACAGGAGGAAGAAGGTCTGGATCAGCTGCATTCTTTATCTCTTCCAAACACTTTGCTTTGTGCGTCTAAAAGATGTCATACTTCCACAGACAAATGTACTGAACATGCACTCCGTTCACTTGATCTCAAACTTGTTTTTTTTCCACATCTAAAGTTGCTAACACATGAGTACGTCAGGGATATGAAAGATAGTTTGTGCTGACACGTGCGTTCTGTGTGCGGCTGCTTCTGATGAACTGTACGGATGCAGATGGCTGGAATCAAATCAGTCCGATGAAAGATGGAATTCTCCAGAGATCTGTCGGGAAAACATTGTGCAAGTGCTTCATAAACACTTTACCGCGCTGATATTAACACCAGTAATACTTTAACATCACGTTTGGGGAACACAGCGTAAATGTTTTATTTTAACAAGATTTAGAAGCTTCTGTGCTTGTGTTGGATGTGACTGGATTGGGAAATGTAGTTTGCATTTGTGCAGGGATATTCACAAAGGAAAGACAAGAACATTTAGGTCTAATAGTGAGGATTGAGTTCAGTGACTGGGCAGTGCTTGGATGGGAGACCGCAGGGACGAGCAGGAGCCACAGGGGGGCAGCAGAGGCTCTACATCAGAGGTCTCCAACCTTTGTCTCTAGAGTGAGCTACGTACTTCTTTTAGTGATCAAATTTATTGTTAGTATTTTTTTTTTCTTTTTTGGCTTAAGTGGGTCACAGTGAGGTGTTTGTATACCAGGTATGTTCAAAGTGCGGCCCCTCATTGTGCAAAATTGAGCCAAATTACAAAAAAATTATCCTTGACTGTTAATTTGAACAGTTTTCTTTCATAATCCAAACTACAAGCTCTTTGATGTTATACAAAACAAATGAATGTTCAATGCCTTATTTAAGAGTTATGGCTCATAAAAAAAAACTATTTTTTTTTAAAGAATTCCCTTTATGTCCATCGATTATGCAGCCCCCTGCTCTTTATATAATTTTCAAAAGTCGGTCCCCACTGACAAAAGTCTGGACTTTGGACACCACTGCTCTATACAACAAGACTTAGTGCTTATAGTCAGGAATCTACAGTTGCTTTTACTATGCAAATATACATGTTATTTATTACAACCTGAATGTAAAACTCCAATAGGTATGATTCCAAATGTTTTTGGGAAGCTACTTGGAAAATAGTGAAAGTAACTGTTAGCTGACAAGAGAGAGAGTTGGAGACACTCATGGGAGTCACAAAAGGTTTTTTGGTGATCCCTTGATGATTTGAGGTTCAACATAGATATATTACACAAGGTTTGACACCTTTCACATACGGTGACAGAAGTAGATTCATGTTTGTTGGCCTATCACATACATGGGTAGTCTTATGTCTTCAAAAAAACAAACAAAACATACTGACTATAGACCATATGTTTGTACACAAATGTGTTTGGGGGTACATACTCCCAACACATGCCTAAGGTTGACATTTTAGGAGTGTGAATAAAGAGCACAGATGCAAATGTCTAAACATGAGGTACAGATAAGGATCAGGATCAGTATTGTACCAAGCAGTGGTTCCAACTTTAAATGTGTCATTTTGAACAGATCAAAGAGCAAAATAAAAACAACAATTCTTCTAAAATATAGCTGCATTTTTATATTAAAGGAACCGTATGTAAGTTTCTGATGTCAGATTTCATACACATGAATTATATGTGTCCAAAAATACAAGGTCAACAAGTCCAAATATGCTTTTATTTTTACTGAAAGTCACTGTAATTCTGAGTTATTCTTACTTAAAAAAGCAAAGGACATGTCCCTTTTGTTGATGTTGACATTTATTATCCAATCAGAAAGCAGAATGAGCCTCACATGACTCTCTCAGTTGGGTTGCTAGTTTGTTTTTTTAGAAACTGAAGTTAATTTTGAACCATGAGTCAGGAACATGTTTGAGTTTGAACTGATGTTGCACCAGGACACAGACACAACTGTCTGTGATAGACTCATGCACTTGTTTCTATCCAGTTCCCATTAGGCTCCTCCCACTTTGTGTTAAAAAGCAATATTTGGGAACAAACCATGACAAACAATATGTCTATGAAAGTGACTTTCTGGCTATTACCCATGATTCATTGGTCAGTAGCTTCTTCAATGTATGTGCCATTTCACAATCTGGCAACCCATGTTCATTTGTGATTGTAATACCTTTTTAAAACCACTAGTTGTGCATCTTACATACGGCTCCTTTAAAGTATTTTGTATTCTAGATAAATACATATTTGAAAATATTGAATTTACTCAAGTAAAAGGTACTGTAAGTTTGTGATCTTGTGACTCTTGTTTTTGATCTGATGGCAGCCAATATTTGCAGGTAGCAGGTTATACTGTATATACTGTATGTATTTATATAGGCTACCATCAGCTCAGAAAAGAAAAACATATCAAACCATTATTTAATACTTAAGAATATTTAAAAAGCAGTTATGTGCACTCACTTTGCTCAGATTTGTCAGGAAGCAGAGAAATCAAGCTGTTGTTTCATCCAGTTCAGAGAAAATCCTAATTCCTTTGCACAGTTACACAAAGCTCCTGTGTGTACATCCAAACTAGTCTGTAATTCTGCTGTAACAGATATGACAGTCATTGGCCCAGATGGATTCTCAAGAGTTTGTGTTTCAATGGAGTGTGTTTCACAAGAATAAACATCAAATCAATATTATGAACACCAGTATGTAGCTTCAAAACGTTTTCTCTCCGTAAACATGACAGAAGACATAAAGTCCCACAGTAAATGTCCAAAAGCAGTCCGTGGCTGTGTGAATAAAACATTTAGACCTCAGCACGTGCATAATGAGGCTGGAGAAAGGCTGGGAGGAACTGGTGCACTTTAGTGAGTAAGAAGGTCAACGTGCTGTAGCTCAGCAAACAAGGCCCATCTGCTCTGACTGTTTCTATTACAACAGTGTTCTTCAGAGCAGCACAGGTGTAAATGTACAGACATTTACATAGTCTTTCCGGGAGAATAAAGGTTTTGTTGTTTTTATTTTACAACAAATTAAGAAATGCAGCCACTTTATGGACAGCAGAGTCTCGTTATTTCTTCTTCTTTGTTGTTTCTTTGTAAAGCATTGGTAAACTGGTCAAACTGAATATAAAAGCAAAAGGTTATAGTAGGTGCAGTACAGTGGACCCACATTTATTGCAAGGATTATGTTCCAAAACTAACTCACGAAAGACGAAACCCAGTAGTCATCCTAACTTTTTACCAATAATTTCAGTTGATAACCTGCCTGGTTATGATGTTTAGTGTCTTTTGTAATGCGCTGAACACTTGATTCACCACGAGATACAATAGTGCGAGTTGTTTTTGTGAGCGCTTCAGTGGAACTGTTTGTGTAATTGTGTGTTTCAAAACAGCTTGAATTAGCCATATTTTATTGTGGTGTGCCGCGGGAAAGATTTAAGAAAAAAAGTGTGTCATGACTCAAAAAAGATTGGGAAACACTGCACACAGTCACTGACACACAGACAGAAAACACTATCTTCTGAAACACAGGAGTCGTCTGTGCTTCTTTAGCTTTAGAAAAGTGATGCAAGAAATGTAACTTGTTTGTCATTTTTTATGAAATATTCCCATTTATTTATTATTATTTATTTCGTGCTGACCTCAGTGTCTGCTGCTGCTCTGCTCCAGGATTCTATGTGTGAACAGTTTTCAAATCTAAAAGAAATCTAATTCATGAGCAGTGTGAGGCTGGAGCTCACTGAGAAGATCTAATGACCAGATCCAAGCCAAACCCTGCAGAGATGTGACCATGTGATCCTGGAGAACACACGGCCACGCTGACACTGATCTGTGGTTAGGAAGCTTTTGTTTCAGTGTAGAACTCACACAAGATTTGTTCTAATCAAAAGTGCTGCCTACAGGGCAACAGAGTCCATGTCCCTTATCTGCACAGTTCACACATAGTTATTGATCTATTCTTACTGTGTGAGTCTATAACTATAGTGTAACGACAACATATTGCTGCTCATGTCTGCTCTGGTCTGTAGACTGTTTTAGCGTGAGCGGTGCAGAATAACATGTTGCCTCAGTCACGTCTCATATCTCGGCATTACTCACCTCTTCTGTCTGTCGCGGTGCCGTTGGAGATCGGCGACGCGGTGATGCTAGCTGCCTCCGGAGTAGCGGTTTCCTTGGTGACGGCTGATGCTTTGGGCTTGGTCTTGGGTGAGTCCAGGGCCTTGAGCTTCTTGGCGTGTTTGGTCCCCTTGTAGTGGGCCAAGGCCTGGCTCTGGAACACAAGACAGAGAGAAAAGTGAGCACCACAGCAGCAGGACATGTATGTTTGGACCACATGGGAGCCATGTTTGGTCAGAGACATTACATTTGTGGACGTACAGTCAGCAGCTTTGTTCAATTACTTCAACACAAACACCACTCTGCCATCCTCCTCTGGTTAGTGTGATGATGCAAATCAACAGCCAGATAGGGTGACCACCTCAAAAACTCCAAAAAGTGGGACAGGTTTTGGGATTTGGTGGACATGGTGGGACGGACACGACAAATTATGTAACTTTTCTATAACAAACCTGTTTTAAACTAAAATAAACAGAGATCATATACAGATGCATATAGGATCTTTTGAAATGTATTAAAAGTTTTCTGAATAACAAAATATTAATAGCCCACATAGATAATTGTCTAATTTATTGAAACATAGGGATCAAGCTAGTTCCAGTTGGCTCTATTGGGATCTAAGTGCAGAAATTAAAAGCTTTCTTTTTGGTGTAGGCTTTTTTTGAACACAGTAGAAGCTCTATGGATTGCTCTTATCAAACCTGTATCGCAACGAGTCACACAGCAAGAGACAAACATTGTCTTTTTCGTGTTTGTTCAGCTTGCCGTCAATAATTTTAACTACTTCTGCCAACCAACGAGTCACGTGATCACCGTTTTGACATCCTCGCAAATGGTTGGCAAGAACAGCGGTGCGCAGACTGTTGATTGACGCGCGTGCTGCTTATCACACGACCGCGCACAAGCAGCGATCAGACAGATGCTCGAATTCACGTTCAAACACGGCGCTTTAAGTGTTATATTCGCTATGTTCGATCACCAATGAAAAAGCGAGACACTGCCGTGATACGCGGGACACAAGCCTAAAAGTGGGACGGTACAACCAAAAGCGGGACAAAATCTAAAACAACCACAAATTTTGGTTGAAGCCACGTAGCAACATTTTCTTTGGGTTTAATGTTTAGGGTTCAAGTTACTAAAATGGGTAAGTGTAGGACTGGGGCTTGGGGTAGATTAAGAAAATGTTGTCATGTGGCTTCATCCAAAATTTGTGGTTATTAAACGTTTTGGCTTTTGATAACATGGACGCAAAAAAAGCTGTAAAAACATGCGTATCGTACGTTTTTGACATTTCTTTGACTTCAGAGACTGTCTTGAATATTTGGCACTGGCAGTTGACAAAAAAAAGTTCCTATTAGGCATGGAATCAGCTCCTTTGTTTCATCTACATCACATAAATAAACTAATTTGATTGGGCAGATTGTGGAGTTGACCTGAAACGCAGAAGTAGGAAGTGGTGACCAGACCCACTCTTCAAATTTGCTGAAGCGTGACTCTGGATCCCGGGCAAACAAAATATCAAGTTTGGGTTCTTACTAGGGATGGAACGAGACAGAATTTTC
Organism: Mugilogobius chulae; assembly: GCA_038363315.1. NCBI lineage: Eukaryota > Metazoa > Chordata > Actinopteri > Gobiiformes > Gobiidae > Mugilogobius > Mugilogobius chulae. The sequence goes on along the minus strand of CM076413.1, from coordinate 7,879,473 downwards.
ATGAGACGAGACGAGCCAGGAGATTGGGTCCATGAGATCGAGACGAGACAAGATTTTTAAATAATTTGCATTAATTGTTTCAATTTAGAATTTAAACAAGGCAAATTACAAATTTGATTTGTATTATTTATTATTGTTAGTTTATATTCTTTTAGTTTAGCTTTACCTTTCATTATGTGTATCACCTTGGATTTTTATTATTTGAACGATATGAGTTTTGACTGAAATTGATCTGTCCCCCGTGTGTAGCTCAGACTCCGCCCCCTTTCTTCTGCTTCACAGCGCTGTCGCTGCTGACAGGGACCAGACACACACAGATGAGGAGACTTTCCTACTTTTTACAGTTATTGAAGATATAGACCAAAATACCTCTTTGTGGATCTATTTTAAACTATGTTTAAGTGTGAAAAACACTGCGCTGTTCCCGCGATGTCCGCGCGTATATTTGACGATTATATATTTTTCGCGCTAACTTTTACAATGTTTAGGACTAATTATCTCTGTTAATATTGGTCCTATAAATAAAAACTGATACAGTTTAGACAATTTTCTGTCAGAAAAAGTTACAAGTCTGTGTGTGGAGAAGAATATTTACTACAGCTGCTCAAAGATACAAAACTTAATTTCATGACCATGGAAAAATCTCACGAGACAGTTCAGTATGTGTGCGCACAGTATCGTGACAGTTTGATCCCATAGTTCTTACAATGGCCTGTAATGAAGCAGACTCAGGCTGTCTTTAAACTTACAAATTACACTTTGAATTTGGGATGACAGTAGTCAGGAGAGGGACACAACGATTAATAAACCTGGTAGGGCTTATCAGTTGTGAATGAGGCTGAATTTAACTCTTGGTATGTTTAATAATAATTGTCAAATTGTGCTTTGTTTCCTTAATATGAAACTAATTAAAATAGAAAAAAATAAAATAAAACATTTCCCAGTGACTTCCTTTGAAAATGTGACTGACTCAGAATATTTCCAAAAGAACATCTGACTTCAGCTGGAGCCTTTCTTCATTAACATGAGTCAGAATTTCTCCGAATGTCCTTTGGTGTTATTAATATTGTCACAGGCCAAAACAGCTGCATAAATCTCACACGCTGAAGCTGCATTTGTCTCACACACGCACGCTCATGGAATACACAAACAAGGATTATACAAAGGATGACTTGGAATTGATCTTTTTAGAGCACATTTTATGCAGAGTTGAACCAGCCTGGGATCTTTTACACACATTCAGTATTCTCACAAAGTCTGTGTATGGTTGTAGCATTTATTTATTTATTTTTTGTCAATTTAAGTACAAACTACACTTCACACTGAAAATAATATAAACACAGATAACCTAACCTGGCCCACTCCTCGCTCTGTTTTGAGTTCTTTCACAGTCTCCATCTAGAACTTTATTCCAGGAAGAGTTTGGGAAAAGGTGGGTAGTTTACTACTTCAAGCTGATTGGGTGTGTGGCCGACCTTAGTTTGTGCTTAGCCAATGACAGCAATGAATTATAATGACATATCCAATGTCTGCGTGGGAGTAGTGTCACACACTCCTCTCTGCTATTCTTTCAAAAAGAAAAAACTGTATTTCTGCTCAAACAGAATCAAATGCAACAGAAACATGTAAATCCACGGAAGTTGCCATCTTTGTTTTGCTTGAATAGGTGGGTTTCACATTCTAAAATTCTTTGCAGTTATTAGCCAGGTGGAGGCAAGAGGCACTTTTTCCTATTAATACATTGGACTTTGCCATGGAATAATTCAAAATGATTTAGCTAAATTAAAAAGTGGTGATTTCCAGGATGACTAGACACATTACTGGTTTGCATTGCAAAAATAAACTGATTTTAAACAATATTTATTTTACCTGCCCTCCACCTCATTGAAATAACATTGGCCTGTAGAAAGTTGTGATGTCACGTGAAACCAACCTATTAAGCTCTACTTCCTGTTGCCGTTGCAACCAACCCCCCTTAACCCCTCCTGCTGCGATGTGATTGGGCCGCTAACCCTCTGTGTCGGACTCCAAACCAGTCAGGCTGCTAGAAGGCCAGATGGATTATATCAAGTTTGTAAATTCACAAATATCACAAGATCTGGCTAACCAGGTTACAGATGGCCACTGCAAGTGTAGCATGTATCAAACCACCACTGCTAGTTTAATCCCGTTAGGGGTCGCAGGTGACTGGAGTCTCTTCCAGTAACTTTGGGCCTTAGGCGGGGAACACCCTGGACAGTGGCCAACTGGTCGCAGAGTTAAACAAACAACCATTCACTCTTTGATTCACTCACAGAGAAATTTCCAATGATGCCCAATTAACCTAAACCAGAGTACTCAGAGGAAACCCACAGTGACACGGGAAGAACATGCAAACTCCACCTAGAGAGATAGGGTTACATATGAACTCACCATAAGAGCTCGAGGTAAAAGACATTTCAAGGTTGCTTTTGTTTGCTAAAAACTATCTTTGTTGCCTCAACTCATAACAAATAGACGGTCCCTGGATAATGACAGCAGACACAGGTGATGTAGTGTTTCTCAATGTGTTTTAAGCTGCATATTGTAGTTTATCCCGTCATTCTGTCAGGAAGGGCAGTGAGAACGACGGGATCTTGCAGCATCTTCTTTGTTTGTCTGATAGGCCTTTAGTCTAACATGTCAACTCAACGCTGTGTCGTAAAGGAAAATGTGTTTCATGACCTGATATAGACAGACATTTCCACATTAGCAATGTTGCAAATGAATTGTATCTGAAAGCCCTTTTTTGAGACTCTATACAAACTGAAAGCCGCTTCCATCAGAGCTATGATTCCCCGCGCTGCTCATCACATCTCGTTTCTTCACATAACAAAGACGCAAAGGTCAAACTGGGAGATGAATCACTGTCTGATCACGAGACAGTGTCCGTTTGGGCTCCTCCTGCAGCTCCACAAGAACAGAGTCAGTCCCTCTTCAGCCCGGTCCCACAGCCATTTTTAGACGCTCATAAATCTTACTGCCCCACTTAAGAACTTTTATATTTATTATCACAGGAGGCAGGTACAGAGTCGAGGAGGAGACAGGGATTAAAGGCAGATCAGGGACACATCGGAGAATGTAAAGGGAAAAGTTATAAGACAATGGAGTTTTTGTGACACATAAAAAGGAAATCTGGTGTGGAGAGTTTTTCTGAGGCTCAGAAAGCGAGAAGCTTGAAACAGGATGAAAACTCCAGCTAAGTATTAATAATGCATAACTTAATAGTTTTAAGCTACCGTATATTTCAGACTTAAGTCGCAATTTTTTCATAGTGCGACAGGGGGTGTGAATCAAATCGAGCTCTCCCTGCTTCTCAAACACAGCGAGGGACAAATGCTGTTTCATGCGCTGCTAGATCCACCAGGGAGACGTAACCCCAGACTCTCATTGTCTAATCTTGATCCGAACCCATCTGGATGCGCTGGCCACTCACACTGAGACCGGAGTATACATGTGTATGTACAGATTCGGCCAGCATCGCCAAGTTGGCCAGGTTCAAGCTCAAACTTGGGACTTCTCACGATCACTGACACATGTGTACATAAAGAACACTTGCGCCGAGTTTTGGGCTTATTTCACGTCAGTTAATTTTCTGCTTGATATTTCACCAAACAATGGATAAACATGGAACGTTTATTTACATTTTAGGTGCTATATAGTCATCTCTATAATTTTGACATATTAGTTTTAGTAATATCGTAAGGATTTTATTTTGAAAATCACCAGATTCACTTCGCTTCTCCTGCGCTCGCTTGGTTTTCTGTTTGTCATGTTTTGTTTTCACAACTTCACCAAAAAGAGCTGTAGAGCACACTGGGTCCGGAAAAAGTTCCTTCCAACGGATTAAAGGAGCCGGTCCAAAGAGCCGCTCTTTTTTGAGTGAGTCCCAATGATGCTTCTAGCCTCCAGTAAAGGAAAGTGGTGGGGTCCTGAGATGTGGGGGCTCCTTCACAGCAGTCCTGCACTGAGTCTCATCTACTGATCTCACAAGAAAGCACCGACGACATTACGCAACATGTAAATTACGTATGATTAGCACGAGTTCACGGCTGTTTTGCGTAATTATGCCACGCGACATAAGTACTCAAAACAGTTGTGAAATCATGCTCAAAATACCCTGTTTTTGTAGACTTGAGAAAACTGAGGCACTGAAATAATTGAGAAAGATAAAAGCCTTTATTACAACATGGCAAAAAAGAATAAAATAACGCCAACGCTATTTGTGTACATAATGTTCATTATATTGAACAAGTGTCTCTTGTTCAACTTAAACTTGTTATAAATGCCAAAAAAAAAAAAAAATTGATGTTTTTACAAGAAGCCACAAGATTCCGGCCGTGTGTGACATCATTACATTGGATGGTGCACCACTTGAGATGGTTAAGTCATACACATATCTTGGAATTTGGCTTGATAAAGACTTATCCTTTGGAGAGCATATTGCAAGCATTTTTAAAAAAAACTTCGACCCCAACTTGGCTTTTATTATGGTTTGAAAAAGTGCTTTCCCTTTGCTGCTCGGAAACGCCTGGTAGAGAGCACATTTGTGGCTGTGCTGGACTCTGGTGATATTCTCTATACGCACGCCTCTCAATCAGTATTAAAGAAGCTGGACGTCATTTATCATTCAGCTTTACGTTTTGTAACAGGTGCAAGTGCTCGGACTCATCATTGCACATTATACAAATCGGTTTAGTGGACCTCACTAGAATTGCGCCGACGACTACATTTGTTTGTGTTCATTCTTAAAGCTTTGTCTCAAAAACTGCCAAGCTACATTTGTAGTGTTTTGTCACTTAAAGCTTCTAAATACAGCACAAGGTCTTCAGACAAGATTCTTTTGAAGGAGCCATGTGCTTGGACTGAGCTTGGGAAAACTGCCTTTAGTGTTTGTGCACCACATGTTTGGAATGAACTGCAGGAGTCTCTCGGTCTCACCTCATTGCACACTATTGGTCATTTTAAACATCTTTTAAAAACAAACTTAGTACATTTGCCAATGTTTTTAAAATGCTCTGATATAATGTATTGTGCATGTTTGTATGTTTGTCTGTATTTTATTTTTGCATTAACCTGCTGCTTTCTTGACCAGGACTCCCTGGAAGACGAGATGTTGTATCTCAATGGGACCTTCCTGGCTAAATAAAGGATAAATACAAATAAAATAAATAAATATTGTTGCTGTTGATAAATTGAATATTTAAATGCAAATTATTGTTTGACTGCTTTGTAAATTTCCGTGACATCATGCACCAGGTGACTCTGTGCCGGCCCACTTGTGATTGGAGTTTTAATCTGCTCTGGGACAGTCATCTCGAGTTTGCCCTGATGAAGGTCGAACGGCCGAAACGAGTTGGTGTTATTTTATTCTTTTTTGCCATGTTGTAATAAAGGCTTTATCTTTCTTAATTTTTTGAGTGCCTCAGTTTTCTGAAGTCTACATTTGCAAAGAGTCCCTGCACTGAAGAGCACCAAGAAGACTACGCTTTTTTACTCTACCTGAATCCAAGTAGCACTCTAGCATTGAAAAATTCAACGCTGTTTTTGTGTTGTGGTATGTATGCCCTCTAGTGATACTGTGTTGGTCAATCAGACCTTTCTACAGCTAAAATAATCTTTATCAGCATGCAAAAAATTCTTTTTTTTTTTTTTTGCAGACAAGCAGACATTAAATTATTAAAACAATTAATAAAAACATTGTGCCCGTACAGCCAGTTTACTAATGCATTCTTGTTTAGCCAATTTGCTAAGCTAAAGTCAGTGGGCTTTGACCTGACTTTATGTCCTAATAAACAGCAGATGGACCGGTCTTACACACAGACAGAGCCGTTATGGGATCATCTGGAGAAATATCAACAATTATGAACATTTACGCACACTGAGAGAACGACAACAGGGTTCATACGGTTTATGGGTTTCACCAGGAAACAACTGTGTCCAATACAAAAAGTCCTTTACATCTGTCATAGCAAAAAGAAACTAAGTGTGTCATATCTAAACACAAATAACACAATTGAATACAGAAATGTTTGTGTTAATGGAACACGCTCAAAAATGTGTCTTAAAATGATCAATTGCACAAACATCAGTGTCTTTTCCATGGGTTTGTGTAATTGATTAAGAAAATAGACTTGTAAATAACACAAAACATGCCCTGGACTGAGAACATATGTTTTATGATTTAGACTCACCATCAACTTTTTAACTTCTTTTGAATTGTCTGTATCTTTTTAGTTATTATAAACAAATACACAGATGTACGTTTTGGATACTTGAAAACAAGATTAACAGTATATTTTAAAATGTGAAAACTTGCTCTTGTTTAGGGTCACACTGATGTATTTATTAATGGTTTGTGTTTGTGATGAGCTGCACTGACTGCTGCAGTAGAAGACGCTGCTCTCTCCTCTAAAGACAGGTGAAGTGACTCATGTTCTCGGGTCTGAACTCAGACAAGCGGCTGTAATCATGAATCATTTAGAACTAAGCACACATGATTGAAAATATTAGATTTTCAAGATTAAGAATTCATTTTGACTAAAACGTGAAGGTACGACGATGCATTTCAACAAGATTGTATTAAAAGTTATGATCAACACAAAACTGATTTTTGCCATGTTCTAATGTTGTTACTCACAAAAGTCAAACTCAAAATGCTTTGTACCACATTGTGATGTCAGTAGTTCGTAACGTTAGAAGTTGAACATTTTTCTATTTGCAATGCAAAATAGATTAAATTGAAGCTGCTTGAATCTTTTAGTTTGAACCTAAGTTTTCCACAGAAAGTTTGGATCTTAAAAATACAATCGAGCACTTTTTGTATGCCACCTAATGACATCACAAGGTGTTTTATTTTATATATTTTTTATATATGTTTTGAAGACAAAAAGTTTTATAAACAGACTGTGTGCATCTGCTCCTTTGTTTAGGAAAAGAATATATAAACTATATTTATTTTAAACATAGGAGTCACATGTGACATTTTTATGCAGTATTAAAATGCTCACTCACTCTACTTTTCAAGTCATTTCCATATAACTCTGTTTAAAAGACAGTAATTAACCCTTCAGGTGCAAGGCCAGAGCTACTCATTTGAAAAACAATCTAACACTATAATTTCTTTATTTTATTTGATATGAACACAAGTTAACACGTTATCGCGGCATTAACGCAGCACGTGCTTAATCGCAAATAACCAGCGTTAACGCAGGTCGTGATTCAGCCCAAAACCATGAACGTCTGGAGCTGCTGGAGCAGCGTTCCTTTTCTTCTCCTCACTCTCACAAACAGTCCACAGAGAGAGGATCTGTTCTGTTGCTGCTAGCGCTTTGAAAATAGAGGAGTGAGCTCTGTTGTAGGGACAGTGGGACAGAAAAGAGTCTGAGCTCTGTCTGAGTATTTAAATCATCCAACAGACCCAGGAATCACGGAGATACAACCCATTAAAGTCTTCAAACCACTAACACCTCAATAAATATGCACACAGAGAATCAGAGGCGTCGCGCGAACTTTTACACACGCGTTTGTGATGTTTACGATGAAAACGTTAAAAACTAGTATTTAATGAGCACTGAGCTGGTTTTCACCAGGATTATCCCAGAACTGGACCAGGACTGAAAGATGATTAAGATGATAAGGAAAAAAAACATGAATTGTTTAATAAATATATGTTTAGTCTAAAAAAAAGATGAGAAAACATTTTGATACAAAACATATCCAGAACTGATAAATACTGCAAATAGTATTATGTAAGTTGAGTTTATTCATTGAACTGCAAATTAGAATTTTGAAATATATAATTTGGTTTAAAATGTTAATCGCTGCCCAACTCTAGAACAGATGTCAGATTATTTACAATAATTTACATCTGCATCCTTCAGAAAACAAGCACGAAACACAGTAGCTACAATGATACAGTTAAAAGTAATATACACTGATTGATTGATTTTAGCCACAGTCGAGTTGAGTCTTAAACGTGTGTAATGTGGGTCACTTTCTTAATAGAAGAAAAAAGCGTGTAAAGGTGTGAGGTCTGACCTGGGAGTTGAAGCGCAGCTGGCAGATGCTACAGGACACGTGTCTCCTCTTGGGACTGGCGCTTAGACCCAAAGTGTGGTTCAGGACGGCCTTCTGCACCGGGTCCATCTGAACACAACACACACAGACACAAAGGTAAAAAAAAAAAAAAAAAAAAAAAAAAAAAAAACAAACAAAAGGTTAGTGTAAGAGAAGTCTTTATGCACCGGGTCCATCTGAACACAACACACACAAACACAAAGGTTAGTCTTAGTGCAGCTGTGTCTATTTAACACATTTTCATTTCTGTGGCCCTTATAGTGTCAGCTTAAATGTAAGTATATCCAGTGCTTTAGTGAACAAAACAGAGCCGTTGCAAGTATTGTTACGGCAGAATAACTCCAAGGCTAGCTCAGAGTTTGCATCATTAATTGATCTCTGATTCTATCTCTATGGTTTGTAAGTCCTCAACAACTATAGATTTCCTTGTGCTGAGAAAAACATCTACAGAAAATCCTTTGTGCCCAGTGCTTAAGAGCGTTAAGTCATGATTTCTGTGTCTGCGGTAAAGACCAAACCAATCACAACACTCTTAATGAAATGTACAAGTGTTTTACAACGTATTTACTGCACAACTGTGTCTGCAATGTATTGTGTTTATTTGACAAGCTGTTGTCATAAAAACAAGATTTCTTTTGTTCGTAAAAACTTTTCATTCTAAAACAGAAACGGCTGCTGGAAGGCCAGATGGTTTATCACGAGTTTGGCATTCACAAATATCACGAGATAACCATCTGGCCTTCACATCACCAATTGGTTTGGAGTCCAAACAGTACACCATGCGGTGTTTCGGACCGCCGAGTCTAATTCAAGCTAAACAAAGATGGCTGCTCCAGTGGATGTCGTGTTTCTGCTGCTTGGAGGCAGTTTGAGCAAAAATACAGAGTAATTTTTTTTGAAAGAAGAGCATCTGTGACACTTGTTCTATCTCACGCAGACATTGGATACATCATTACGAGTTGTTGCTGTGATTGGCTAAGCACAAATAAGGTAGGCCGCTCACCCAATCAGCTCCAAGTATTTCACTAAATATCCCACTTTTTCCCAAACGCTTTCAGCGAGTCACGTTCCACATGGAGACTGTGGGAAAAACTCAAATCAGAGTTCAACACAGATCCATCTGGCGTGAGACAGGTTAGAAACGTTCTTGTAAAAACAAAGAAAATTAACACATGAAATTGCAACAATAATATTTATTTTGGAAAGTCTGTAATTTATCATAATCCAACATGCTTGGAAAAAATAAACTTTTTTTAACCAAACTTTTTTCAGACTATAGTGATAATGTTTCTGAAAAAAAAAAAAAAAAAAGAAAAGCTCTGACTAAAATCAATCAAGCAATTGATACAGATGCCTTTTTTTGGGGGAAAAAACAAACAAACAAAAAACATAAATAACAAATAAATCCATCCAAAATGAATCCATAAAATGGACGACATTGGAACACGTTTTCACGTTTGCACCAGATGAGGGCGGCCATGTTTGGAGGTATTTTTTCAATGTTAGCATTGGTATTTGTTGTTGCAAAACTCACTAAAATACAGACCACAAAACCTATTTTTAAACACATAAAATTAATCACATCTTTGTCCAGACAAAAACATGAGGTCATGTGATGTAGAACTTTACTGCTCAAATAAAAATTCCTGCAATGTCAAAAGTCCTTCCACTCAAACAGCAGATGGAGCTGAAATGATCAGGTTCTGTGCAGAGGAGCTTCCGTTTCTTTTGTCCTACCTGATTTGTCCCCAATAGGGTCGTTTTAATGTTGTTTAAATTAGTTGTTTAGGGTGAGCGGGGCGGTCGGTCGTCTGTAACCCAGTCTGTGACATACTTATAAAACATCTCTTAAGTCAAACCCGATAATTAATGATGTATTTTTTCCTGTTTTGTAAAGCACTTTGAGTTGCTCTGAGTATGAATTGTGCTATACAAATAAATTTGCCTTGCCTTGCCTATTACATTTCATGTTTTGGTAAAAGTTAACATTAATTTTGAAACTCCATGATGATAATGCAGAGTTACACCAAAGCTAGCTAAATGTTAGCATCCTTATTTCCTGTCCAATTATAGTTTGCTACTCATAGTTAAAACAACAAATTCTGACCAAACTAATTGTCTTTAGTGTGAATTATACCTTAGCATAGCATCAATATTATGTTTTTTTCTTTTAGATTTCATGTTCTAGCAAAACTCAGCATTAGCTTTGAGACACATCTAGCTAGCTTATTGCATAGATAATTATATTTTTGGATGAATTAGAACCGAATCTTTTTCTCTGTTTCTAAAAACTGGTGAAATCCAAATGTAGCGGTGTGGATAATAGTGTAATAAGCTCCTGCAGTGGGCCGTGCGTTGCCTGTTCCCGCTCTTCTTTCCCTTTTGGGTAAATAGGACACATCAAAGAAGGACAAATTGCTGCAAATCTGCTGAAACCTGCTGAAAATGTTAAGAAACGCCTGCAGTCTTTAGCACAGCGCGCAAGTTTGGAGAGTTTTTAAGAGCAAAGCAGGACAAAGACTTATATATGATAGATTTGAGCACAAGCTAATTCATACTGTATTACAGGTAATTTCATTCTATTGTGAGGACTTTACATATATTTGTGTATGTATTTATTCTCATTTTCACTTGTTGCTTTTGTTTATCTCTGTATCTGATCAATCTGTAACTCACAAGATCTTAACTGTTTCCCTGCCAATGACGTCTATTTCCGTCAAAGATCTTTTATTCTCTGAGATGATTTGGGGCTCTATGATGCTGACTTTGTTTACAGTCAAATTCATGACGCAGTTTCACAGATTCACCAGCAGAGGGGGGAATAGTGTGAGCTCAAGAATCTAGAAGTTAGGTTTTCTTTTACGTGATCAGCTGCTTTGGAGGATTTTTTTTTAAAACAGATTACAGATTAAACATAGTTGAGTAAGTTTAGAGCAGATATTTGATCTTTAAAATGAAGAAAAGTCGATCCTACAGGACTAGGACTCTGAGAGAACGACACATGCAGCGAGTCTAGAAACTTCCTCTTCTGTGAGTGAGTGAAAAGTGTCAGAGGAAGTCAAACTACAGGATTTCTTCATGTTTGGAGGGTTCAGTTAATCTATGCTCAATGAAAGAGGCTGAATCTATAGAATCTGCATCAGAAAGTAGAAAGTGCTGCTGCCTTCTCGTCTGTAACAGCTTTTGTTGGTTTAAAGATGAAAAAGACACTCATTCTCATTGTTTTAAACATGTATACCTCGTATTTTTTTTAGGGCCTGGACTCGATAAAAAAAAAATTAACTAATTATCGAAATTTGAAAATAAAAAAATCGCGATTAAAAAAATAATACACGGGTCCTTTAATGAAGTCCTGCCCTTTAAGAGGCCTGTTTGTCTCACAGAACAAGCTCATTTATAGGAATGAGAGATCGTTCAGATACAAACAAACTGATATGTGTGGTACGGAGCAGTGGAAGAGCGCGGCATGAGACGGGGGAGTGGCAGGGAAGAACGCAGCACGTGAGAACGCAACGGGAAAGAGTGCGGGAGAACGAGACGGCCGGGAGAACGGACGGTCCGTGGGAGAACGGGACGGTCCGTGGGAGAACGAGACGGTCCGTGGGAGAACGAGACGGTCTGTGGGAGAACGAGACGGTCCATGGGAACGGGCGGCCGGGGAGAACGAGACGGTCCGTGGAGAACGAGAACATGGCGAACGACACGGTCCGTGGGGAACGAGACGGCCGGGGAGACGGCGGGGGAGAGGACGGCGCGGGAGAACGAGACGGTCCGTGGGAGAACGAGACGGTCCGTGGGAAACGAGACGGTCCGTGGAGAACGAGACGGTCCGTGGGACGAGACGGTCTGGGCGAATGGCGGCCGGGGAGATGCGATCCGCCAGTACGGCCCGGGAGATGCGGCGGATCGCGGCAATGGTGACTCAAAACAGCACGCACGACCACGCATGTTACAGCACACGTACAGAAGGAAAGAGAAGGCCCTTGTCCTAACGCGGTCTGGCGCTTAGATGCGCGCAGCTGAGCAGGAGGAGCGAGTCAAATTAATCGATGCGTAATTAATTTTGACGTGATTAAAAGAAAAAATTTATCGCACTGCGTTAACGCGTTAATTTTCCCAGCCCTAATTTTTTTGTATCCTAAAGACATTATTTCATTGTAGTGGCTCATATTCTTTCACCAAAAAGTTGAAGAGAAAATAACACTGACATAAAGTTCTCCCAGTTTCTAGTCAAACGCTGAAATCTAAAGAAAACAAGGAATTTCAACTGCCTCCAAAAAGGGAAGGATTAATGTAGAATAACAATTCTTTTTTAAATAAAAGTCGACCTCTTTTGAAGTACAACATGTCATGATTCCAGTGCAGTTTTTTTTATGGAGCTGTGAATATTGCTTAAAATGAGAGGGCTGGCATTGAAAGAGTTAAACATCCTGATCATAACCAAACTATTTATACATTATACATTGCATTTTTTTTTATTGGTTTGTTTTTTTAGTTGAGATCTATAACACAATCAAATGCAAAGTCTTCAACAAAACACAGCACAGTGCAATAGAACAAAATAAACATTCCATCTCACTATTATTCAAAGCTTGAACTACAAACGTGTATTTCCTGTGTAAACAACTTTCTAATGCCAGAACCAGTGACCTTCAGGTGAGCGGGCGGTCGGTCGTCTGTAACCCAGTCTGTGACATACTTATAAAGCTCTCTTAAGTCAAACTCGGTAATTAACTAATAACACCCCAGCTCTGCCAGACAGCTGTTTCTGTGTCGCTGATTCACTGCTCTGCTATTTACGAGCCGAGAGTCGCTGACAAGTGTGTTACACCAAAACCTCGAGATGAAGATGTGTTTGTCTCATCACAAACCAAGGCAAAGATATACATACGTGGTGGGACTGATCATGACACGTTAAACCGGATGTAGCGCAAGGATTTTTTCAATGTAGCATTGACGTTTGCTGCTCCACTTTGATTGATACGTTCCTAATTGTTCAAAACCAAAGCTAGAGCTGAAAAAATAATCTATCAGCTACGTCCACCACCGCCATCTTGAATGTTTTGAAACGGTTAGAAAAAAAGTTTTAAAATTGCGGAGCGGCGAGGAGGGGAGGGGTGGCCGCTTTTGATTGGATCGTCCTAACTTTGGACGATGAAAACGTTGTCCCTGTCCTCGGTTTCAGACCTTTCTGTATTCAAACAGAATGTAGGAGGGGCTGACTCAGGCCAAAATCAAGGGAGAAGTGGAGCAAGTCCCAAGTTTTAAATTCCTAGGGACTCACATTTTTACCTCACGTGGACAATTAACAGCACTGCCAAGGCACAACAGGACTCTTTTTTCTCCAAACATTAAGAAACATCAATCTGTCTACAGAGCTGCTGGAAGCCTTTTATTACTGCTCAGATCATCGGGAGGTCACTACCACCTCTGGAGGACATCTTCAGGACGCAGTTTCTCGCAGAGCTAACACCACTATCCTGGAGGACCAGACCCATCCGTGTCATTAGTTCATCTCCCTGCTGCCGTCTGGATGCAGATTTAGGTGCATTAAAGCGCAACATCCAGACTCAAAAACAGCTTTGTACCTAGAGCCAGGCTGGGCAATAATGTGATAAAAATCAAATTGTGAGCTCATCTCTGTGACAATCTGCTTTTTGGTCAAATCGTCATATCATGACTTCCCTTTTGTCTATTAGCTGCATCTGTTTTTTCAACTACGTAGACTATTTTTCCAACCAATGACTTTAGTTGCCAATCCAAGTCTTTATAGCGACTTTGGGCTTCTTTCTTTGAAGTCTCTTTTGGACTGCACTGTTTGATTTATGAAAATATTCAATTTATGTAACTGAAACATGGATTTTAAGCATGTTTCATGTCTAAAAGTAGCAAATAATGTAAGAGAAACACATACACATGTTTTGCAGCAACACACACTGTTCTAATTAATAATTATTTTATTAACTTTTTTGAGGGGCTGAGTTTGCTTGTTTCTTTCTGAAAATCTGGTCAGATTTGACAAATGGATTTGACTTGTATTACCTCAAAGCAATAGAAAATAAACAAGAATCCTGATAAAATCGAATCGTGATCTGGCTCCAAAAAATTGTGATGTTACTTTTTCGCCATATCACCCAGCCCTACCTAGAGCCATTATTGAACTGAACTTACAACAATGACTGCATGTTTTGTATCAGTGTTTACAAGAGCTTTCACCACGGATGCATATAGATTTCGTTGTACCTGTGACAATGGCAAAAGGTGAATTGACCTGTTTTTATTGCAGAAGTTAAATTTCCTCCTTTTCATGATTTATGGTTTAATAAAGCAAATCTAAAGTGAAACAAATGACTATCAGCAGGACTACATTAGCAGGAGAGAATTAGTTCTGTTATGTAAAAAGTGCACAAGGCTTTATAATTAACATACTTCACACAAACATCATCAAAAGTCATGTCCATCTTTGTCAAAACATCTGTAGAGTTTCCAACAAATTTTACCTCCTGTGGTTTGTCAAACTCATCAAACAAGTAATTTAAGTGTAAATAAAGTCACATATTTTTGCACTTTAACAGACAGAAGCAGCTGACAGACATTATGAAGCCATTTGTCCTCTCCTGACAGCTCCTGGTGCAGACTGTTTGAACTGGAGCAGGAATTCAGATCTCACAGCAGGGTTTCGCCGCGTAGATGTTTCCTCAGCCAAAACTAGACGTCAGCCTTGGCAACGTCTTCTCCAGCTTTCCACGCATTCCAGAGAAGCCATGTTTGCTCCTCAAAAACGTACTGTATGTGTGGTGTTTTATCTCATTCACAAGTCTGCCCTGAGCCAAAACTACACATGATGTCAGCTAGTGAAAATCTAATCTCTTTCATTAGTTTACTCATTAGTTGTATTTAGATTGACTCATGCATGTTCAAGTAATCCTCTATTAACCTCTATCAAACTCAGACTTGAATCACTACTGGTCTGTGACACACACAACAAAATAGTGTGGTTTTACATGAAAAAACTAAACACGTGCCTCGTCACATCTGTATTAATATGTGAATGTACTTAATAATATGACATAAAGACTTGGAAAGATTTGAAACTAAAAGCAGAGGCCTTGGTCTTGACCTGGACTCGTCCCTCTTTGACTTGGGACTTGACTTGGCTTGTCTCCTTTGATGGGCTTGACTTGTTCTTTCTTTACTTGGATTGTCTCTCTTTGACTTGTTTTGACTTGACTGTTCTCTTTGACTTGGACTTGATTTGGTTTTTTTCCTTTTGGACTTGACTTGACTTTTTTCTTTGACTTGTTCTTGAATTGGACTTGTTTCTCTTTGACTTGTCTTGACTTGGACTTGTTCTCTTTGACTGGTTCTTGACTTGGACTTGTTCTCTTTGACTTGTCTTGACTTGGACTTGTCTCTCTTTGACTTGGACTTGAAGGACTTGATTGACTGACTTGTCTCTCTTTATTGTCTTGACTTGGACTAGTCTCTCTTTGACTTGGCTTGACTTTCTCTTTGACTTGGCCTTGACTTGTCTCCTTTGACTGGGACTTGACTTGGACTAGTCTCTCTTTGACTTGGACTTGACTTGGACTGTCTCTCTTTGACTTGCTCTTGACTTGGACTTGTCTCTCTTTGACTTGTTTCTTTTAACTTGGACTTGTCTCTTTGACTTGGGCTTGACTTGTCTCTCTTTAACTTGGACTTGTCTCTCTTTAACTTGGACTTGTCTCTCTTTACTTGGACTTGCCTCTCTTTACTTGGACTTGTCTCTCTTTGACTTGGGACTTGACTTGGTCTTGTCTCTCTTTGACTTGGGCCTTGGACATGTCTCTCTTTGACTTGGTCCTTGACTCGGCCTTGGTCCACCTCTGAAGATTAGTATCTCACAGACAGAACTCCAGCTGTGTTTATGATAAAAATCAATATTAGAACAGGATTAAAACCTCAAAAAGCCAGCTTTACATAATCCACCTTTATTATTTGAATCCACTTTTGAAAATTACAAAAATACACTGCTCTTCCAAAACCTAATTTCCTTGACTATTGCTATAAACCTCAGTTGTTTTACTTCTCTTCTTTTTCCACTGCTCTGTTCACATCTCACGTTCCCTCCGCACGGCTCCAATCTCCTTCCACTGCTTTGTTTCTCATAAAAGTCACCCTTTGGCCTCGGCGTGATTCAATTTCCTCCCTGTGTTTCGGTGAATGCAAATGCGCTTGGTGGCTGGGGCGTGGTGGTGGGCCCCTGGTGAGCGTGTGGAGTGACAGGGGCCCACAGCGACGGTCCTCAGACGCAGGCGCTCTTATCGGAGGTGACGTCCCGTTCTGTGTGTGTCCGTCAGGGTGAGAGCCAGAGCTTAGCCGGGAGGGTTGTGTATCGTACAAGACGTGGGAAAGAGCTCTGACTTTAATTGGGGAGAAGGATCAAAATAAGAGCTTCGGCTGCTAGTCTACAAATTGTTGTCTGTTAACACTTTTTCATCTTAAAAGTGTCATACTGATTAAAAAAAAATAGACAAATAAAAGCATGTTTTTGTCATTTAGATGGTTTTGATCCACTACATAAACAATAAAAATGTACCTTAGCTTTGAACAGGCCTGCACAGCAAAAAATACATCTACGTAGATTTGCTTAAAGTGACTTGGATTCAGAAGTTTAATCTGGATTTGACTTAATTGCTTACGTTTCAAGGCAGTTCTGACTGCTTCTCAGAGAATTAAAGTTGGATTAGCTAACTTTTTTAGTTGTAAATAAGTAAACTTTGTGTTTTCCACCAAAAAGTCAATAATAAATGTAGCACTTTGTGAAAAAAATAAGACCCCAGAATACTCTCTGAATCAAATAATAAAGAATTTAGGTTGTAATCCAGAGCAGAATGCAGCATTCTGATTGGATGAGCTTGGAGTCGTCTCCAGTTTCATTTTAAAAGAGAAAACAGAGGGTTTTTCTGTCAAAAATTGAAACCAAAACATATTGATATTAACAATGTGTTGAAAAACTTTTGGGGAAAGTTGTAAGATTTAAAACCTACATTTTGTTTGCAGTGTGAAAATCAACTACTCCACTTTTAATCTTAAAATAAGGACAGGAAATTGCCTGAATAAAAAGTAAGTCTGAAATCAATTCAAACAGTTGAAACAAGAAAATGATCTACAGAGCTTAAATTAGGGTTCAAATCCTAGAATCAAGCAATTTAACTTCTTGAAATTCACTTTTGCAGTGTGCATGGCTACAACGTCAATTTCTTTCTGCAGTGATGTGGGTTTCTGCTGATTTGTCTACAGTCAAATACATGATGCAGATTCACAGATTCACAGCAGAGGAGAATATGTGAGCACAAGACCCAGAGAGTCACATGATCAGAAATACACATGCTTTTTCATTACGCAGCGCAGTTGGTTGGTTTTACCTGATCAGCTGCATCTGGAGGCCGACTTTCTTTTCAAACAGATTACAGACAAACATCTTGGACTAAAAACATGCTGAGTAAGTTTAGAGCAGATATTTGATTTTAAACTGAAGAAAAGACGATCCTACTGGACTAGGACTCTGAGGAGAACGACACATGCAGCGAGTCTAGAATAAACAACATGACATTAGAATGTTCATAACCAACTACATTATGCTTTAGCTCTACTACAACTGCCAAACACTTTGACAAAATCTGGGTAATTTTCTTTCTGTCTGATTTCAGATGGGTGTGATTGATAACCAAACCTTGTCCTTTCCTGTCTATAAAAACAACAACAATGCACTCTTAAAAACACGAGCTCAAAGGAGATGACTTCTGCATTTGAGAAACACATGAAACAAATTAGTGTCTGTGGTTGGATGGTCCTGTGATTGAGGTAGGCCCTTTCTAGTTTAATTCCGCCTCTTCAGCGCTGGACATAAAGTAGGAGAGACTGGCAGGTCAGGCACAGCCTGGACTCATTTGCACTCACACTGAACGCACAAACTGTACTAGTTCCTTCTCATTTAATTCATTCCTTATGAGGAATTTGTCAAGATGTGCTAAAATTAATAAAAATTTAAAATCACAAAGCCGAGAGCGGATTTCAACTAGATCATCACTTTTTAGCGAGTTCAGAGCTTCATAAACGTGGGAAATACTTCATCAGAGAGAGTAATAAGAACTAAGCCCACACATTCCCTTAGCCCCTGTTTAGTCAGAAGAACTACCTTGTCCCCATGTTCGTTTTCAACAGCAGCAGTTTGTGAAGGTGAAGCTAAATAGGTTTAACATAAGCATGTGTATAGTCTGGAAGATTTCAACAGGTCATTAAGTTGTCTTAGGAAAACAAAAGTTGTTTTTTTACCCCTTAACTTAACTATGACATACAAAAGCTAAACAAAAAAAATCCCGAAATTAACAATAAAACAGAATTGTTCGCTGTATTCCTAAAAACAGTTCTATTCAAAAATGTAAACATGTATTTTTGGAGCTACAGTTTTAAGTCATTTTTAAGGAAGTTTATCTAAATGTCAGAATATAAAACATGTCTCCAAACAAAGCTGGAATTGTAAATGTGGTTGTGTCACCAAAAGGTCTGACTGAAAGTACCTGCCCCAGAGCAGGAGCTAAAAAAGTCACTAAAGTGTGGCCCCAGCCATAGTTCCTGCTCTGTGTGAACATGCCTAAACTGGAACTAAAAAAGTATTAAGAACTGAAGAAAGTTCCTACAGTGGAAAAGGCCTAACGTGTTTATAAAAGTGTATTTCTGGCGTAATGCTACAAATAAATTAACTTTAATAAAGTAGACAAATTGATATAAGTACATGAATGCCAGGCTCAGTTTGAGTTATTCTAACTTTAGTAACTAAATGAAATAAAGTATTAGCATTACCTAACCACATGGGTTTTCTCTTGAGAAGGATTTACCTCATATACAGAAAATGATTATCTGATTTTAACTTGTGTATGCTTTGAGTCAATTAATTATTCAAATTATTAGCACACCTCAGCTAATTCTCTCAACACAGTCTCAGGATTTTTTTTTTTTTTTTACATCAAAATGTCGAAAACGAACGATAAGCACTTTTCATGCCTTTTTTACATCAATATGTCACGAAAAGCAAAAACGTAAAATATCCATAAGTTTTGGTTGAAGCCAAGTGGCGACATTTTCTTTGGGTTTAACAGGTACGTTTAGGCTTCAAGTTACTAAAATGTTTAGGTTTAGGACTGGGGCTTTAGGAAAGTTTAGATTTACTTGTCAAACTCAAAGAAAATGTCACAACGTTGCTCACATTTCGTTGTATATCTGCGTTTTCTCCGGAGACTGGGCTGAATTCTCCATAAGGAATGACAGGAATTAAAGAGACTAGCTTTCTTTAGTGCAGACTTTCTTATCTTAAATAAATGATCAAGTAACCAACCTGTAATTCAAGGCTGGCAGAACCCACAGTCTCTTTGTTTGTGCGATAAGGAAGTGTAGATGTGATCACATTAGTATTCTGATCCGGACACACTCATAAAACATGCACATTCATTCATAATGCATCAGTCTGTACCAGAGGTTACATTAACCGACAATTTTCCGTCATTTACCGATTGTAATTTGCTTTGACGGAAAATTTTTAAGGCCCTCCGTCATTTTGACGGATTGAAAATGAAGCTGCCCTTTTATATATAGTCCACTAATTGACCTGGATCCCGACCGGACTCGCGCTTTCCCGCTCGCTCAAACTGAGGAAGCAGCGAGGGACAAATGCTGCTTTCAATCCCATTCATGCGCGCGGCAACCGCGGCTGTTCCATCAGGGAGGCCGCTAGACTGACGGCTGCAGAGCGCACGGGGCTGTAGCCTCAGCAAATACGTGACCTATGAATCTGTAAACCTGGAGGCTGCAGTTTTTACGGATCACATGCTTGCTACGGAGCGCAGAAAAGGCTTCATTCGACAAAAACAGCGGGATGGACAGAGTTTTGTCGGCCTGATTTCAAGAGGATTTGTGTCTATGACCAGGATCGCTCGACAGACAAACACTGATGTTTATTCAGATTCATAAACCTAGCGGAAAGTGCCACCTGCAGTTTCTTGGTTTGGTGACGTGCTCGCATCGGCTGACATCAGAGAAACGTTCCCCGGAGGAACGAAAGACTGACTTTTATGCAGGAGAAATAGAAATAACACGTGGCGTTTGGGCAAAATACAGTGTGGATTTGCAGAAAGTGGAGAGAAGTGGAACGTTGTGCTTCAGGTAAGAAATGCAGAGCCACATCAGTCACAATGAGATTGTTGAAAGTCAAACGGACACAATGATTTTTGCAGAAGCTTTAATGATATCTTAAGAAACTATTTATGCAAAGTTCAGTCATTTCTTTGTCTTGTCTCATGACCCGTGCGCTTTGTGCAGTCTCTGTGTCAGAAATAAGCTAAAAAACCATAGGCAGCAATAAACCTACTCAACAAAATTATGACGGATAAAAATCCCTCATGACGGATTTTTTTGGACCTTGTCCGTCATGGTGACGGATTGGAATTAAGTCTAGTGTAACCACTGGTCTGTACAGTATTACATGATCACACAAGTGCAAAGTAATCACATTTCTCTGTACAAGTATTTGTCTGGAACTGTTTGATGTAGAGGAGCCGTGTCTTTAAATAATCTGTCAGATGTAACTGATACATGTCTCTGCTGTATTTTCTCACAAAACGCACATGAGAGACATACGGGCTCAATCGCTGATACTGTAAATATTCTTTACTATTTACTGTCTATTATGTAATTTTTTTCAAATGGATTATACATAGACAAAACGTCTTGGACTAAAAAGATTGTTGAGTAAGTTTAGAGCAGATATTTGATCTTTAAACTGAAGAAAAGTCGATCCTACTGGACTAGGACTCTGAGGAGAACGACACATGCAGCGAGTCTAGAAACTTCTTCTGTGAGCGAGTGAAAAGTGTCAGAGGAAGTCAAACTACTGGATTTCTTCATGTTTGGAGGTTAAATATATATATACTCTGCCCCATCAAAGAGGCTGAATCTATAGAATCTGCATCACAAAGTAGAAAAGTGCTGCTGCCTTCTCGTCTGTAACAGCTTTTGTTGGTTTAAAAATGAAAAAGACACCGTCCACATTGTTTTAATCGTGCAAACTCCATATTTTATTCTAAAGACATTATTTCATTGTAGTAGCTCCAGCCCAGTCTCTAAAGAAAACTTGTTGTGTTGTAATTTTGATGCATTTTCCTGCTTCGTAAAGCACTTTGAATTGCTTTGTGTATGAATTGTTCTATACAAATAAATTTGCCTTGCTATACAACAAAATGTTGCCATTTGGCTTCAAGCAAAAGACATGATTATTTTACGTTTTGGGTTTTCGTAATGTATTGATGTAACAAAAAATAAAAGGCGTGAAAATGTGCTTATTGTTCTTTTTTGACATTTCAGTGTGTAGCTACGTTTTCTTCGGAGGCTGTGTTGAGTGGCTCATATTCTTTCACCAAAAAGACGAAAATAACACTGAAGTCTGTATTAGAAAAAGGACGTTATCTCAAAAGTTTCTCGTGAACTGCTGAAATTTAATGAAAACAAGGAATTTCAAAGAGAACGGATTAATTTTTTGTTCATTATCTGGTAAAAACAAACAAACTATGAAGCTCCCGGAAAGGTTAAAAGATAAAAATCACCTTGAGTCTCTTATTTAGAGTCAAATTAGTCATTCGAGCATGAACAAGTCTCAGTTTCTACTGTAAATAAAAAATAATAAAATAAATAAATAAAATAAAAAATAATAATAATAACCAGACTTTTGTATTGGCTCCGCTTACATTTTAATGAATTATTTTATATCCCAAAAACATTTTTTTTTTTACCTCAATTACCCCCAGCTTTTGCAGAGGAATGGTCAAAACCCCAAATCTGCCAAATCTAGTGTCATTCATGTCTCAGCTCTAAACGCCAGATTTACCAAAAAATGTAGGCAGAAATTTGATTCTGTTTTTCTTTTGTTTGGAGAAAGTTCTCACTTCTGATCCGAGTCTGTTAGTAATTGGCTCTGTGCAGTTAGCTTGCGTACGTTCAAAATAGCTACATCCTGTACACACAACCACTTCCTGTGCAATGCTTTTCAATGAGGTTTTCATTACATCAGTTTAAAACAAATAAATACTGTTTTGATCAGTGTTACAGAAAACATGTTAAAGACTTTATTTCACCAGAGGACACTGTTTGAACTGGAGCAACACTGTGTTTAAAAAGAGATGTGATTGTGTGTAAATGCTAACGCTAACAGGAAGTGGTTGTGTATACAGAAGTTAGCTTTTTGGACGTACACAAGCCAACTGAAATCCCGTGCACACAGCCAATTAGAAGCTTAAACTAGGGTTACAGCTTTGAAAAGACTCCAGCCATTTGCTTAAGATCAGAAACAGTAATTTAGTAATTTAGTTACCAATTTTAGTCAGACTTGTGAGAGAAAAAGGCCGAAATGAGAAGGGGTCAATTGTAAGTACACACTTGTAGGTAGGGATGTCACGATATCAAATTTTAGAATCACGATTATAGCAAAAGGAAAAATCACGATTTTGCGATTATTCACGATTATCGGCATAAAGAAAAAATAAATACATTATATACATATATTTATTTTTTAAATCTAAATTTATTGACATTTGATTTGCTGACAGTGACAATACACTGATTGTATTACATAAATATGATGTAAGTTTGATTAAAAACAATAAATGCAATTATTTTAAATAATTATCCTTTGAAAAAATTAAATTTATTGTTTTAAACAAATTATCATTCAAGCATTAAAAAAAAACATTATTGTCCCTTTAATGATTGCTTTAATATTCTCATTATACTTACAAGGAGAGATCGATTACTAATAATATTTTTTATGTGTGATCTGTCACGTGACTCACGAAGGTGACGTCACCCACGCGTTTTGTTTTCCCAGCGTGCCATCACGTGACCGCCTGGACGCGTCTCTGCTTTCGTTTTACTTTCAGGTCGGAGTTTATGTCAAATGAAGCATAAATACGCAGTTACTTTTGCCGTGAGCTGCGTGACTCTCTCTGGAGCGCTTCGTTTAAGGATTTACGTTGTTTCTTTACCTTTACTTGGACGAACAGCGAGGGACGATCGTATCGAAGATGCTGGATCATGTTGGATGTGTTGCGCTTTTAGCGGCTACTTTCAAAGGCACGTCTTGCATCTTGGACACTCTTCAGCCGCACAATGCCCTGGTCATCTTAAAAACAACCCTCGACTTGATATTTTGGATGGATACAACTCCTGAAGCGCTAACTTCAGCAGCCTTTCAACTAGCGGTGAGTTGACGACACACACGCTGTTCTCTGCCTCACGCTGCCCGTGCACGGCACGGCGGTCACGTCACAGAAGACGTAAGACGTGTTTGCGGTATACCGTGAGTTGTAAAAATTCCACGAATAACCTACCGTGGGGGAAAATATTCACGATTATTGAAAAACCGGTTAATCTTGACATCCCTACTTGTAGGTCTCATTTGATGTACAACAATTTACTTAAAATGAACAAAAGGAATGGCAGAGAAGAAAAAAAAGTAAAAGAGAGAATAAAGCTGGCTCTGAAAAAGTTAATAGAACATCCTGAATTCAAACCAAATCACTAAAAAAAGTGCAGACTGATTTCAACCACTGCAGCAAAGATACTTCATGTGCTTATGGTAATACAGACTCAACAAGCATCACTCTGATCACACTTCTTTCCTGCTTGTAGACGTAACAAACAGACAGAATTCTATTTCCACAAACTCCATCTTTGTTGACCCATCTTTGTTGACCCAGCGGCTGCAGAATGTGTGTCTTACTCTGCACTGTCACACTGTGTTTAAGCTGCAGTGTAAAGTCCATTTGTCGGTGGTCCTAAACGTCCCCCTGCTGCCCGCTCACTATTATCCAAAGTGGGATGAATGAGCTGTCAACACCAATCCAGCGGCCCATGTGTCTCCCGCTTGCCTCACGTCGGACCGGTCACTTAGAGACCAGACACCAGAAAGCAGGTCCTGGAAGATTAGCAAGTCTGATGTGAGAGGAAGAAGCTGTTTAGACAGAGGGTTTGTCCATGTGTGTCAGGAGCCGCCTTTCTGTTAGACTTTTGAGCAAAACTGTATCAACCTGGTGCAAGTACAAAAAAAAAAAAAAAAAAAAAAAAAATGTGCGAAGGTGTTTTCTTAAAATTATGAATTAGATTAACTACCATACATATATACAATGATTCACATTAGATATATTCAATCCTCATCACCATTATCAAAATGATCAACATCATCATTAAAATGATAATCGACTTGTTCATCATCATTAAAATCAGCATTGCCAATATTATAAATAAAACCATCATCTTCATCTTCATCATCATCATTCTAATCCTCATCATCTTGTTTATCATCATCATTAAAATCAATGCCATTGTCACTTATCATTATTAAAAATATCATCATCATCACCTGCCTAGGGACAACAGATAGAAAGTAGCATTTTTGATAGAATCTGACATATTTACATGTGTTTTTTATATTTTCATTTCAATGTAGGCTACCATCCATATCAAAGAATAATACAAAATAAATAAATAATATAAATAAATTAACAACGACATCGACAACATAGAAATTGACAACATCGAAATCATCATCATTGAAATCAACAATATCAACATCATAGCAGAAGATCCTTGGTTCGACTCCTGGGCCGCCCAGGTGCTTTCTATGTTCTCCCTGTGTCTGCATAGATTTCCTCCTACAACTAAAACATGTCCAATGTGCCTCCCCTCTCCCCTCAAGGACTACAGATGGAAATTAGCTGTAAATCTAGAATCCTCTACAATAATCATCATCATCATCCTCATCATCATTGAATTCAACATCAATACCATTAAAGTAATCTTCATTAAAGTCATCATCATCATCATCATCATCATCATCATTGAATTCAACATCAATATCATTTAAGTAAGTCAACATCATTAAAATCATCTTGATCATTAAAATCATCATCATCATCATTGAAATCATCATCATCATCATTGAACTCAACATCAATACCATTAAAGTCATCATTATTAAAGTCATCTTCGTCATCATTATCATTGAATTCAACATCAATACCATTAGTCATCATCATCTTCATCATCATCATCATCATCATCATCATCATCATTGAATTCAACATCAATACCTTTAAAGTCATCATCATCATCATATTCATCATCTTCATCATCATTGAATTCAACATCAATGCCATTAGTCATCATCATTAAAATCATCTTCATCATCATTGAAATCATCATCATTATCATCATCATCATCATTGAATTCAACATCAATACCATTAAAGTCATCATCATTAAAGTCATCATCATCATCGTCATCATCATTGAATTCAACATGAATGCCATTAAAGTCATCATTAAAATCATGTTGTTCATCATCATTGAAATCATCATCACCATCATCGTCATCACATCATCACCACCACCACCACCATCATCATTAAAATCATCATCATCATTGAAATCATCATCATCATCATCATTGAAATCATCATCATCACCACCACCATTATCATCATTAAAATCATTATCAATAAAATTATCATTAATAAAATCATCATCATCATCATCATCATGCACTGACAGATTGCACTATTGTTCTGATTACTTTGTATACTTATTATTGCCTAGTTTTATTGGCTTCATTATTTTATTTTAATATTTTTGCATGCCCTTACATTTGATTGTATATATCTTAAATATTTTTTTATCAAGTTGATATTTTCTATTTTTTCTATTTTTTATTCTTTATGTGTATTTTCTGTGTTATATGTTGCACATCAGCATCATAACAAGTTCCTGTTTGTGAATTGTTTGTTCACTGACAATGGCTCATATCTTTATTGATTATGATTCTGAAAATAGTGGTAAATTAAGCTACAAATCCACAAACATGACTTAATCCGCTAATGTTTTTCATTTCTATTGTAGATTTGAGCTCATTTTATAAACTGTTGTGTTATTTATCACTAATGCCAAGAATAAAACAATTTCTTAGGACAGGAACTAAGTTGTGTGACATATTACTTTTTTAAAATTACAGTTACATGTTTAATGTCACTGCCCAACATTGCTTGTCAGTCTTTCTGTATTTGAAAGCAGCTGTATGAAACACTTTTAGGAGGCATTGCTGAATGATCTGCAATGATGAAATAATATACAGTATATGTGCAAAGTTTTCTGTGTTCTAGTCTGTCCACACATTGTATTGTTGTTTTCATCTGTCACTGCTTCTCTCTCCTGGTTTAACTTCGCCCATGGCCTCCAGTTTGACTAATTCTCAAAGTGTTTCCATTGCAGTTCTATGAAATAAATCTATTTTGGCACATATTGAAACTTATTGCAAGTGCAAGTTCTTTTTCCATTAGAGAAATGTTGAGCAAAGTGAATTTGCTAATGTGGCTCGTGTGTGTTTGTGTGTTTCCAGAGCCTTCATTATCGTAAGAAATGTCCAAATTCAATGTGACAAAATTGACAATAATAAAGCTCTTTTCCTCCAGGACTTTTTCTGGTTGAATAATGATCAATAATAAAATACAAATATGACTGCTCTATACGAAAACTAAATTAAACACGGTTAAAGTCAAGAGTCAGACTCACAATCTCCTTATTGGGAAGCC
This sequence comes from Mugilogobius chulae, assembly GCA_038363315.1. Taxonomy (NCBI): domain Eukaryota; kingdom Metazoa; phylum Chordata; class Actinopteri; order Gobiiformes; family Gobiidae; genus Mugilogobius; species Mugilogobius chulae. The sequence continues at coordinate 7,852,702 of CM076413.1, read as the reverse complement.
AGAACTGTAATCACGCTACTGCACATCCCGACTAATATTCATCTGAACTAACTATTGGCCTAAACTTTTTTTTCCCCTAGGGGCCCAAACTTGTCTTTTCTGTTGCATCTAAATCAACCTGGGTGCCAAATCAGCCCTTTAAAATTTGATCGGGCCCCAGTTACTTTTCTAACTATTACAAAAATATATATTTTGTTTGTAGATGTAAGTCTGGGTTATTTCTCATGAAAAAGAGGCCAACTTAAATTTCTGAAGATGTCTATAAGTGCTTGATTTCATTATATTTTACTGTCTGAAAATAAGATTTGCCAATGCATCTAGTTTATTTTCTTGTTTCCATTCCAGTTGCGATTTATGACTCATTTCTAATGTCAAAATGTATTTTTCATATTTTAGCAACAATACCCTTTGCTATTGTTCCAGTGGCAAATATTGTTTTTAAAACTGTTAAAATATGCTCAAATAAAGATAAATATGGCTTAATTTAAGCATGTTCTTTCTCATTATAAAGTTATTTTTTTACTTTTTATAGTGTAGTCCTTTTACTTGATTAGGTCTTGTTTCAGTCCTGGTTTAATTCTGTTTTAGACCTTGTTTGGTCTTGATTTAGATCTGGTTTAATGCGAAGATACTCCAAGTTCAGATTTGGTTATTGCTAACAATAAATACGGACAGCAGCATTATTATGACTGCAGAAACAAATCTAGTCCTCTGAATATTGGCTAGCCTCATGCCAAAAGTGACATATTGGCGACACGGGGCGCAAGCGTTAGCGCTCTGGCCTCATAGCAAGAAGGTCCTGGGTTCGACTCCCGGGCCGGCCAGGGCCTTTCTATGTGGAGTTTGCATGTTCTCCCCGTGTCTGCGTAGGTTTCCTCCGGGTACTCCGGTTTCCTCCTACAGCTAAAAACATGTCCATTAATGCCTCCCCTGACCCTTCCCCAGGGCTCCCCTGCAAAAGAGATTCTGAATCTCAGTGGGACTTCCCTGGTTAAATAAAGGTCAATTAAAAAAAATAAAAAAAAACTTCCCGGCCCAGAAGCCATGGTCCTCGATAAAATGTGTCCCCCTGGAAAATAAAGTGAATAGCCCTGATCTAAATGTTTATTTGCAACAAGATAATCTTGGTTTTAAGAGAATAAACCTGATTTTTTTTTGTACTTCGACAGTCTTTCAACTCCAAATATAATCAGACAGACACCTTTAACAAATGTCAGGACCACTTCGTGAGCCAAATTAAACACCTTGAAAGACCGAGTCTTGCTCCTGGGCATAACTTTGGACACCACTGGCCTATAGATTGTTGTGATCTCAACCCAATGTGACTGAGAACTATCTGCTTTCAACATTCATTTCTTACCATAAGTGTAGCATTTAAACTGTCCAGTGCAGACATCGCCTCGCCCTTCTCCTTGTTATCACTATCTTTCCATTATCCCCACTGTATTTTTACAATGTCTTTCTGGACTTGTAAAATTAAACTCGCCCCACTTTCCCTCCGTTAAATGGTAAAAGTGTGATTAGAGTTGTCTGAGCCGTGCCAGTGTCCAGAGCCTGTGTGGTCATCATCGGCTGCTTTTATGTGGAAATAGACTCATGTATTGGACTGTCCAGCAGGATTAATGCTTCTGATGACTGCAGCAGACTTCCACAGACTTCAGAGCGCGGCGGTGCAAGGGGGAAAGCGCTAAACCCCGACACCACGCGCCAACACCAGGTCCAGATTAAGATTTTACGGTATTTGACTTTTTACGACGGCGGTGATATTTTACAACTGTTGGTTACCAAAGATTTTGACTCAAACAAACATTGGCTGGAGGTTTTTATGGTTTTCTCTTGCACTACCAGCATGAAATTCCAATATTCCGATGCTAATGATGGAAGAATACTATCTAGTCGTCAGCAGAAGCAGCTAAACCAGAAACATTCTTGGGTGGAAAAAATGTCCACGCGCTGCTTATTGATCCTCGGTATTATTTTGAACAAATATCAGTACTGTCCCTTTAAACTCCAGCAGCATGGACCATCACAATGTAACTACACACGGTCGCCTTTCAGACAATTTAGCTGAGAGATTATTTGGCCGATAGACCTTTTCCTTTACACAATTATTGACCCTTTGCACATGTCATCTCGCTCTTAGAAGTATGCAAACTGCCAAAAACATGCTTTTTTTAAACCATTTTTTAATAAATTTTAATGGTAAAACGAATGGCAATGTTGCAAGCCTAATGTAGCTTTTTATCGCTTATATTTTGATGAGGTTAGAAGACGCACAATGTGTGGCAACAATAAATCAAAAGAACTCGATCAGTCGGTTCCAAATAGGGAATCGACCCAAAACGTTCGGGAAATACTGGAACCAAAACATGACTCACTTGTGGGACTATTTTACAGTTGCTTGGCTTTTAACGTCTGTGTGAATAAGCAGACAACAGAAACATCACACATATACGTTCTCTCTCTACAGTGACATGAACTACTGTCCACAAACAGCAAAAACACCACATAGTATGTACCACCTGCGCACTCCACAATGTCACAGTAATTCACTTTTTACTTCTCCCAAACAACATGTGCATGAGTTTAACTGCGCCCTGCACAAACTAGCAGCACAATTCAAGTTTCTCTTCTCCCAAACAGACTGTGTGTGAGCTCATGACTGCGCCTGTGCAAACTGCAAGTCTCTCAAACAAAGAGCCATGTGTCAGCTTACCTTCTTACAGGTGCGAGCCCATTTGTCTAAAGTGTGCGTGTTGAGCTTCACAAATCCATGTGATCTAGTTACAGTCTGAAGTTTACCCATAAGAATCTGCATAAACACATAATATAATTCAAACCGTAACATCCTTTACATCAAAAAAAATATGTAATGCATGTCTGAATTGCATTATGTGTGGCTAGCTCTAGCACACATGATATATGGCCGAGTTACTCAAAATCAGACTTGTATAGTTTTAAATCTGCTCCAGTGTGAGACGAAACGCTGTTTACCACATAATGGTACAATTCATCAGGAGTAAAGTTAGGCCAAACTTATAGATTTGCTTTTCCGAATATCTTGCGCACCAAAAAGATGTCCTACTTCCATCGACAACTGTACTGAACATGCATTAGAAGCATCCATTGCTTTCTTTACCAAAAATTAAGAAAATCCGTGAGAATTTGTCAGTTTTGCGCTCCCTGTAATTGCATTTATGATCGTGTGACATAAGTACAAATGGTCAATGCAACAAAGTGCTGTTTTTCAGTACTTATTTTGTGAACGAAGAAACTTAAAGAACATAGTCGATTTTAATATGAAGTCTCTAAAGCTACCGTGATTTGAATCTCATGTTGGACACACTTTGACACTGGTAAATAATTCCAAAAAAAAACCTAATGTTTTTAACTTTTAGTGGTTAGGGTTTAGAAGTGCACATTTCATCCAAAGAGTAAATGT
>CM076413.1:7640023-7846788 GCA_038363315.1 Mugilogobius chulae | reverse complement strand
GGATCGCGACACATGACAGCGTTCATCACCCCGTGGGGATTGTACGAGTGGGTGCGTATCCCCTTTGGTCTGTCTAATGCACCAGCTACTTTCCAGAGGAGCATGGAGGAGATGCTGACCTCACTGAGGGACGAGTGCTGCATCCCATATTTGGATGACATTCTCTGTTATGCCAAGTCATTTGAAGAACATGTTGAAGGACTCGACGTGTCCTCCGAGCACTCCAACAACATGGCGTGAAGCTCAGGCCGACCAAATGCGAGCTCTTTAAAAAGGAAGTCCGCTATGTGGGACGTCTAGTCTCTGCTGATGGAGTTCGGATTGACCCCAAAGATCTGGAGGCCATTCAAGCACTCAAAGACAAAACACCAAGCACTGTTGGCGAGGTACGTAAGCTACTTGGTTTTCTTAGCTACTATCGTACATATATTCAAGATTTTTCAAAGATTGCACGGCCCATGTATGAACTGTTAGTAGCAAAAGACAACAACTGCACCAGTACACCTCCCAGCCAAAGAAAACAGCCAAGTCTAAACGTATGCAAATGCCATCAAAGACGCCAATACGCTGGACTGATGAACACCAAAGTGCGCTGCATCAGCTCATCTCCACTCTGTCAAGTCCACCTGTACTCGCCTACCCAGACTTCAGCCTTCCCTTTGTGCTGCACACTGATGCCTCAGAGCGGGGGCTGGGCGCCGTTCTCTACCAGCGCCAAGGTGGGAAGCTGCGCATCATAGCATATGGTTCGAGAACACTGACACTGCAGAGCGAAGTTATCACCTTCACTCAGGTAAATTAGAATTTTTGGCTTTGAAGTGGGCCATTTGTGAAAAATTCAGAGACTATCTTTATTATGCGCCACACTTTACTGTCTACACGGATAACAATCCGCTAACCTACGTGCTGAGCACAGCAAAGCTAAATGCTGTTGGCCACCGTTGGGTTGGTGAGCTTGCTGATTTCCGGTTTGAGATAAAGTATAGGCCAGGCAAAGTCAACGTAGACGCAGACACACTATCCAGACTGCCACTAGACATAGACAACTATGTAGATGTCTGCACAAAAGAACTGTCTAGAGAGACTATTCAGACTATTTGGGATGGTAGTCGTGCTGCAGAGACAAAAGATGTTGCTTATGTAGCTGCTCTGGACCTAGCTCAGACAAACCAGACACCTGACCTCTTACCAGCCATTAGTCACGCTGAGCTGGTAAAAGCCCAACAAAATGACCCAGTTGTAGGCCAAGTTGTCAAGCTCAAACAGACTGGTCAAAGCACTAACTAATGACATTAAAAACCAAGTTAGTAGTCCAGCCCGAAAACTGCTTTATGAGTGGGACAGATTGCATCTGCAAGACAGTTTGCTTTTCAGAAAGACTAATCAGAGACATCAACTTGTCCTCCTAAAGTTTACCATGAGACTGCCACTAAAGCTTTACATAACGACATGAGTCATGTAGGCACTGAAAAGACACTGACATTGATCAGGGACCGCTTTTATTGGCCATACATGAAAAGAGATGTAGAGACTTATGTGACAAGAAGTGCCCCTGCATAAAAAGCAAAAGCCTGTCTCCCACGTTAGAGCACCGATGGGAGCATCACCACTAGTCAGCCTTTAGAACTTGTGTCCATTGATTATTACATTTGGAACCCAGCAAAGGTGGTTATCAGTATGTCCTGGTTGCAGTTGACCATTTTACTAGATACGCCCAGGCATATGCCACCAGAAATAAATCAGGCAAGACAGCTGCAGAAAAACTGTTGAGGATTTCATTCCTAAGTTTGGCTATCCACACAAGCTGCACCATGATCAGGGAAGAGAATTGAAAATGACCTCTTTAAAACCCTGCAGCAGTTAAGTCAAGTTGGACATTCACGCACAACTCCCTATCATCCTCAAAGCAACCCAGCAGAGAGATTTAACCGCACTCTTCTCCAGATGCTGAGGACCCTGGGCGAGAAAGAAAGGAGAGATGGAGAGATCACCTTGCACATGCAGTTCACGCCTATAACTGCACAAGGCATGAGGCCACAGGTATGTCCCCATTCTACTTAATGTTTGGCAGGCATCCTAGACTGCCTGTGGACCTCATCTTCAATCTCAACCCTGAACAAGACCCCAGTACTCCTAGAGGTTATGCTGAGAAGTGGGCTGCAAGGATGAAAGAGGCATATAAGATTGCCACTGAAAATAGCCAACAGTCGAGTGCAAAAGGAAAGAAATCATATGACAAACACAACAGAGGCGCTGTACTTGAGCCAGGTGACCGAGTGCTAGTTCGCAACCTGGGAGAGAGAGGAGGCCCCGGTAAATTAAGGTCATATTGGGAGAACACCATCTATGTTGTAAAAGAGAGATTGCTGATGGCCCTGTTTACAAAGTGACCCCTGAAAATGGAAGTAACAAAGTCAGGACACTCCATCGCAACCTCCTCCTCTTAGTCAATGACTTGCCAGTAGACTTACCTCCCAGAGTTTCACCTGTTAAAAGCAGACACCAGACAAGAGGTCAAAGACAATGTGACGAGAGACACAGTGACACAAAAAGCAATACATCCTCAGATTCAGAAGATGAACCTGTACAGTACTGGCTGAGAATTCCTCAACATGTCTCAAGAGCTCCACCTGCTGGGCCACAGAGAGAAAACACAGCTGTACAAGTAGAGCCCAGAATGCCAGTTCCTGTAAGAGACACAAGACAACAAACATTCAGAGAACAAACTATCCAAGATAGGCCTCTTGTGAATGCAGGTCAGCCAGAACCAGATGCAGAACGACAGGATGAAGATGGTGCACCTGAAATACCTGTGCCTACAGAGGATGTCGAGGGGGATACAGACCACGAGGACAACAATGAACCAGCAGCTCTACACCAGCCGCACGCGCCATGAGGGAGAAGAAGATGAGCCACAGGTTCGGAGGTCTACTCGTGCTCGTAAGCCGCGCAGATGTTCACCTACAACTCCCTGGGCCAGCCATCGCTCCAGTCAGCCTACCAGACACCACCAGCTGTTCAAGCGGTAGAAGCCTTCCTGCCACCCGCCATGCCTGTCTGGGGAATGGACTCTCATCCAGTGGTATACCATGCACCATACAGACTTGTCCCACAGCACTATGCTTATCCAGTAATGTATCCTTTTACTACTCCTGCACCTCATATGACAGTACCAGCTTATTGACAGATAACAGAGACTCAACAAGTGAATAGTAGATTATAAGTTCAGATATATTTGTAAATGTCCGGAGCCATTTTCTGTTGTCAGGGAGCGTGTGACGCACACAAAATGTGCAGTCACATTTTTATGTTATTTTATAATTAGAAAAATGGGGTAATGTACTTTTTGTGTTTTTTAAGATAATGTGTATTTTCGGGGTGTGCCACCAGGGGGCAGTGTAGCGAGTGAGCGCGGGTCTCCCAGCCAGGCCCTTCTTGAAACTTTGAGTGCTGCTCCTTCTCATACAATGAAGCGAGGCTGCACAGAAACGAAGCTCGCTGCCTCTTGTCTCATTATTTCTCCTGTTATTCAGGTAATATAATGTCAAACACATATAAAACAGCATACAAAAGGACTGTATAGTATTTTGTTAGCTTATAGCCAATTTAAACCGGGTTTGCATAGATAGACCACATTATTTTTGTTGTTTAAAGCTGAGCTAGGTAATCTCAGGCGAGCACGAGGCTCTGTAATGGCGGCCGCCCCCCGTAACTTGAACGTTTGTGCGTAATAAGCATGTGCTCCCGCTACACTGTTATAAGTTATTGAAAAGGGTTGTGAGTAATAGTTTTATGAAAATAGTAAGTTATTGAAATGTTAAGCTATGTAAATTGTGTAAATGGTATAAAATGATGTTAATGTGTATGCCAAACTATAAAAACGTGAATTATTATTTCAGTTTCACTCAAGTAAAAGACTTGTTAATTGTATTTTGACATACAGACGCATCTAAGTAAACACATTTATTTCTGATATCTAGATAGAATGTGTGTTAGACAGAGAGGACCACATTGTAATTAACTGGATATTTAGATAGTAATAGAAGTTATTTTTGAACAGTAGTGAATTGTAAAGTCACTGTCAAACATATTTTTGAATATTTTGTAATTAAATACAATGAAGCGAGGCTGCACAGAAACGAAGCTCGCTGCCTCTTGTCTCATTATTTCTCCTGTTATTCAGGGTGTTCTTCTGTTCGGGTCTGCACCCCTAGACCGGACCCGTAACATAAGCTCCACCCACAAATACAGCAAACTGACAGGGAAAAGGAAAATGAGGGCTGAGAGGCTACACGCAGGAGTTTTGTAACTGTTCTGACCTGATGCATTTGATCACTTTGCTCTCAAATTGCCACAAATACACAGTAGGAATACCAGATCCAGACTAGGCAATATGGGTTAAGTGTCTTGCCCAAGGAAGACCCACTGCCCATTCCACTTATTCCTCCATTAGCTTTGTGTCATTAGCTGCAGTGCAAAAGTCATGAATGAAGCTCATTGTTCCTTCATCAAATCAGCTGGAGTTAAATTTAGCTTCTTTCTGTTTACAAGTGTGTCTTCTCTGCTTCTTCTCTGAGCCTCACACAGACATTATTCAAACAGGGATGTGAGAAAGGACACGCTCTTTGTCTGTCTGCTGCTGTTGAGAAGCCGCTCAGACCTGCAGTTCCCCGGTCTGACCATCAGGTGCAGTGTGGAGCTCATCTTTATTCTGACGTGACCCCAATGTGCATGGAGCAGCAGGCATCAGAATGTGTGAGTGTGTGTGGACAGTGAGAGCAGCTGTCTGTCTAACCAAACACTCCAGGAAATCTGACACACACACACACTCACATGCAGACAGTGTCGAGGCTGCATAGACTACATAGACTGTACCAGCAGGAAATAGACTAAGGGTACAATACACTTTTGATTGGGATCAGGATTCAAATGCAAACAGACCAAGAGCGACAAAACCCACGAAGTGAACAGTGACGTGATCCACACTGAGATGGAAGTGAGGCTAAGAATCAGAACAAACAGCCTGTGTGAGATCGATAACGAGAAAAATAATACACAAAAACACATGAGAGTAACAGGGGGATGATTCAGTTATAATTAATTATGATCACACGACTGTATGTCACCGGTTATCTCCTGTGATTTAAAATAACAATTCTTAGATGGAACCAACAGCACAGAAGCTCTTTTAGAAAACTTGAGACAGTTTGGATCATGCAGGGGAAGCTGACCTGACGCTCGGACGTTTCTCCAGGTGAGGATTTGACTCTTTGAGCTCGTTGTTACCATGATAAGTTTATTCACGCTGGAACGTCATTTGTGTAGTTCTGGGATGTGTTTGAGGAGCCTGTTGTGACTTCGCTAGAGTCCGGATGTGTCTCGTCAACTTGTTCTCATGGAATGCGTAAAATAGCACGCCATGACAAATTGCGTGTCACGACGACGCTCTCTGCCTGTTTTGGCGTGAAATTACATGCTTGTTTTTCCCAGCGTATTCTGGACACGCCTAGTGGTTGACGACAAACACGAGGTTTTTCAAGGGATTAACGGCGAAAAACGAAATTCAAGTCTGAAGTTACAACAATGGGTAAGTTTAGCTCTTTGGCTTGGAGTTGGTTAAGGTTAGGATTAGGATTGTGTTAGTTTTCATGAATAATAACACCTGTTAACATTCACCATTGAAATGAACTAGGACAGAAACGCGTCAAATACACACGCATAAAATAGAAGTAGCGTTTATATGACACGCTGTTTACAATAGCATGGTATTCACACGCTTATCCATGAGAACAGGCTGGTCTCGTGGCTCTGGAGCCCGTGTGATCCGTGGCTCTGCAGTCGGCTGTGGAGCGCAGCGGGACGGGCAACGTACTAAAAGCAGAGCCGGCACACACACAGCACCGTCCCTCTTTAAACGGTCACAAAAACGACTTGCGCTGTTGTATCTCGCGGTGAATCATGTGTTCAGCTCATTATTACCTGTATAAAAGACACTAAACATCAGAACCAGGCAAGTTATCAACTGAAATTACTGGTAAAAAATGAAAATCACTACTTTGCGGGTTTCGCCTTTCGGGACCACTGTACAAGCATCTCTGATATTGTGCTTAATGTAATTGTACACTGTCCTTAATAACATTATCTTTACCTAACACAACAGCTCACATTACTGCTGAGAAAATAGTCGATATTCATCTAATATTTAGTTATACAGCTAAATAAGCAGATGACAAATTTCAGAGCCTTTTTCACTCAAATAGATGAACTTTTTGTTACGTTTCAGTCTTTTCTCTTTTGCATTCGGAACAAAATGCCCAGTCTTCCTCTCTCGTCCTCTGACGTGAAAGTCTACGTTGTCTTCGCTCCGACACTTGGTCTCACACTGGGCCTGTTAATGTGAGAGAAGTTGTGGGATAGATCCACCAGCGTAGTTGGAGCCGTAGCTGCTGATGTAGCAGAGAATTCGGGTGTCTTCTTTGCTGGTTGCGTAACGTGTTTCTGTCCCACAGCGCCTCTACAGGCCAAAGACAGATGTGTCTCTACAGCGTTGGTTTATTGATAAAAGTGTGAAGAGAACCGAGCCAAAGATTGTAACAACTTTGGTTCCCAATCGAGCCGAGTCCAGTTCGATTTGTATTATAAATGCAGTCTAATGCTGGACCTATTGAGTGAGTGTGTGGACATTTTTCAAAACCTAAAATCTGTCAGTCAATGCTTTTGGCTCTCAAATTTGACTTTAGCTCTAACCACAATGTTGTGCTGTGATTGGTGGGATCCTCTGATTTCAGGTCAGAAAGTACCTACCCCTAAGTGCTGCTAAAAATACTTCTACACTATGGTTATTTCTCAGATTGACTATTGCTTGACAAGTTAGCACTCATGGCTACGAACCAAACAAATGTGAATGAAGCTGAAATACAACACCGAAGCAGCAATGTTATAATATGTTAAATAAGCTTATTTAAACATATTATACGTACTTCTTTTAACACTATCAAAGCAAACCAGAACACCACCTCAGCAAGTCTTCTGCATAATCTCCACGTTCGATCTCTTTCTCTTAATTCCTCTTGACTTTCACTTTTAATCCATCATTCTATCTCAAACACACCTCCTCCACATCAGCTCGTGACAGGACTCGATGCGCGGGCCAGATTACACCATTTATCTTCCGTAATATTCCTCCGCGATATCAAACGGTAATGAGAGAGGAGTCAGAGCGTGGTGGAAATCGATGCGTGCGGACAGTGAAGCTGCACGAGCCTCTGCTGTGGCTTTTCTTTAACGTATGCACCGTGAGATTGCAGAGTCAGCCATCGCATCTCATTTGCAGCTGATAAATATTTAGATCTGCTACGTTTTATTGTTAATCCCAGAGGTGGTAAAGCAGGCAGAGAAAGTGTGGAATCAAGTGAAAATTATAGATGAGTATCGTGTGTTGTTTGGACTTGACCCATAAGGAGCCTCCATGACACAAAGGTAACAGCTGTTAAGTCCTGGATACATTTCTCTTACCCAGGTTGACTAATTTAGACATGAGCCTCTCTGGATACAGTGTCCAACAAAATCAGTTCACATCTGGATCTGTTATGGAGAGGTGCGCGTTCACAGGGCAGGGGGCGGGGTTAACCCAAACTGACCAATCAGAACACCCTAGTTGCGCTCTTCAATGAGGAAACATATATATATTAAAATCAAAATCAAAAATAAAATTTAAAAAAATTAAAATAAAGGAACGGGCTCCGGCTTCAAGTGGAGTCTGTGCTTAAGCGACCAATCACAGACACAGAAGTTACACTAGAGTTCTTTTATATGTCATACATGAATATAACAGACTAAAGCACAAATCGACCGCTTAGACTGAATGAGCTGTTTTAGGACATGTGTCCTTTGTCTGAGTCAAAGTGATGCGTAAAGATCCACAGTCAAATGTGCACAAAGTGCAGTTATTCAATATTTCTTGACAATGAAAGTGTTTATTAATCATCACACAAATAAACAGGATTCTTCAGTCTAGTCACTGTTACATATAAGATCTCATGGCTCCTCTTTATAAATAGGCTACGTGTGCATCACTTTGATATAAAAGAATACGCTGTGACTTTCGCATTTTCTCATTTCTCCGTCGCCTGCTCTCTCTTCTCTCTTTCTCTTCACAAACGACTATATTCTCTTCTCTGATTGGCCAGCGCCTTGTATTTGTAACTATTCGAGAAGTTAACCTGGTCCGGAGCAGGTTATGAGTTTGCCGCATGTTGCCATAGAGATCTGTCTCGATAGGAAGTGATCCAGTTTCGTAGGACCGCCAGACCAGGTTTAACCCAGAACTGACCTCACTAAACCCCAAATCCAGCTTCCTAGTACAGGACTCTGGTCATGTGACTTTGTTTTCACACAGCAACATTTCAAAAATGGGTTATTTAAAAAAAAAAAAAAAACAACTTTTAAAATTTCATATTTTCTTGTGCAAAGTATGTTAAACCATTTCATTGTTCTGACAGTTACAGAGGAAGAATTATTGGAGAAATATGTAAACAACCTGATCTTTACACATTTCTCCAATAATAGATAGAAAACAAATCAAATGAAAATGGCTGTACCATCACTATGAAGAGGCGGGACTATCACTATAAAGAGGAGGGTTCAGTTTTGCAGTTTTGATAAAAAAAAAACAATTTCACCTCTTTCTGTTCCAAAGCCATTTTAAATCCAATAGTCTATAAATAGCAGGTCTTGGAGCTGGACAGGTGCTGGACTTTAAACCTTTGGATTTAGTGGTAAAAAAGAAACTGGCAACCCAAATGAGGCTTGTTCTGCTTTCAACATATGTCCAATGTTTTGGGGTTTTTTTTAAACTAAGAATACACATTTGCTATTTGCAGTCATTTAAAAAGAAACAGGACAGTTGACAGATCTCAGTTTCTTTGCTCAGTTCTGACCTTTACATGTGACTTGACAGATCTGCAGCCGGAGTCTGGATCTATCTGTACCTTTGTAACAGTATACAGCACACATCATCTCCAGGCCTTCTGGAATGTTCTCATGAAGATCCTTTAGGAGAGAAGCAGCTGAGGCCCGACACCTGTCTCTAAAGGCCTCCACACCATTCCTTCCTCTGCAACTATCACTGCTCAGGAAAGATTCACATTGGAGTGAGGTTATTTCACTTTCCAAATCTGCAGAAACACATTTTTAGCATAAGTGTGTAAGGCAAAAATCCCACTCTCTGTTTATCTGGAGTTCTGTGAATCCAGTAAAATGTCATTTGCACATTTGTACTTCACAACCTTCAATAATTGAATAATAATAATAAAAACAAAAACATTGGATTTATATAATGCTTTTGAAGACACCCAAAGACCGAAACTCTTGTGCCATTGACTCCTCTGACCCACCAACCATCCACACTCACACCAGATCCAGACTAGGCCAGAGACTTCAATGTGGGTCAAGCGCATATTGGTTTTGTGGCCTTATATGTCACTGTGATCACACCTGTTGATCACACTGTGATCCTGGTGATCAAAGATGGCAAACACTGTGCGTAAATGGCTTTTGCACACTGGCGTTCGTCATAGACATTTAATTAGTAGAGGCGCAGTTGGACTCTGGTGCTACGACCACATTTAGCAGCGACTTTTTGTGTTTTATTATAGTTTGTGTATAAAAACTGCGACCGGCTAGTGAACTTCAAATAGAGTATTCTAAACTGCATAATTTAAGACTAATGACACTAAACGTCATCTTTTACATGTTACTGTGAGAACAGCAGCAACAGTTGTACATACAGCTTCACTTCTTTGGTCACGAGTGATGGGTTTGAATAGCATCTTGTTTAATTCAATTTATCCGTTTAGGTCACTTAATATAATGTTGCCAGTGTTGTTTAAAAAAACTTCATAAGACACAAATCCGTTTGTTTTGCTGAAATCGCTGGCTTAAGCTCGTTTTATCCATAAAAGTGCAATTTCTGCCATTGTGTTCAATAGATTTGATCATCACATCTACCGGAGGAATATGGTGTCGCAATGTTTGTGTGTTGTAGCAACAGAGCAGAGCTGCTGATTTTGCATCTACTAATTTAATGTCTATGGCATTAGTAGTTATAATGACCGTTACCTTGAGCCTTGTGCTAGGTGTGCTACAGGTTATAAAACACGCGCAGTTGTCCGTCCCACATGATTTTTGTGCAGCACGTTCTGATCATTCAGACCAATCGGAGCGGGAGTTACAGAGCGAGCAGCAGTAGACAATGCTAAAACTTAAAAAGTATTTTTTTTTGGTGAGTGTTGATGCTTGGGTCTGGCGCACGGCAAGTGGTGGGTTTGGTGTGGGTGCTTTGAAAGGTGAAATGTGTCAGAGACCATTTTTCAATCCAGGTGCTAAATTGAGGGTGGGTTATTTGTGAGCGATTTGCACTCAATTTACTACAGGTAAATGCCAATGTACCATTTTCCACCAAACCAATATGCATCTCCTCAGATTTTGCATTGAAAGTGTGTGAGACACAAATGTCAGTTCTAACATCTGTTGCTACACGTTACCATGGCTATGCTCTCTAGTAATTATACCTCAGTGGTTGAAAGGATCATTTATGGTACAATAATAACCCCTTTTTGTTCTTTTTCCACATTATTTCCAAGTAGAAATTATCTGCCTCTCCACTCCCAAGATAACCACCACAAGTGCCATGGCAACAGAACACACAGTCTCTAGTCATTCTATTGTGTTAGTGTTCTCAGAGATCAATAACTTTATAACTAGGGGCTTATATAAACATGATTTTTCTAATTGACATCACAATAACATACTGTAAGTGTTACCAAGAGTAAAAAACATTGTTGCATAATAAATACGCAGTTACATCACTATGAATTATCTGAGGAAATCCAAGCGAAAAACACTCTGACTTTTCCCCGAGCAGATTCTCTGCTTGCTTTGCTAAACTCCGACAGGCGGCTACAACGACGCCGATAATGATTTACACTGAAGACGCGTTTGTGCCGGCGGCCACGCATGATCGCATCAGTCATGATGTGGGATTAAACCGGCAGCGTGTGAGGAGGAGAGTCCTGCCGGTGGATCGGAATCGTAAATCCTGATCCTGGCTGGACCGGGGAGATGTTTGGAGGTCTTCGGGGACTCGTAGTGTGGAGAGCAGAACTGCAGGTGCACAGGCTCAGAGCAGGGTCAGGCGTGTAGTGAGGATTAGAATAGAGACAGAGGGAAGTCCATAACAGCTGGGTTTAACAGTGTGAGGATTTGTCCACAGCTGCCCATGTGGGAGGTCTGTGTTTGTGACTGGAAGATATCATTGGTGACCACTTCATGCTAAGATTTAGAATTGCATGTTTAAAAAGTACAGAGACATTTACTGGGATTCAAATACATGTTTAACTCTTTCCATCATTGGACTTTTACTCTCTGCGGCGATGTCGTTCTCTCTGACTTTGTCTACAGTCAAACACATGATGCAGTTTCACAGATTGACCAGGGTCCCACATGGGACCCAGGGGAGGTACCATGTGCTTTTTGTTGACAATAAGGCAGCACAGTCGGCTGTGTTGTACATGATCAGCTGCTTCTAAAGGCCGACTTTCTTTTTAAACAGATTGCAGGCAAACATCTTGGACTAAAAACATATTTCAGTAAGTTTAGAGCAGATATTTGATCTTTAAAATGAAGAAAAGACGATCCTCCTGGACTAGGACTCTGACGAGAACAACACATGCAGCGAGACTAGAAACTTCCTCAAAGTGTCAGAGGAAGTCAAACTACTGTATTTCTTGATGTTTGGAGGGTTAAATATAATGTACGCTCCATGAACGAGGCTGAATCTATAGAATCTGCATCAGAAAGTAGAAAAGTGCTGCTGCCTTCTCGTCTGTAACAGCTTTTGTTGGTTTAAAGATGAAAAAGACACTCGTCCTCATTATTTTAATCATGTAAACCTTGCAATTTTATCCTAAAGACATTATTTAATTGCAGTGGCTCATTTTCTTTCACCAACAAGTAGAACAGCAAAAAACAACAACACTGACATGTATTAGAAAAAGGACGTTATCTGAAAAGTTTCTCGTTAAACACTGCAGTCTAATGAAAACAAGGACATTCAAATGTCTATAAAAGAGAACAGAGAATAACAATGTATGTATTTATTTATTTAGACACTTGTAGGTCTCTTTTGATGTACAACATGTCATGAAATCCAGTTTTTTTGTGGAGCTGTAAATATTGTTTAAAATGAGCAAAAGACCTGACAGAGAAGGAGGGTCAAAGCCAGAACAGGGCTGGCACTGAAAGAGTTAAGAATGTTTAAAGGTGTTATTTATATATACCAAAGAATACATTTTTTTATTATATATAAATGACAATAAATAGTTGGAGGTTTCTTGATAAGAATGCCCCCAATTAATGTTTAGATTTCTATTTCAATGGGAATGTGCATTTTAAACAACAGAAGAAAATTAAGTTACTCATGTGCTGTTGCTCAAATATACCCTTTGGTAGGATTTCATCACTCTTTTGTCCACATTATTAGTGATGTGTATTGTTTTGATGGAATTGTATTTGCATGAAACAGGATACATATTATAATGTGAGGTTCAACACCAAGCTCTAGCTGAAATTCACCAAATGTTGTAATAGTAGTTAGTTTATTTGAAAGGGACAGAACATTATACTTTGTTGCCCTGTTAGGTGCAACCGATGCCACATTCATAATATATTTATAGTAAACAAACACACAATTCTAATGTTCACATCTTTGACTGGCTTTGAGCCATTGTTTGATCTTAAAGAGTCGCAGATCTGTGAGAACTTTCAGTTCGGCAGGTATTGTGTTACAGATGGACCTCTTTTGTAAGAACCTATCTGGAAGTTCTTTGTCCTTTTCCAAACTACTTTAGCTGTTGAAAACGTGCACACACAAGAGTTTCATTTGTGAAGGGAAAAAAATCTGGGCTCAGCCCATGGCCCTGATAGTTCATTTATTTCAATGAACAGAATAATTTCTGAAATAACACAGGTGAGGTTTTCAACCTTGAGTCATGTTTGCCTCAAATCACACAAGAAATTTGATATTTTTGACTTTGATATTTTGGCAGAATTTGCAAACTGTTGAGCAAATTCAGATAAAGACAAAAATATTCAAGAAGTAAACAAAATACGTCAAAATGTTCATTCAGACCATGGTAACAGTATATAATAGTTGCATGTCTCTACTTTGATGGGCAGACACTACACATGTCCACACACAGGCTCATGGAAACTAGGCTAAAGTCCATGTCTCATTGGATTTGAATCAAATAAAAATGATTTGGAAAAAGCTTGTTGAGGTCACCCTGTATTATAACAAAAAACACAAATATTTTTGACATTTCTATTCAGTCAGTAAACCTAAGAATAGGTTTGTTGCATGGCCGTCAGAATGTTTGATTGCACAGTCTGACCACACACCTAAAATAAATTGCAACATTAGATGGGAATTAAACATTGGCGTCTCTGTTTATAATAAAAGACTTTTATTATATTTGGTCATTGTGCCTGGACTTCTTTGCTATTCTAAAAAGTCTTGGACAAGGTATTTTTTTCTTTTTGTCCTGTAACCTTATTCTTGTAGGGTACCTCTTACTTTTTAAAGTTCCACCTGTAAATCATTGTTTAATTGAGATAGTTCTTCCTACATAAATCACAAACTATGACATACAAAGCTTGACTTATTCTGAACTTATAACATGTGGTCAAACGTGTGAAAACAACTCAACGACACATTAAAAAAAATAATCTTTCTGTCTAAATATTACAAGCTGAAATACACATTTCAACATTCACTCGCATATATAGTGATTAAAAACCTGGTCACCTGTAAATCTCGAGAATAATCCAGCTCCAGAGTTCTCTTTTTACCCAATAAATTAAACAAATTGTTCTTGTAATGTGACCAACAAGAGAAGAGTAGAATAACAAAAGTCCATCAAGTAAAAAACAACAGGAGAGAAAGACCCCCCTGATGACGTCCAAGACTCTACCTGCTGGTCCTGATTAAGACTATGTTCTCCCAAAACATCATTGCCTTTACGATGCCATAAAATCAGTCTTTCTCATTGCCGAGAATTGTCATTTAGATCTGAATTATAGTCTTTCCACTAAACCGCGTTCTTTGAAAAGCCATAAATATGCTTTGTGTCTGAGCGCAGGCAAGACATTTACGGCTTTGGCAGAATTTGAAGAAACAAGTTTGGATTTTCTCTTTTATGGATGGAAGAACTACAAATGAACTATGCGAGAATTAATCCAGTGAATGTCTGGGTCAAAATTTTTAATGTTTGAAAGTTGGAAATATAAGAATTAACAAAGAAAGCTGACATGTCTCTACTGTTTCCAGTCAGTCACATGTCTGCAATAGTTAGCCAATCACTACATCTGCATCTCATTTTCGTGGCATTGATGGCCACGTGTTTTGTTTATTGACTGTGCACAGGTCATAAATCATTGAAATATGAACATAACAATATGCTTATCTAATCAGGCAGCTAAGTTCATGCACTGACTCTGGGAATAGAACACATTTTAAATTGAGTTTTTTGCCTTTTAGGGTATTTTCCAAGTTTGTTCTCTCATTAAAACATAACTTCAGATGTAAAATCCGTACAAGTTTAATGTACCTATGGACCTCTTCTGACGTCTGAATTTCAAGCAGGCTCCAGTGATGAATGAAGGCCGCTGCTTTGTGTCAATGGCTGCACAGACATGTTCTCTTGGATTTCGTATAAATAGCACGCCATGACAAATTGCGTGTCACGACAACGCCCTCTGCCTGTTTTGGCGTGCAATTACACGCTTGTTTTTTCTGGCGTGGTCTGGACACGCCTAGTGGTTGACGACAAACACAAGGTTTTTCAAGTGATTAACACTAAATTTAAGTCTGAAGTGACAAAAATGGGTACGTTTAGCTCTTAGGCTTGGAGTTAATTAAGGTTAGGTAAGGTTAGTCTTCATGAATAATAACACCTCTTAACATTCACCATTGAAATGAACTAGGACAGAAACGCGTCAAATACACACGCAAAAGTTGCGTTCATATGACACGCTGTCTACAATAGTGTGGTATTGACACACTTATCCACGAGAACAGGCTGCAACGTTTGAATCAAGAAAAAACTCATAATCTGAAAGTAGAGAAGATTGGCCTTATTGAAATGTGTAGGTCTGTGAGGCGAGCAAGAACAGTTTAGCTTTCCAAACTCTCCTACGTGGAACAGCCTTTTCCAGAGACCATCAGGCAACGCAAGACGTGGCCAGCCCAGCAGACTCGTAAGTTCTACCGGGCTGACAGCAGCTAATAAGACTCGTCACCTAGGCCAGGGGTTTGTCTACAATAATTTCAAGTTGGAAAACCATTAAAATCGGGCTAAAATGCATTTATTTTAGTATATTATTGGTTTATATGATGGAAATTCTGTCAAATGTCATGCTTCCAGTTAAAAAACGGCTTTAAACCATAACCAGATTTTGCTTTGCAACCCTCTGAGGGGTCCCGACCCTCTTTTTGGGAACCATTGACGACGTGCGACGTGCGACGCCTCGGACGAAGACAAAAGTGACTGTCGAAACTAGTCAGGTAATAAACCATCTCTTGGAGGAAAACACTTTCATAAATATATTACATACATGCCTAAATCCTTGCTACATTTCACCTCCTCACACTCTTGTACATATTTCAGGATGAGGCAGGCCGGTGTTGTGGAGATGCACAGCTGGGCAGTAAAACACATATCTGAGTGATCACCTCAAAGCACCTCCAGCTCATGGCACCAGCATCAGAAGATAATCAGGAGCATATACCAGAGCCAGAGTCTCACACTGAAGGATTACACACACATGCGGTCTGACTGTACGTACGGCTTCAACAGACAGTTATATTATACAGTTAGTAGCCTATACAGACAAACTGTATAGGCTACTGGAAATGTCATCTCACATTAGCTTTGAGCGTTAGCTACCAGCAGCTTCATGAGTCGAAACAGGCAGTAATTAGCTTTTAATTGACATCACATTAGAACATCTGGCACAAGAACTTCGTACAATTAGCATCTTCTCTTTGCAAAACAGATAATTATTTATACAAGTCGGTGCTCTGTTTAACCAGGACAAAGGAAAGTACATGGATGAAAATGTGAACGACTAGAATGGCTTGTGTATGATAAAAAATAATGCCAGTTATTAAAATCACAAGTGTAATCACAGTTAATCAAATGTTTGCAATTATCATTATTGTATTTTTTATTTACTATCATAATGTTCCAAGGAAAATATGTAGAACCAAGCATTCGGAAATTGTGATGTGAAATAAAAGACCTTTTGTAGATATAGACATGAGGTGCACACTAAGCCTTAATCTAAGCAGATATTCTGTTGAGGGCTTATTAGCTTCTCGACAGAAAAAACAGCGAGTAGAAAGTAGAAGCAGCAACACTGGCAGTGCTGTTGTCAGTTAACAACAAGAGTTTATCATTATGAAAAAAACTAAAGTTGTGCTTATAAATCAACCTTTGTGAATTAAAATTTCACAACTCATGCACTTTACATTCAGGTGAGTGAAAAAAAACACTGACAAAACTGTCCCAAGCTTCTGTACCAGACGTCCGAGCTAATAGTTGGTTTTAATTGGTTTTAAGAACTTTCTACGTTTTGCGGGGCCAGTGTTTCCAGACGCAGGATAATTATCGTATTTGTACGATAATTTCACCCCCCTAACACTTCTAAGTCACAGTAAGACTCTGTAAATGTGCCATAATTTTGAAGCTCCAGATATTTTCTTTGTCCTGACTAACTTGAGCTCACCTAAAGACTGAAAAACTGCGTGAGCTTTAGTGGTGTTTTGTAACAATATTAAACAACAGCACCAATAGTTCCTCACAGCTGTGTCTGCCCCTATGAGCTGAGACCAAACAAAAATATTGATATGATTGTTTATTGACCTTTATTTAACCAGGGAAGTCCCACTGAGATTAAGAATCTCTTTTGCAGGGGAGCCCTGGGGGAAGGGTCAGGGGAGGCATTAATGGACATGTTTTTAGTTGTAGGAGGAAACCGGAGTACCCGGAGGAAACCTACGCAGACACGGGGAGAACATGCAAACTCCACATAGAAAGGCCCCAGGCGGCCCGGGAGTCGAACCTAGGACCTTCTTGCTATGAGGCCAGAGCGCTAACCGCTGCGCCACTGTGTCGATTGTGTAAATGATGATTGTGTAAATACACAATCATGCTGCATGAGCCATAATGGAGACATCGGCCAATTAAAGAGTGAATCAATGCTTTAGTTTGCATTCATGAAAGCATGATTGAGTTTTGTTGATATTAATTTAAATCAAATTGATTTGGGCTGTGAAGAGGATGTTGTATGTATTTCACCCTCTCAACTGAGTGAAAGTTTTTTTTTTTTTCATGAAGGATTTAGCAACATCTAAAGAGATCTTTATCTCGTACAAATTGCCCTGGCCCAAAAAAAAACAAAAAAAAAAAACAGTTTGGATGTGTACGATCATTTTTAGCCAAATACAATCATTTTAAGACTCTGGTACGGTAATTCAACATGTCCCATCTGGCAACACTGTGCAGGTCCTACTGACCTACAGGTCCTATTGACAAACACCGAACTTGCACTAAGGGCCAAATTTATCAACCATTTGCTCATGTGCAAACAGGTTTGGGGGAGCAAAAACTGCCATTTTTCTTTCACACAGACTCTAAAAATGCAGAATTTGAGGTGGTGCATATCCGTTTTGTGTAATATGTTATATATGTACATCCTCCAATATTAAAGATTCCATAAATTGCTCGCAAATAACGTGCTTTTTTTTGATAAATCAGGCCCTGAGTATACTAATGCAGAGGTTACTGAACTACTGTGACTAGCTAATGAATTATAAAAAGAAGTCCTTAACAATTCATTTGTTAGTCAGTTTAATCTACCAGTTTAAATGTGTGCATTTTTTTTTTGCTAGAATCATTTTCAAGCATGTTGCAAAAAAAAAAAATAAAAAAAATAAATAATTAAAAAAAACTGTCCTTGTTGTGTAAAAGTGGTCAAAAACTGAGCCAACTGGAACATGACTCATTTAAAAGTGGGACATATCAGTGGTTTTAGATTATCCTTTTTCCGGAGTAAGACTAACTTACTGAATTACTGTGACCAGCTAATGCATTAATAAAAAAAAAAAATCTGAAGAAATCTTAATGTGTATCTGCAAACTGCCACAGCTGTCTCACATTCTCACACCGGTCTGCCTGCACACTCTTCTTCGCAGCAGCCTGTAAACGGAGCTCTAGATGTCTCCACATCTCTCACTCGGGCCTGTACATCTCCTGCAAACATGTGTTTTCCAGCAGAAACAGTTAGCCGGTCCTCAGCAGCTCAGTGACATCATCTGCACCGGATTACACCCATCACGGACCAAAGACAGCAGGACTTTCAAGTGCAGCCAGCGCCGGGCTTTAGTGGATCTGCAAACGTCAGGCATGTTAGCAACACGGGGACAGAACCTCTGATCTGCAAACACTTCATTATATAATCCTCCGAAACACAACAGCGTCGGTGGAGTAAAGCAGAGCAAGACAAGTTTGCGTTTGTATATTACACAGAATTATGTCAAACTTGGAAGAGGAACTTGGTATGGACGGGTCACAAAACGCTACATTCAATTGACCTCCATCATTCTGAGGGTTAGCGTTCAAACAATATAGGGATAAAAACTTAAATAAACCAGAACTATTGTCACTAAAACTGGACTAAAACCAGAATATCAGAACTAAAACTCGACTAAACCAGGTCTATCAGGATTAAAACTGAACTAAACCAGGACTGACAGGACTCAACGAGGACTATCAAGACTACAATTGGACTAAACCAGGACTAACAAGACTAAAACTGGACCAAATCAGGACTATTAGAACTAAACCTGGACAAAACCAGAACTACCAGGACTAAAAGTGAACTTAACCAGGACTATCTGGACTAAATGTGTAGTAAATCAAGACTATCAGGACTAAAAGTTGATTTAACCAATACTATTAGGACTAAACTGGACTAAAACTGGACTAAACCAGGACTATTGGGACTAAAACTGCACTAAACAAGGACTATTAGAACTATAACTGGACAAAACCAGAACTACCAGGATTAATAGTGCACTTAACCAATACTATTAGAACTAAACCATGGTTATCATCATGTATAAAATTTGACTAAACCAGGACTATTGGGACTAAAACTGGACTAACAATGGACTTAACCAGAGTAAGCTGGACTAAACCAGTACTATCAGGACTAAAACTGGACTAAACCAGGACAATCAGGATTAAAACCTGACTAAACCAGGGCTAAGATTAAACTAAACCAAGACTAAAACTGGACAAAACCAGGACTAAAACTGGACTAAATCAGGACTAAAACTGGACAAAATCAGGAGTAAAACGGGACTAAACTGGGACTAAAACTGGACTAACACTAGACTAAGTGGGGACTTTCAGGACTAAACTGATGTGAGCAGTGTTTTAAGACAAAAACAATACATTTGAGATCAAACACACACACATGTACATTTATTTCGAGTTGATAGTTCCTGAAAATGAAAAAATGATTCTTAAATAAGACATGCTCCATGGCAGTGTTTCCACTTATTTTAAACAGATCTGGATTTGTTTTAGGCCTTTCTTTTTTATTTGTTTTAAGATGGTCCTCTTTTCCAGTGAGTACTTCATGTGGACGCTCACATTCACCGAGCCAAGTTCATGTTTATGCAATTTGCTTTGAAAATTATCACTGTTTTATCTTGGTGCAGACAAAACTTCGACTCAAACCATTCCCATCCAACCCATCTAAATTGAAACATATCACTCAGGTCTGCTCTGAATGCGGTTTTCCTACCAAATGGCACAACTTGTCCTCTACAAGTAAAACCGTTTCACGCTACGCTTAAGCCCTCCAAAGACATCTTTTAAAGTCCTGCCATTGTCGCCGCATGTTCTCCATTAGGTCAGACTTACGTTGGCGTCTGCGAACACGGAGTCGTAAAGTGTGCGTGGAATGTGTCCCTTTGGATGTGGAGCTCAAACAGGCCCATGTGGGACGCAGGCAGAGCTGGGTTTAGTGGAAGCACATGAGCTGGACGGGGTTCAGAGCAGATAGCAGATGAAAAAGTCAGGAGATGGTTAAAGATAAGGAGGGTGTAATGTGAAGTGTGTTTAGAACTGCTGTTGGGTAGAGACGAAATACTGCTGGTATATGTTTTGCAGTGTTCAGGTTTTCATGCATAGATGTAAGATGTATTATTTAATTTAATTCACTTCTTTCATTATTAATGATGGGACGAGATCTCGTGCCGCGAGATCAAACTGCCACGATACTGTGCGCACACGTACTGAACTGTCTCGTGAGATTTTTCCATGGTCATGAAATTAAGTTTTGTATCTTTGAGCAGCTGTAGTAAATATTCTCCTCCACACACAGACTTGTAGCGGACTTATTCTGACAGAAAACTGTCTAAACTTTGTCTCAGTTTTTATTTCGTAAAGATAGGACCAATATTGACAGAGATAATTAGTCCTAAACATTGTAAAAGTTAGAGCGAAAAATATATAATCGTCGAATGTACGTGCAGACATCGCGGGAACAGCGCAGTGTTTTTCACACTTAGACATAGTTTAAAATAGATCCACAAAGAGAGATTTTGGTCTATATCTTCAATAACTGTAAAAAGTAGGAAAGTCTCCTCATCTGTGTGTGTGTCTGGTCCTGTCAGCAGCTGCAGTGCTGTGAAGCAGGAGAAAGGGGGCGGAGTCTGAGCTACACACGGGGGGGCGGATCAATTTCAGTCAAAACTCATATCGTTCAAATAATAAAAATCCAAGGTGATACACATAATGAAAGGTAAAACTAAACTAAAAGAATATAAACTCACAATAATAATAAAAGGCTCGTCTCGTCTTGTGAAAATTCTGTCTCGTCCCATTAATATTCAGTAGATATAGAAAGATTAAAGATTTTGTCTT
Source organism: Mugilogobius chulae (assembly GCA_038363315.1). Taxonomy (NCBI): domain Eukaryota; kingdom Metazoa; phylum Chordata; class Actinopteri; order Gobiiformes; family Gobiidae; genus Mugilogobius; species Mugilogobius chulae. Next base: position 7,825,732 of record CM076413.1, on the reverse strand, counting down.
CAGATTTGATAAACATGACCTGTAAGTGACATGTTCAAATGTGACATTATTTTTACTGGAAGTATTTGCAAATCTGAATTATTCTTGAATAAAAAAGCAGCTGACATGATCATTTGTTGATGTCATCATGTTTGTTGATGGTGTTTCGGTCTGCAGGAGGATTATCCAATCAGAAAGCAGAATGAGCCTTACATGACTCTCTCATCTGGGTTGCCAGTTTGGTTTCTTAGAGCCTGAAGCTGATTCCACACAGTTCTCATTGTGTTCCGTGTATTGGTAATAAACTGTGACCTCCGCTGTGTCCAAACGTCCACACTATTCACTATATACTGTAGCACATTTTGTGGTGCTGTACAAATGTCCAGCAGGTCAAAAAGTAGTGCACCCCAAATGTCCCACAATGCATCTGGAAAAGTAGTGAGCATTGATGTCTCTAGAACGGTCAATATGGACCACAATTCATTGTGAGAAAAACAACACGGACAGGTCTTTAACTAGAAACAACACAACTAACAAAGTAAAGATGATAAAGTGTCGCTTAAACTCACTGTTGAGCCAAGAGACTAAACAAAAAAGCCGTTAGCCGTAAAGATACTAACGTTAGCTGCTTACCTTAGTTTGAGCTTTAAAAGAGGAATTAACCAGTCCGTTTGTGGTTAAATGTATTGTCCAAGTTAAACCAGACTTGTATAATGATTAGTAATCCACTGGTCATTATGTATTACAAAAGTTTGTTTTTATCGGACTTTTGTCAAATGTTCAGCTGAAAGTAGTGCTATTTGTGTCCAAAAAAACAGATGAAAAAGTCACTGACCAGGGCAGGACTGTGGAGTGATGGGGTGGATAGGGAACGAGTGTGGACGTTCGGACACAGTCGAAGTCGGGTGTCTTAGAAAAAGATGGTATTACCTATAGCAAACCTTGTTCCTGATTGGTCAGTAGGTTCTTATCTTTAGTGTATGGGCTTTTTCACAATCTGGCAACTCAAATGTATCTGTGATTGTAATGCATTTGAAAAACCACTAGTTGTGCATCTTACATGAGTTTCCTTTAAAGAACTTCCAACTAATCGGACGCTTTGTTTAAAAATTATATCAATAATAAGTCTGGGTGTTTGAAAAATCTTACTGTGAAAAAAAAAAAGATCTTTGAGATCATCTCATAAAAATGAGAACAAACACCAAAGTGTTTCATTATGTTTTTGTTCTGTGTACTTACAGACTAAACTCTATTTTACCTTCTGATTAAATCTAAATTATTATTAGTATTCCCCACAGATCATTTGCCAATCAACCAGCTGTTTTTGACCTGTTGGCTTTATGCGCATTACCCTCAGAGCTGTTTAACCTGAACCACCAAGGGGATTTATAATGTGAAAATGTGTTTCCGGAACCATAAGGACGGACGGTCACTGTTGAGCTCCATTTGGATCTGTTTATAAAGAAAGCTGCTGCATTTACAATCCGGAGTGGTCTTTATCTTTTGATGTAAACCAGAGTCAACACAAGCCATTTCATTTAACATCTGCAAACTTCATGTGACTCTTCAGATGTGTTTCAATTCTATGTTAGATTTACTTTCTTCAAATTCCCAGCCAATCACATGTGTGGGAGACTCTGGACCATGTGAGGCTCCCCTGTGTGTCCAGTCCATCAGTCTGACATGTTTGAGACCTGCTCAGCCTGAGAAAGTGTCTGTGATAATCCTGATCATATGTGTTCCTCTGCAGAGCCTGAGCTGGCCCCAGTCCAGACTGAACACACATCATGAGAAATGATCACACAGCATGTCAGCGTCTCTCTGCTTTAGAATAACATCGGGATGTTGTCTTTTTGAAAATACTTTAGTGATGTTAACTCTTTCACTGCCAGCTATTGTCACTTAGAGCGTATTCAGACCTACAAAATTTGGTCAAATTAGAAGTTTGTCTCTCCAGAAAGCCTGGACATTTTTCAGGTCTTACCCTGGATGTACACTGACTGTGAGGCGGCTTCAGTTCGGGACGTGCGGGATTTTGCAAAGTGCCTGTTACACCAGATGCTGTCAACTGCGGTCTGGTTTCATTAAAAGCTACACAGATTCAAGTGAAATGTCACCAGAATGCTTGTTTAATGAATTGAAAGCCGCATCACACCGCTTCGGCCTCTGGGAAAAATAGACTTCATGCGGATTCTTTCCGCAGACCTGCGCTGCTCCCACACTGTGCATGGGCGCATTGGTTTTAAGCACTTTCTAAGTTCTGTGGGACCCGCACCAAACTCACAGTCTGTGTACAGTGATCTGAATCAAACAATTGGACCAAGACCACCTCCTTAAGTGCAAACGGACTCTGGTGCGGATCGCTTATGATCTGAATACAGAAGGCCTCAATCTAAAACAAACACGACCAACATTATAGATCTAATTACAAGTCTATGGCAGTTATATAAGGTCGTTATGATAACGGGCTGCTACTTTACTACACTGACCTTACTTACATCTGTCCATGGAGAGCGCTGGTTTTCACACATGTGCGTCTGTTTACGTTTTAAAGTCCACTTAACATCAGCGCAGTGAGAATACGATCTGAATCAACTGAAAAAAAATTTGGTCCGAATCAAATTTGGATCAAACAAGCGGACTTTTGCACTTTTCTGGTCTGAATACACCATTAGACTGACCTCTCTGAGCACAGTTTGGGTCAGGTTAAGGCTTTGATCAAAAAGATCATTTCCAGCTTCAGAGTTTTCTTTGGCTCATCCTCTAAAAAGTCCATTACTCAGTCAATGGAACATGTCTTTAGTCAGATTTAGATTACAACTCTTTCTACTTTTCCTTCGGACACATGTGTTGATCAAAAACTGGCATTTCTCCAGTCTGAGTGGAATACTATCATGAGAAACACTCGGGACTTCCTCTCCCCAGGCAGGACGGCAGGTGCGGGACAGCTCGGTGGTCCCCCCTCTCCCCCTTCGCCTCATTCTATTGTACGATTTATAGACTCCATCTGATGTTTATGGGGCGTGTGTAAATCTCACAACCGTCTTTGAAGCTATGTTTTTTTTTTCTCTTTCATTTGGTCTTTGATTCCTGGTGAGCACATTCAGGAGAGAAAAGATGGTAATGGAACTGGTTTTATGTGAACAACTCAATCTGAAACATATCGGGAAGAGTTTCAGAGGAGAACAGAATCACATTTGTTGAACTGAGGCCTGGGGTTCATTCGCTGATTCAAAGCAACTGATACCAATTTGCTGTTCATCTAAAACAACAGTTGGTCTGTTCGTAGTTTAATGAAATAATGATGTTGTAATGGAATAACAGTTAATGGGATTATGGGTAAGAAACGGAGCGTGATGTGTGTTTTGTAGGATCATGCTGAAGTGAAATCCCTGAGTTCAGAGTGCAACAGTGGACCAATCACATTGGTCCACTGATGCACTCTGTTGCACTCATTGTGGTTTGGGCAGAAGTGGACATGCCAACATAATAAAACATGGTGGCACGGCAAACCTTTAGCTTCTTCACCTGTTTTGAAAAATGCACTCAGAAGGAGCATTTAGCATTTGTGGAGGGAAAGATGCTTTTATAAAACACTGAATTGAGCTAAAATGATGAGAGATGTTGTAAGCCAATCAGAAGGCACGATGTTCGGCCTTCCTTCAGCACCACGCACTTCTTTTTTTTAAAGACATGATTTTTGGGTTGAATTTCCCAGCAATTCTTTGTTTTTTGTTGCTGCTCTTTATCTAGTTTATTATTACAAACTTTAAGTTTAGAAATGTTGCTTGTAGCCTATTTTTGGACACTCTGTGTTATGTTTTTTGCCCTTTTTCCCATTAAATAATTTTCAATTTTAGTTCAATTTAGTTTAACTTCTGCATAGTTTTAATGTTTTTTTCTGTCTTACTGCAACATATTCTTATGGATGGCGTGTAAATACCACACCATGACAAACTGCGTGTTGTGACTATGCTTCTGCCTTTTTTGGCGTCCAATTACACACTTGTTTTTTCTGCCGTGGTGTAGACACACGATGTGGTTGAGGACAGGAAGTTTTTTGGGGGTTAAAAGGCTAAAGTTTAGGTCTGAAGTTACAAAAATGCTTAAGTTTAGGTCTGGGGCTTGGAGTTGGTTAAGTTTGGGATTAGGATTGTGTTAGTCTTCATGAATAGTAACATGTCTTAACATTCACCCTAGAAATGAACTGGGACAGAAACGCGTCAAATACACATGCAAAAAATAGAAATTGAGTTCATATGACATATGAAAACAGGCTGCTTAGTCTGGTTGTGCGTTAGACAGGAGCCTGCACTCTAAGAAAAAACTCTTTTGCATCACAGTTAATGGGCCAGACTGGCAGTCTCAGAGTTCGGGCAGCATTTGTCCCTCATTCTGTACTATTTTTAAGAGAACAGGAAGAGCTCGAGTCTGGTTGTAACCGCAATATTGACCGCATGTTCCAGCATAAGGCAACATAAATACCACACATATTCCAGCATAAGGCAACATAAATACCACACATATTCCAGCATAAGGCAACATAAATATCATGCGATCCTGAAGGTTAACCCATTAGTCCACGGATCTCCGCCTGTACGTCTGGCGCGGTGCGCTCAAAGCCCGGACTGCTGCACACAAATAAGGTAAGGTAATGTTTATTAAGGACAATGTACAATTATTAAGCACAATGGCAGAGATGCTTGTACCAGATTCTAGCTTACAGCTCATTTCCATCTGTAGTCCTGGGGAGGGGAGGCACATTGGACATGTTTTTAGTTGTAGGAGGAAACCGGAGTACTCGGAGGAAACCTACACAGGCCCGGGATAACACGCAAACTCCACATAGAAAGGCCCGGGCGGCCCGGGAGTCGAACCCAGGACCTTCTTGCTATGAGGCCAGAGCGCTCATGCAAACAAGAGACACAAATGTCAAAATGTACCTATACTGTGCGGCGTACGATCAAATCAGGACTGACAAAGCGTATGAACAAGACAGATTCTATGAAACATGCTCCCTCAGAACTGATTAAAGATCCGATAGGCCTGGAGCTTATCAATACATTACCGTTAAGGCACATCATTGGAGCGGTTATGAAACCAGGTCTCGGTACTCATCTCTAAACCTAAATACATAAAACATGAAACAATTTTGACTGAACACTGCTCACTCAAACTTTTCCACATCTGCACTCAATTCACTGAAACGCAAATGCTTCCTAAAACTTTTTATTTAAACTTACCACTTCCCTTCAAGTTACACTCTTTCTCTGTCTAAGAAGCGGTCTGACTGTTGAATGTGATTCCTGCTGACTTTATACACGAATTGCACAGTTTGAAAACCCAAGACCAAACGGATTAATGGTAATGTACCTCATGAAGTGCCAGGTCAAAAGTTTTCTTGAAGTTACTCTCATCACGTCACTACAAAAACCTTCTGAGTCTGAAACCTTCTGATTCCCCTGTCATATTTCCAAGCCTGTCTTTGCCTGTATCAGTAAAATCTACCTCCAGGGCTGATTTCAAGTGACGTAGGCTGTTCTGGCTGATGCGTTGTTTATATATCCATCAGTGTTATTAAACCGCTGCGAGCCTGTGTCACTCTTCGTCAAATCCTCTTCTAATTGACTTTTTCTTCACGACCACATGTCCTGAGGTTAGGCTGAGAGAGAGAGGAGTTATCATAACACACGAGCTGTCAGAATGTGAGCTCATTTGTTTGCAGCTTTTCCATGGACGCGGTCAGGACGTTTGGATTACGGACAGGAACGCGTCGCTTTCTGTCATACTGCCGACGTGAACCGAGGTTAAAGGGTGATTAATAGTTCTTCAGTTCAGTCGCGTGGTCACAGTTTGCCATTGGAGCTTCTGTCTAAAACTAATCAGATTTCAGGGGTGTGTAGTCTGTTACACCAATCACAATCAGGTCACAGATCAGTTTGATGCTCCAGATACTGAACCTGCTCAAAGGAAAGACTGTTTTATGTCCAGCTAAACTGTTTTCAGCTGCGCTAACATGATCGCAGAAGGGTTTTACTGGTCATCCATTAGCTTCTGACACAATGAGCAAACACAGTGGACCATTAGAACACTGGGATCATAGTTGCTGGAAATAGGCCTCTAGAATTGAACCAAAAACAGACATTAGCAGCTAGAATAATCATGTACCCCATTAACAATGTATAAAGTGTATTTCTGATTAATTATCTTCATTAAGCCTTCTGAGTCAGAAGGCATGGCCAGAGTAAAGTCTTATTCGCACGGCCTTATATTTACCTAGGGACCTCATGTAAAATGTAATAATTCCGGACGTTGTCTGAGTTTCTACTCCCGTGTGAATCGCCCATGTCTGTAAAAATGTCTGTAAAGTGTCCCCCGAATTTTACCTCCAGTAATTCACCAAACTCAGACGTCCTCATGTATTCTAAGCTGTGCAAATGCGTATGTTTGTGTTTTCAATCTGTGAACGGTTTATAAATAAATAATGACTGTGCAGCTTATTTTACCTTCAAATTTGAACAAAATTATTATTATTATTATTCTTTACGGATCATTATCAAATGAAATTGACCTTTTTTTCTACGTTTAAATAGCTAAAGATTAATCAAACTACGATTGAAAGTCCGTGAACCGGAAGTACAACAACCTCGTTGTCGTAGCAACGAAAGGTCGAGAAGATGGATGTTTGGGTAAAAGTTTGGACAGAACAGAGGACAGAATGCTGCAAAGCGTAAATCAGGGGTGTCGAGCTAATTTTAACAAAGGGCCACATAGGCGATTGTCCTCGAAGGGCCAGTTGTAACTAAAATAAACTTTACTTGTCTTTGATGTAAACAAATAATAGTTGTATTTGATTGTTGTATATTTATTTGAAGGGACAAAACTGAATACACATCTGCATTAGTCTGAAAAATGACTTACTCTTTAAGTTTTAGACAAATATTTTCTTTAAGTTAAGACACCCAGATTACTCCAAGCACTAGTATAAATTTTAAGTAGATCTTATAAGACCTTAAGGGCCGGATGTAATGAGGTGGAGGGCCGCATCTGGCCCCCGGGCCTTGAGTTTGACATATATGGCTTAGATGTTTGGATTTTATCACCGTAAATGGATTAAAAGTGAGTGTCTTTGGCTGTTTCGTAAGAAATCTGATGTTGTGGATGTGATTCTGATAAACAACTACGTGACGAGGAGACACATTTTCTGTCACAGCTCAGGTAAGTTTAACGTTAGCCGATTCATTCGGTTTGATTCATTCAAATCAAACCGAAAACACAAGAAACGCTCATTTCATGAATGAAGTAAATAGTTGTTGCCATAAATCATCTGTCGCTGTTTCCGGAAAGCCTGTATAAACAAGAAATTACAGACATCGTATATGTCTGTGCGTATGCTAGTAAAAAACTCAGAGGTTGTGGGGTAATGTAAAGTTTACAGACGTCTGTGCGTCACTGTGACTAAGCATTGTTGAGTAAGTTTAGTGCAGATATTTCATCTTTAAACTGAAGAAAAGTCGATCCTACTGGACTAGGACTCTGAGGAGAACGACACATGCAGCGAGTCTAGAAACTTCCTCTTCTGTGAGCGAGTGAAAAGTGTCAGAGGAAGTCAAACTACTGGATTTCTTCATGTTTGGAGGGTTATATATAATCTATGCTTCATGAAAGAGACTGAATCTATAGAATCTGCATCAGAAAGTAGAAAAGTGCTTCTGTCTTCTCGTCTGTAATAGCTTTTGTTGGTTTAAAGATGAAAAAGACACTCATCCTCATTGTTTTAATCATGTACACCTTGTATTTTTATTCTAAAGACATTATTTCATTGTAGTGGCTCAGATTCTTTCCACAAAAAGTAGAAAGGACGAAAATAACACTGACATTTGTCTTAGAAAAAAAGTTTCTTGTCAAACGCTGAAATCTAATGAAAACAAAGAATTTAAAATGTCTATAAAAAGAGAACAGATAAATGTAGAATAACATTTGTTTTTTTAAATGAAAGTAGACACTTGCAGGTTTCATTTTATGTAAAAACATGTCATGATTAGGGATGCACCGATCCGATACTGGGATCGGATATCGGTGCCGATCCAGGACATTTTGCTGGATCGGGTATCGACTCGATTGGTTCAGCCAATATCATGCTTGTGCCTTTAATTGGACATAATGAGATGAATTTGTTGGCTAATGTTGATCCAGAACGTCTCATATTATTGGACATTTTATTCGGATTAAGTTGTGAAATAGTGACTTGCACCTTAAATAACAGTTACATAAAACAATATGACTTAATTTATTATGTTATTATAAGAAAAAAAAGCTATTTCAGTTATTACACTTGTATCGGTTGATATCGAATATCGGCAGATAGTTAAAGCAAAAATATCGGGATCGGTATCGGAACTGAAAAAGCTGGATCGGTGCATCTCTATTCCAGCTGCAGAAAGTTTTTGTGGAGCTGTGAATATTGTTTAAAATGAGCAAAAAGGCCTGGCAGAGAAGAGAGTCTGTGTCGTCTCGTTCTGCCACATGACGCCTCTCTCAGCAACACAGTCTCACTAGAGGGCGTACTTTTACCACGTCACAGAAACAGCGTATTTTGAGCGCGAGTTCACAGCTGTTTTTAGTACTTATGTTACGCCGTGCCTTTGGCATGATATGAGAAAGTGTAAAAATGACACGAGATTTTACAGCCTCAAAAAGGACGAGTTTTGGTTGCAGCCACGTGGGGACGTTTTCTTCAAGTGAAACGGGTAAGTTTAGACATAAAGTTACTAAAATTAGTAAGATTAGATCTGGGGCTTGGGGCAGGTTAAGATTAGAAGGATTTCATTAATATTCATAAATAAGAACACGTCTTAACAACTACCATTGAAATGAATGGGGACTGTGATGCGTACTATAATTACACAAAACAGCTGTGAACTTGTGCTAATCAACTAATTTACATGTTGTGTAATGTCGTGTTAAATGTACGCTTTCTTGTGAGATCGGGCTCCTCTCAGACAAATAATCCTTGCAAATGTCCTTACACGTCAAAAAATCATTACAAAAAAAAAAATCTCCTTTAAAAACTTCAAGTATCCACAGAAACAAATCTTTGTGATTAAAAAGTCAACATATTTGCGTTTTTTATTTGTGTTGAAAGCAAACAAGACCAATATTGTAGTTTTCCGTTTCTACTCTTTCTACTTTCCAAACAAAGTGAATATCTCTCCGCTATAATTCAAGTCTCGTTTGAAATTGTTTATGGATTTGCTTGGAAAACCCAACTCGACCATTCAAACTCCACCGCACCAGTGCCTCTGAAAGCTCCATTAAAACACGTCAGCTCTGGATCGAAACTGTCTCCACTCCGAAGCGTTCTTTAGCAGAGAGGAACAAACCGCGCCGAGGCACACTTTTTTGGGCCCGATAGCTCTGCAACTTCCAATTGAATCCGTGGCAGTCCGTTATTGAAATTGAACGAAATGGAGGAGAAAAAGAGGGCGAAAAGACCAAGTGAAGATAGCAGCGGAGTGTGTCGGCGGAATGGGAGAGAAGGAGAATAAGATCTGTCGGGCGCAGAGCTGTGGCCTGTCGCACCGAAACAAAGTCCAATTTTACACAAGTCGGGAGAAAAGGAGGATATAGAAGTGTTTTTTGTACAACTGTGAGAAGGACACAGCGTCGGAGCAAAGAGAGTGTAAAGTTGGAAGTGAGAAATACAGAACAACATCAGCAATAGTGGGTTGTTTGGCGATAAAAAATCATGTCTTGGTGTACACTGCCCAATTTAAGTAAATCTAAAGAAATGAAAGAATTTTGTTTGTGTTGGCGTTGATGAATGTTTAAGGTTAAAGTACATTTTATTGGCCCAATAGGGGATTTGACCATCCTTTAATGCCAAGCAGTGACATCCACATGCAGCTCTCAGGACAACACAGTATCATCCACTACGAAGTAACGGCAACATTTTTTTTTTTTTTTTTGCGTATATAATGTTACATCGTATGATATGGAGGCATTTTCTTTAGTTTAACTGGAAAGTTTAGGCTTAAAGTTACTAAAATGGGTAAGTTTAGGGATGGGGCAGATTAAGATTAGGATAAGGATTTAGTCAATATTTATAAATAAGGACACATCTTTACAACCACCATAGAAATGAACTGGGACTGCGACGCGTACCATATTTAGGGGTGTCAAATTAGTGCATTAATTGAGATTAATTAATTACAGATATTACGAGTAAATTTTTTTTAATCGCATTAATCTATTTTAAAATCTTTAATTTCATTGTTTCCATATGTGAGTTGCAAAGTGGACATAAGACTTCCTAAAGTCTTCACTTTTTGCAATATATTAATTTTTCCCATCTTCAACAATAATGTAATTAATTAAATTGGATAAAAACAAAAACACTTAGTTTGAGTGTTTTTATCAGCAATTTTTATTAATTCATTTTTTTATTTTATTTTTTTCATTTTCTACTGCTTAATCCCGTTAGGGGTCGCGGGTGACTGGAGCCTATCCCAGTAACTTTGGGCCTTAGGCGGGAAACACCCTGGACAGTGAACAACTCATCGCAGGGTTAGACAGACAATTCACTCTCACTCTCTCATTCATTCACTAAGGGAAATTTACAGTGATGCCCAATTAACCTAAACATACATGTTTTTGGAGGTGGGGGGAAACCAGAGAAAACCCACGGTGACACGGGAAGAACATGCAAACTCCACCCAGAGAGATGGTGAGATGTTGATATGGTCCGACCCGGGAGTCAAACCCACGACCTCCTTGTTGGGAAGCCAGAGCTCTAACCACTCTGCTACCGTGCACCCCCTGCAATTTTTAAGTGAGATAAAAAAAAGATTAATCAGATTAATTAATTACAGATCATAATAATTAATCTCTTCAATTTTTTAATCGCTTGACAGCACACGAGCCATTCTGAATAAAGAGGAGCTTTAAGGTAGTTACGGAAACCAACACAGCACATACAATTTACTCATTCCTTAAAAATTTACATTTAAAAGACGAATAGTAGTAGCAATAAAAGATTTAAGATACCTTTGTTTCTGCATAAGGGACAGCAAAACAACACCTTGATGGCAACAGAGAAAATGAACTTTTTAAAATGTGGTTCTATTTTGGCTCTAACACCAGAGGATCACCCTGAATCTGTGAATGTATTTATGAAACAACGATCGGACCTGAGAGAAAACTTCTCCCTCAGCACACGAGTAAGGCTTTGTTCAATGAAAAAAGCATCGGACAAGACGCAGGTTCAACTTGTCTACGCAGCAATGTAGATGTAGAAATGATCCTGACCCAAACGCATGCATGATCCAGTCTCCCCAACCGGGATGAACGAAGTAGACACAATGAGTTTTATTATTTGGTAACGAGAAGCTTTTGAGCACTTGTTCTCTCTGTTTACGTAAAGGAAATGTCTGTGCCAAAGGTGCGCACAGACACTTTAGACAAAAAAAGCAACAGGAGTTTTACGTCCCGTTCTCGCCTGTAGCGCTTTGTTTGTTTACCGGCTTCTGCGCATTTCCCTCTCGCTTTTTGCTCTTTCAGGAAGGGCATCTATGTCACCTTCGCGCCTCGTTGCTTTGACTACTCATTCAGATTTCTACGTTCCATTTTCAAAAGCTGAAGCTCCATTTGGGATTTTGAGTGAGCTGTTTTGAAAACTGACTTTTAGAATGGACAAGTGTGTCAAAGTTGTATTCAAAACATTGTTGGTCTTGATCCTTTGTTTCTGTCATAATTAAAAGCAGTCTACTTTTCCAAACATGATAATACTTTCATCCAGTCTTTATTAATTTAAGTGTCTGTCATCCATTCATTCACTTCTGTCCTTCACAAATTCCTTGACAATCCTGCTGGGTTGTTTTATTCGAGGTGAGTTTTCTGTCCTGGTGCTGCAGCTCAGACCTGCTCTCTCCCCTCAGGGCCACCAAAAGCACCTCCACATTATGTCCTGGTTATAACAAGTGTTCAAAGGCTCCACAGTAACACGGCCATGCTCCCCGTGGGCACACTTTCAGCTAATAGGACCAGGCCACACGTATTTCTCACTCTCAGGCAAGAAAAGGAATGTATTTACCGACAAAAGCAGCCTTGCCTAAACTACTGCTAAACTATTTTTATATTTGAGGATTGAGATTAAGAAATAGTTCAGAATTACAGACCATGTTCTGACAGTCCTGAGCCCAGCAGTAGATCTGGAGAGGTGTGCACGAGCACTGGACTGGATGGGACACGTTTCCTCGCCTGGACAACAAAGTGTACCTTACTTCACCCTAACACTGAGGAATGTGTGGAGCTACCACTCCCTGAACACTACGAGGGGCACCAGCCTGTTCAGACTGCATGATGTCATTCAGAAAGTCTCAGTTGCATCGCTCCTGTTGCATTTTACCAGTAACAGCTTGCAGCTCTATTCTGAAGGTGTTTTTTTCTCGTCACGTGAGCTTAAATGTGCACAAGACACAAAAACTTAAAAATTAAGTCTGTTTGTCACAAACATTTAATGGTGTAAGACGTTTATATGAAACAATAAAAACAACACAAAACACACCAGCGTGTTCAGAAGATCTAACAATTACCATGGTAACAGTGAGGGGAGGGGCTTAGAGAAATTCTGCTTTTCTTTTTGACCGCAATGAAACAACAAACAAACTGCTGCAGGTTGGACAAAAGCGTGAGCGGTTAGGATTCTTAGCACTACGTCTCTCCTCTTCTCCTCTCTGCTCTATCTCTCCCTCTTTTGAGTGCTGTGTGCATTCAGGAGCTGCGTTGTCGGCCTCTGTGCACTCCAGTGAGTTCTTGCTGCGCGTATAAAACTAGTGCTCGTTGTGTTGTATTTCACGTTAAAGTTCATAAACAACAGGGCTTTGGGATCGACTTCCACTGCTTCAAAGATCGATGGTCGATCGCAATCGATGGGTTAGGCAACCACTCTCTAATGTATCCTAACCTGGCCAGCCAGATGGTTTACTCGCGATATTTGTGAATTCACAAACACGAGATAACCATCTGGCCTTCCAGCCGCCCGTTGGTTTGGGAGTTAAGACGTCTGTTAGCGTCCTGGAGCTGCCGCGAGTCACATTCAAGCTAAACAAAGATGGCTGCTCTCGTGGATGTACGTGTTTCTGCTGCTTTTGATGCAGTTTTAGCAGAATTACGGAGTAATTTCTGTTTGAAAGAAGAGGCGTTGTTCTATCTCACGCGGAGGGACACACCATTACGAGTTTTTCGCTCTGATTGACTAAGCTCAAATAAGGTAGGCCCCACACCAATCAGCTCGAAGTATTTCACTAAACGTCCCACCTTTTCTCAAACACTTTCAGCGAGTAAAGTCCCAGATGGATATAGTAGAACTCAGATAGAAGTTCAACACAGATCATCCAGGTTAACTGTATCCAGGCCTAATTTTGATCATTTTTGTGCAAATCCACACCCAAATGTTGCAGTTATGTGTGCAAAACCAAAACCGCAACAGCAGTACAAAAAATGCTGGCACGATGGTCAAACTCTGTCCAGTGCATTTTCAGTACATGCCCACATCACATCAACATGACGCCACAGTCGAGCCGCCCAGAGTGGGTTATAAAAACTCTTCCTGACACTGCTGCAAGTGGCAAGTTGGAAAGTGGTCACATGGTTGAGCAGAATCGCAGGTTCAAATCTCCTGTCAGCATTTCCTTTTGTTCAATTTTAGAAAAATACTCATGAGCTCATGCAAGGAAATATTGCATACAAATTTCTGCAAGTTAATAAAAAATAATCTTGAAGTGCAGAAAGAAACTAGAGCCTCAGAGCTGTGAACCTCACCACACGTCATTAGCAACTGGTGTAACTCTAATTCCTTAAATATGTTCACAACATATTTTTTTACATGCGTGTTTTTAAATATGAAAGAAACATGTCTGTACCAATAAACGGCAAACAGTTGTTTTTTAGTCTTTTGACTTAAAAAAACATGCACTTTTAGTTTCTTTCAATTTACAGCCATATGTACTTCACCTTTCTCCTCACCAACACGAGGTTATTAACTCACAAACCGAGAGCAACCATGCTGTAAATCACCTCAAATCCCATTTAAACCTGACATTTAAATCACAAAAAAAGCCATACACCTGAATTTACCGTTTCTGCGCTAAAGGTAAAAAGTGTAAGAGGCTCATAAATCATTGTCCAGCCGTGACGGGAGACTGGCTAGCGCGCTAACACACACTGCGCTAATGTTTCCTAGCCAAAGCGGCGCATGCTAGCTGCTTTCCCCGGGCCTCGACTTCACGCAGGTCTGGACACGCTACAGCGGTCCGGCCCCAGCGCTAATGGAACCGACGGAAGATCACAGCGCAGAGTGTTTGTGGAGGGTCGGAGAAAATGTTTATGGGTGCCCTGGAGCTAGGAAAGAAGGAAGGAGAGAGAGATGAGGAGCTAGGAAAGGAGAGACAGAGATGAGGAGCTAGGAAAGAAGGAAAGAGGAGACAGAGATGAGGAGCTTAGGAAAGAAGAAGAGAAGAAGGAAAGAGAGACAGAGATGAGGAGCTAGGAAAGAAGGAAAGAAGGAAAGAGAGACAGAGATGAGGAGCTGGGAAAGAAGGAAAGAAAGAGAGATGAGGAGCTAGGAACAAGCCAAGGAATGATGGAAAGAAATGAGGAGGTAGGAAAGAAGGAAAGAGAGAGAGATGAGAGATGGGAAGTTAGGAAAGAAGGAGAGACAGAGATGAAGAGTTGGGAAAGAAGGAAAGAGAGAGAGACAAGGAGCTACAACAAGCTAAAGAAGGAAAGAGAGAGATGAGGAGGTATAGGAAGAAAGGGGAGAGAGAGAGAGAGAGAGAGAGAGAGAGAGAGAGAGAGAGAGAGAGACAAGGTGGTAGGAACAAGGAAAAGAGAGACAATGAGATGGATGAGTAGGAACAAACAGAGGAGAGGTGGAGAGAGAAAGGAAATGAGGTAGGACTAGTCAGAAGGAAAGGAAAGAAAGAGGTGAGAAGCTGGGAAAAAGAAGAGGAGAGGAGAAGAAGGTGATGAAAGAGATGTGAGGAGCTAGGAACAAGCCAAGGAAGGAAAGATAGAAATGAGAAGCTAGGAAAGAAAAAAGAGAGATGAGCGAACTGAGGAGCTAGAAATAAGCTGAGAAGAAAGAGAGAGAGAGAGGAACTAAGAACCAGTCATAGGAAGAAAAGAGACAAGAGAAGCAGGTTGAAGGAGAGAGATTAGGAGCTATTAGCCGACTGCACTCAGGCCTTGACTTCACTCAGGTCTGGACATGCTACAGCGGTCCGGCCTCAGTGCTAATGCAACTACCGTCATTGCAGAACGTAAGATCACAGCGAGTGTTTGTGGAGAGTCGGAGAAAATGTTTATGATTCCCTGCAGCTAGGAAAGAGGGAAAGAGAAAGGTAGGAGGCATGGGGAGGGAAAGAGAGAAAGGTGGAGATATAGGAACAGGTCAAGGAAAAAGAAAGAGAGAGATGATGGATATTAGGAACAGACTAAGGAGAGAGAGAAAGAGATGAGAAAGGCAAGGAAACAGAATTGGCCAAGGAGAAGAAAAATATACTAGGAGGGTGTAGAAACTGACAACTTAACAGGATTCTTGCAGAATTCCTGTGACCTGCAGGACAGGAATAATAGTTCCTACTGATCCAGTGATTGGGAAAGGACGATCAGAGTGCTCTGGCTGTGTCTGTGCTTATCCTGTGTCTGTAGATGCGCTCAGTGCAGAGTGCGACTTGTGGACATATCTAATACCTGCTCAAAAACTCAGAATCAACTTGACTTTTGTACTCGCTGAAGTACCTTTAGTAAAAAACGCACAGTAAAACAGTACAGACCAAAAGTTTGGACACACCTTCTCGTTCAAAGAGTTTTCTTTATTTTCATGACTATGAACATTGTAAATTCACACTGAAGGGATCCAAACTATGAATTAACACATGTGAAAGTATAGTAAATAACCAAAAAGTGTGAAACAACTGAAAATATGTCGTATTCTATACCTTTTGCTTTGATTACTGCTTTGCTCACTCTTGGTATTCTCTTGATGAGCTTCAAGAGGTAGTCACCTGAAATGCTCTTCCAACAGTCTTGAAGGAGTTCCCAGAGATGCTTAGCACTTGTTGGCCATTTTGCCTTCACTCTGTGGTCCAGCTCACCCCAAACCATCTTTGGGTGTGCTTTGGGTTCAGGTCTGGTGACTGTGGAGGCCAGATCATCTGGCCTCATCACTCTCCCTCCTGGTCATTCATGGTTTGGCTGCCTTCAGTGTGGATCTACAACGATCATAGTCATGAAAATAAAGAAAACTCTTTGAATGAGAAGGTGTGTCCAAACTTTTGGTTTGTTGTGTATAAACTCACTTCACATTGTACTGATTTAGAAAACAGCAGTGGGGACTGTAGTTTCAGTGATACAAGGAGGCTAGAGGCGTTTACCACCAGGCAGACTAAAAGACAAAAGTATTTCTGGTTTTAATACTTGTCTTAGGCTACGTTCACACCGCAGGTTGAAACGACCCAAATCCGATTTTTTTGCCCCTATGCGACCCAAATCGGATCTTTTTATGGCTGTCTGAACGACACACATCCGATTTTTTTCAATGCGACCCAGGCCACTTTCATATGTGGTCCTAAATCCGATACATATCTGATCTTTTCAAATGCGACTCCAGTCTGAACGCTCATGCCGCATTCATCCGACTTTTACGTCACACAACTCAACAAGTCAAAGCAGAAACAGCGGGAGAAGGAACAGAAAACTGTCAATGGAGGAGAGAGCATCCGCGCCAGCGTCTGCTTAAGCTTCGTAAAGCTGGACCGCCCGGTAAACTCCACTCACATACTCCACGTGAGCCAGACAAGAGACGACGCTAAACTAAACATACACAGCCTGTTTAATAACCGGGCTTATCATACAGTAACTAGGCTACTGCAGCAGAGCATCAGGTCAGTCTGAGGGAGAGATGCAGGACAAACACGGTGGATAATCTTTCACTCACCTCTGGAAAGTTTTCAGATTAAACTGTTGTGTCATCCAGGTCCTTTTATCCATTCTGCACAAATCAGTCACATAAAGTCCACAAAACATCGCTACAAATCCGTTTAGAAGTGTTGTTTGATATAAGAAAAGCCAACAACTACGAAGCAGCAGTCCTCTTGTGCCGTGTTTGTTTATCCGCGGCACGGTCTGGTCAAGTTATTATAACGTCATTAACACTGGACTACTTCCTGTCAGCGTCGCCAACTTTTTGAGCTTGAAACACATTTCTCTGTGACTCTGCGGCACATTTACTCATAGTTTGGACGTGTATCTATAGTAGTGTAATGTTCTGAATGTTTTCAACTCTTTGGGCTTCTTAAAATGACCGACTTTATTTTGGACAGGAAACAGAACATGCCAATGTGCGCTATCTCGTTAGCAGAACTTTTCACTGATAGTATTTGGTTTGTGCGGCTCCGTTTCTGCACTAAACAGCCTGAAACAGACGCAAACGTCCCCTGGCTGTGTAACTACACTCTGTGCCTGTAACGTGGTGCTCTTTACTGCGTATGCGGGTCACTTTTGGGGCCGCATCCCGTTCACACCAGAGACAAGTTGGAGTCGCATGTCTTGTGTAATGTGAACGACCACATGAAAAAATCGGAATTGACGAAAAAATCGGAATTGAGAATCCGACCCTGCGGTGTGAACGTAGCCTTATAGAGAATACACCAGTGCTCAGGCTAAATTGAATCTACATATGAAGATCAGGGAAATGTAGACTTTCTAACAGCCTAGTTTCTGGCCTCTATGACCTCAGCCAGGCTAGTGCCACCACTCGATTTTATTTCACTCCAGCTCCTATAGATCAGGTATCACAGAACTGCAGACGATTCCCAAAAAGCAGGAAGTGCGGTCGTCCAATCAGTGAACAGGTGCCAAGCAGTGTGTTGGCCAGAACCAACCTGAGTTCTGATAGCAGAGTGTATGTGTTCTCCCCCTTTGACCTTGAGTACAATTTTAACTAAGAATAGGATATTGGTGCTTTAAATTTGTAAGTTAATCTCACAGAAACAATGACACACGCAGAGAACTTGTGTTTGGAACTGAACACACAGAAGGACAGAAATACAGAAATCTTTAAGCTGAGAAAAAACAGGACAAAAAACAATGGGATTCAAATGGTCCCATGCAACTTGTTAGTCCAATTTAGCATCACATGAAATCTATTCAGCAGCAATGTCCATGTGACTTTCTAAACTCGACTTGTGCTTAAACGCAGCAGGATTAAACTTGTTGTCATTGATAGTCTCAGATTCGTTTCATCACTGGTACAAAGTGTTTTGTTTTTTTTTTTAAACAGAGCATGAGTTATCGCTGACCACAACACCAGAACAAAGCACTTTGTCTGCAGAGTTATGAGCTGAAATTCCACAGTGAAGTGAGGTTCAAATCACTCAAAAGCACAAGGGAAAGTGCCAAAGCGAGATCCAAAAGGCTGGTGTTCAGAAAGTTTTTGTATTTTTAAAACCAAAATTCCAATGTTTCTCAAACTGAAGAAGTTGCATACATGTTTTGTTCGCATGTTAACACATCTCAACTCATGCTGACATCGCAAACTTGAGAAAGAAATAGCCTTGTTTCCGCAGGTTTGGTTCAGGGCAGTATGGTACGGTTCTATGCTGTTTCCACTGTGCAAAGCGATCCATTCTGCCCGACTTAAGGGGTTCGAAGTGAGCCACAGACGGTCCTGCTTTCACAGTGGACCCCAGTGCAGGCGACTACCATGGCTCACTTTGGCACACCTTTTAAGCTTGATGATTGGACGAGAGAAAGCACAGGTTCAGGTGAAAATAATATGATAGAAATATGAACTTGATCCTGTGACAAACTGCTCCATTTCCAGTGATGAAAACTTTATTTGTTGCTGCGATAAACTTTTTTGGCCTTAGGCGGTTAACACTCTGGACAGTGGCAAACTCATCGCAGAGTTAGACAGTGAACCATTCACTCTCTCATTCACTCACAGGGACATTTACAGTGATGCCCAATGAACCTAAACATGCATGTTTTTGGAGGTAAAAAGAAACCGGAGTACCCGGAGAAAACCCACGGTGACACGAGGAGAACATGCAAACTCCACCCAGAGAGATCGTGAGATGTTGATATGGTCCGACCCGGGAGTCAAACCGACGACCTCGTTGTAGGGAAGCCAGAGCTCTAAACACTCTGCTTCTGTGTACCCCAACTTGACAATATAATTATCAATGTTCCTAGGCCAAGAACATTTACTTTTGATTAGTTTTAGACCACTAGAGAAAACATGTTAAAGAACGCCTTTGGGATGAGAGAACATCGCCAACCTACTCCCTTTTCACCGCACGTGCAGCGCCACCACGCACACACACATGCATGACAGTGAGCAGCGTGAACAAGGCTAATGGAAACATGGCTGTAGTATCGCCAGAACAGGTTTAACCCAGAGCGTATCTCACTAAACCACAAATCCAGCCTCGTACTACAGACTCCTGATCTAACACTGTGACTCTTGTGATACGTTTTCATAAGAATAAACTTTGTGCAGTGGACACTTGGCTAAAGTCCATCCACACTCTGACCACCAAACACAATACAGTCTCATATCAACTGTTACCGGAGCTCCGAGTGTCCTGAGAATGTCCCGCGCTGGGATAATATTAGAACGAGATCTGATCCTGGTCAAACTTTGGCCTCCACATAAAAGAAATAGTTTGTCACAAAGGTTAGACGAGGCAATGCAACGAGCCAATGAGGTGGAACGGCAGCTACAATCCAGCTGTCCAACGCAAACAGAGAAGCAGGTCTGAGGAAAGGAGGCTACGCTGGCTCTTGTTTTATAAACTTGAAAAAGCAGTGACGCAAAACTTTTGAATTTCCTGGTTTGGCTGCAGGCACGAGGGTAACATGACCAAGTATAACATCTCATAAAAAGAACATTTAAGAGCATAAACATATAACAAACATTAAAGGGCAATAAAGCCATTAGTCAGTGTTAAATGAACTTAGACTTTTATGTTATGAGAGAGAGAGAGAAAGAAAGAGAGGGGGGGTTTGAGGAGAGAGAGAAAAAAGGGAGAGAGAGAGGGGAGAGAGGGAGAAAGAGAGAAGCAGAGAGAAAGACAAAGTCAGAGAAGAAGAAGAGAGAGGAGAGAGAGAGAGACGGATAGTGGGAGAGAGAGAAAAAGAGTTAAAAGAGAGAAAAGAGAGAGTGAGAAGAATAAGAGTGACAAAGAGAGAGAGACTCAGAGAGAAAAAGACAAGGGGGAGAGAGAGGAGAGAGAAGTAAGAGAGAGAGGGGAGAGAAAGAGAGAGAGAAGAAGAAGAAGAAAAGAGTTTAAAAAAGAGAGTAGAGAGAGAGTGGGAAGAATAAGAGTGACAAAGAGAGAGAGAGACACAGAGAGAAATAAGAATAGAGTGATAAAAAGAGAGGGGGGGCAGGGAGAAAGACAAAGACAGAGAAGAAGAAGAGAGAGGAGAGATAAAGAGAGCAGAGAGAGAGGAGAGAGAAGTAAGAGAAAGAGGGAGAGAACGAGAGAGAGGGGAGAGAAAGAGAGAGAAAGATTAAGAGAGTTAAAAAAGAGAGTAGAGAGAGAGTGGGAAGAATAAGAGTGACAAAGAGAGAGATTCAGAGAGAGAGACTCAGACAGGTAGAGAGAGGGGTGGAGAGAGATAGGAGAGAGAAGTAAGAGAGAGGGGAGAGAAAGAGAGTGAGTGAGAGAGAAAGAGAGAGAGAGAGAGAGAGAGAGAGAGAGAGAGAGAGAAGAAAAAAGAGTTTAAAAAAGAGAGTAGAGAGAGTGGGAAGAATAAGAGTGACAAAGAGAGAGAGTGAGACAAAGAATAAGAGAGAGAGAGACCGAGAGAAATAAGAAATAGAGTGATAAAGAGAAAGAGAGAGAGATGAAAGAGAAGAGAAAAGAGAAAGACTGAGAGAAAGAAGAAGAGAGATGGGACAGCAAGAGAGAGAGAAAGAAAGATGAGTCAGAGAGAGAGAGGGAGGTTGGTGAGAGGCAGTCAGAGAGAAAGTCGGAGAGTGAGCAAGGGATGGGAGAGAGAGGAGAGTGGGAGAGGGGACAGCAAGAGGAGAAGAAGAAGAAGAGAGGAGAAAAAACAGAGAGTCGGGTCATCAAAGTAGTAGTAACGTGAAGACTTTGTTGAACACAGCACACGATCCAAGCTGCTAAACCAAATTAAACAAGAACGAATCCAAAAGTACCACTGTGTCATGGAGTCCAACACACAAGAGCCTGTCAACGTAGGGGAGAGAGAGAGAGAGAGAGAGAGAGAGAAGAGAGAGAAAGAGAGAGAGAGAGTAAAGAGAGAAAGAGAGAGTGACAGAGAGAAGAGAGAGAGAGGGAGAGAAAGAAGTGAGAGTGATTGAGAGAAGAAGAGAGAGATAGAGGAAAGGAGAGAAGAAGAAGAGGGAGAGAAAGAGAGACAAAAGAGAGAGAGAGAGGAAGAGAGAGACAAGTAAGAGAGAAAGAGAGAGTGAGAGAGAAGAATAAGAGTGACAAAGAGAGAGAGAAAGAGAGATTGAGAGAAGAAGAGAGAGAGGAAGGGAGAGAAGAAGAAGAGGGAGAGAGACAAATGAGAGAGAAGTAAGAATAAGAGTGACAAAGAGAGAAAAAGAAGAGAGAAAGAGAGACAGAAGAAGAGAGAGGGGAGAGAGACAGAGGAGAGAGAAGAATAAAAGTGACAAAGAGAGAGAGACAGAGAAAGAGAGAGGAAGAGGAGTGAGAGAGAAAGAGAGACAGAAGAAGAGAGAGGGGAGAGAGACAGAGGAGAGAGAAGAATAAAAGTGACAAAGAGAGAGAGAGAGACAGAGAAAGAGAGAGGAAGAGAGTGAGAGAGAAAGAGAGACAGAAGAAGAAGAGGGGAGAGAGACAGAGGAGAGAGAAGAATAAAAGTGACAAAGAGAGAGAGACAGAGAAAGAGAGAGGAAGAGAGAGTGAGAGAGAAAGAGAGACAGAAGAGAGAGATTGAGAGAAGAGGGAGGGGGAGAGACAAAGGAGAGAGAAGTAAGAATAAGAGTGACAAGAGAGAGAGTGAAGAGAGAAAGAGAGACAGAGACAAGTAAGAGAGAAAGAGAGAGTGAGAGAGAGAAGAATAAGAGTGACAGAGAGAAGAGGGAGAGAGAGAGAGAGAGAGAGAGAAGGAGTAAGGAGAGAGAGAAGAGAGAGAGGGGAGAGAGACAGGGATAGAGAAGTAAGAATGAGTGACAAAGAATGAGAGAGAAGAGAGATAGAAAAAGATAGAGAAGAGAAGAAAGAATAGAGAGGAAGAAGACAGAGAGAGGAAAAGAAGTGAGAGAGAGAGAATAAGAGGAAGAGAGACAAAAGAAAGAGAGAGAAGAGAGAGAAGAGAAAGGAGAGAAAGAGAGAGTGAGAGAAGATAGGTGACAAAGAGAGAGAGAAGAGAGACAAAAGAAGAGAAAGAGAGATTGAGAGAAAAAGAGAGAGAGGAAGGGAGAACAGAGACAAGTAAGAGAGAGAAGAGAGAGTGAGAGAGAAAATAGGAGTGACAAAGAGAGAAAGAAGAGAGAGAGAAAGAGAGACAGAAGAAGACAGAGGGGGAGATTGAGAGAAGAAGAGAGAGAGAGAAGAGAGGGGAGAGAGACAGAGGAGAGAGAGAGAGGGATGAGGAGGAAGAGAGGAAGAAAGAGAAGAAGAGAGAGAGAAGAGAGGAAGCGAGAGGAGAGAGAGAGAGAGAGAGAAAGAGAGAGTGGTTTAAATTAAACTTTTTTGAACCATGTTTTAGTTTGCTTCTTTCTGACATGTTACTGATTTTACACACATCTCATTTTTGTGAGAAAATTAAGGTCATTTATGCAAGAAATGTCCTTTTAGGCCCTTTTTGAATAAAGATTAACAAACTAGTTGAAGGGAGAGCAGCATGGCTGTCTAAGTTTGACAGAAATTATATTTTTCCAGCTTTTGTACTTTTTTTCTGGCAAGAAAAAGTCACACATTTGGTCCTCCCGAGTCTTTGTTCATTTTATTATTTTTGCTAAAAGCCATTGTGGCTTTTTAAATTAGATTTACAGTGTTTCGAGTGAAAAGACCTGGAAGACAACAAATGCATATTATTCATAGACAGTGCAACGTTTTAACATGTTTTTTGTTCAGAATGACGTCTGGGACAAGTCCTGAAAGTTTCATAATCATAGGACAAAAGAATTTTGTTTTATTGACAAACAAAACTCAAAACCAGGTCAAAACACCGAAGATGACACCAGAGTTTTAAACAAGAACGCCTCCAAAAGTTCCACTATGTCATGGAGCAACACATGGACACAACGCAAAAACACAAGCCGCTGGAACAGTGTTAAAACACGATTAAAAACGCTCCAAACTCAGATCAGCTGTAGCAACAAAACCAAATCCATCCAAACACCACAACACGATCGATCCCGACACCTGAGCAAACTCCGCTCAACGTCTTCAAATATTGACTCTCGGCATCGTCACGAGAACCACATGGACTCATTCATCACGGGACGGAGCCAGAGGACTTGAGTAATGCAGCGCCGCGCAGACACCCAGGCCCAGATACTGTCCACGTCCCGCTGACAAATGTGTGCTCCCTGTCCTGAACCGGACTAACGCCGAACATGTGTGGAGCTGACAGCGAGTGAAGAGAGAGGTCCAAAAGGAGGATTTAAAGATGAGCTGTGAAGTCCAGAACCCGGTTTGGAACGGAGTTAAGGAAGTCCAGCTGTTCTTGTTTAGTTCTATTCTTGGATGTGATTGTTTGGAATATTCACTTTATTCCAGGAAGTTCTACATTGATATTTAGCAATCCAGGTACGTGTTTGGAAAAGTGGGTGGATGTTTTGTGTACTATGTTTAGGGAATTTGGTGCTTGCTTTAGAGTTTGTGTCTATGTTTTGGAATTTGGGATGTGTGTTTTGGAATTTGTGTTTTGGAATGTAGATGTGTGTTTTGTAATTTGTAGAACTAAATAGAAGAGCAGAGAGAGAAGTGTAACCCCGGTCTCACACTGGATCCGGTCCGGCGTACGGAGGCTTTCCGTTTCTTGAAAAGTAATGAGAGGCTCTCACACCGCGATCCGTCCGGTCCGGCGAGCCGCGCGGCTCTGCTCCGTATGTCCGGATCGTTTCCGTTTCACTAAATTTTTTCCGGACTGCCTGAGCGCTCCGGAGCCCTTTTTGGTAAAGTTGTGAAAACAAGACACGACAAACAGGAAACCAAGCGCTCGCGGGTGAAGTGAATCCGGTGGTTTTCAAAGTAAAAACATTATGTTTCTACTACAACAAATACGGCAAAATGCTCGACATATACACGACTATTGAACACACAGGAGGCAAATAAACGTCCCGTACTTACCCATTGTGCGTCGAAAAATCCAACAGAAAATATAGTGACGTGAAATAAGCCCAAAACACGGCGCAGGTGTTCCTTGTTTACATATCCATGTGTCAGAGATCACGTAAACTCCCTGAAACTCCCAAGTTGAGCGTGAATCCCCGTGAACTCGTGGTCTCGCGAGGCCAGCAGAGTCCGTACATACGCATTCATATTCTGGAGGCAGTGTGAGTGACAACTGGACCCAGACGGCTACACCCCTCTATAGCGACAACCCGGAATGTCGACATTAAAGTGTAATTGTCGATGTTGCGGCATTAGCATATTTTCTCTCCCATCCCGGTACTCCGACACCTAACATTTTTTTGTCGATGTAGTGGTGTCGATGTAGTTCTATTGTTCTCAGAAATGCCGCTTCTCCGACAAACTTTTGTGGGTGCTTCTATTAAATAATTATTTAAAAAATATATACATAGCGTTTTCTCACGACTGTTTACTGATCCAAACATGACGCTAAGTATAAAAAACAGCGCGTTTCTTCTTTCTGTTTATTCTTATTTCCTCCTTTTATTTGTCAAACTCTGCTTCTAAGGCCCTTGTCCCGGCTTCTGTCCATGGTGCTGAAGTTAAACGCAGGAGATCGATCAATAACTAGATAAATAAGTAAATGGATAGATTGAAAGGATGATGTTTGAATTATTCATACAAAATCCTAAAATATCCTTCTTTTAGAGCCGCAGTCAGGCTGCGCTTTTTTACACTCAACAATCCCGGCACGTTCTTGTGCGCCTTTCACGTTCCAGAGGAAACAATTAAAGTTCCCTACAACAAACTGTCAGAATGTTATAAAAAAACGCCCTTCTATCATCTTTCTGACTGCCTATTAATCGCGCACATTGCGTAGTCGCTTTGAGAGCAGCCTGCAGCGGCCTCGCACCGCCTCACGCTGCTGCTCAGGCCCTCTTTTACAAATGTACATATTTAGACGCTGTGGCATCTAAACCACGAGAGTCTTAAACACTGTCTTTATTCAGGCCTATATTTGAAAACAAAAGTTTGTAAGAGAACGTTGTGAATGTGGTCTGGACTTTTACTGGGTGAAATGATGTTTAACTTTATCAATCTATTCTGAATATTGTTCATTAAAATGCATTATCCTACTGGTTTATATCCACATTTCACACATGAAATTTCTCAGTTACGACTGTAACCTTCATGCATCATACAACGTGAAACTCTTTGATAAAACAGACTGTTGTTTTTAAAGCAAGAGACATAAAAAACACCATGGCCTACCTTTCTCTTGATTCTCGTCGTTCCCACGGAGCCTTCACATGACAATGTTCACAAAAATCCATGGTAATAAATCACAAAGTCTTCAAAGTGTAAAACATAATCCATAATCATGTGCAGAGGCTCCTGTCCGTGTGACTCTGCACATCCTTGTGCAATACGTCCCGTTAAAGTGCGTAGCGTTATGGAGAGGTTTATTACAGTCTGCCAGCTCAAAACCACAACGTATAAGGCAAAAAACACGGACCTTTGCGGCTGTCGTCTGAGGCGGACGGAGCAGAGCTGCGTGTCGTGGGATCAGGCGCGTTATGTTTTCCTCGTCGCAGCAGCAGCAGCAGCGGCAGCTCTGGAGGACGATATGGGCAAAGTCTACAGCTTTATTCAAGTCAGAAAAGCAAAAAATGTTTAGAAAAAAAGTGCTGCCAGTAGATAGAAGAAAAAGATGCCGTCAATACGCGGAAGCTTGGAAAATAATGTTAATTCCGAAATGAAATTCCGCCAGACTTTGGCTTAAGCGAGCGAGTCCAAGTCCAGACTCGAGACCGGTCTGAGACCAGGTCTGCACAAACAATCGCATTGCGCTGGCCGTTTGGAGTGTTAAAGCAGAGGATAAAGTTTTAAAAGTATTCTGTCTCTACGTCTGTCCAAAAAATACTTCTCTGTCTTACCGGGGGCAGCTTGTCAGAAAAGCAATGTGAATGAAGGACGCTTTGTAACCGAGAAACAAAAGTATAATTTTTAGCCTTCTTAAAGCGACAATAAAGTTGGCCACCACACATAGGCCTATTGTCATTATGACGTTCACTGTCTGAGCTTGTGTCGGAGGAGCGGCATCAATACATTCGGAGGACAGGGGTGTCGTAACAGTGGGATTTAAAAATAAAGACATTCGGAATAACGGTGTGTCGATAGAAAGGCCTGTCGACAGAGAGGCTGACCCCGACCCAGACGGATCCGGATCTGGATCTGGAGGCAGTGTGAGCCCGGTGTAAGACCGAATGCTGCTTCAAAGATGTGCTATAAAGTCTAAATGTAGGTGCAAATTTGACATTGTATTCTTCAAGTAGGTGTGTTTTGGTATTTGTTGAAGTAAAAAGAAGACACAGACGACACAATGTGTTTGTCACAAAAACATAATTCCAAAGTACAATGTTGCTCTGTTTTTAGTACTTATATGTTACGCCGTGCATTTAGAACGATATGAAAAAGCGTAAAAATGACACGAGATTTCACAGCGTTAAAAAAACACAAGTTTTGGTTGCAGCAACGGTGAAACGGGTAAGTTTCAGCTTCAAGTTACTAAGATTAGGTCTGGGCTTGGGGCAGGTCAAGATTAAGATCAGGATTTGGTTAATATTCATAAATAAGAACACGTCTTAACAACCACCATTGAAATGAACTGGGAACTGGGGAATTTTACATGTTGCATAATGTTGTGTTAAATGTACGCTTTCTTGTGAGATCGGCTCATTAGTTTTAAAAAAACTGGGCTCAGAACTATAGTCGAGTCTGCTCTAAGAACATAATTTGGCCTAAACCAGGTCAGATCTAACGCAGAATCACACCAAAACTAAAATTGGATCAACTCAAGTTTAAAACAACCCAGAAGTAACTCTGCAAACAAGAAGATCTGTATAGTTGCACATTTTGAAAGACGGTGTGATCGCTACATCAAAGGTCTTAAGTTGAATAAGGCTGTTTAGAATTAAGGTGCGTGTTCAGGAATGTTTTGGTTCCGTTTTGCATTTTCAAATATGGGTGTTTCTAAAGTGTTCGTATTGATATTGTCCCCCCCAAAGAATAGCCCTTTATATCAATCAAAAATGTCCGCCAAGCTGCTACCTAGCGACACCTCTGCAGGGTAAAAACCACACTTTCCACAGCAGCAGCAGCGACTCACCGTGTTGAATCCGGGGAACAGGCTGAGCGCAGATCCCGGGTCCAGAGGAAAAGGCAGGAACTGTTTGAGAGCCAGAGAAGACTGCTGCACCGCCGTGGCTCCGGGCAGCGGGGGGCGCACTAGAGCAGGCATCAGGCCACTCTGACAGCTGGTCCCTGCAGGAGACACGGACAGGACACAGGAGGACACGGTGAGAACGTCCAAGAGAAGCACAGAGACAAGCTGCTCAGGAGAGGGACACCAGGCTATTTTTACACCACGGAACATGTTAGATACCAAAAGACAGAAAACTGGGTTCATTTTGACATTCTTTTATTATGTTCTGCCCCCCTCCCCAGTCCATCTACTGACAACACAAATAGAACCTGAGAGTGCATGACCCAAATGTAGCTTTAAAAATGTGCTCTAAAGTCCAAATTAGAAACAAATTTCGGCGTTTTCCCACATGAAAGTGACAAGAACTAAATTCCCACATCACTTAGCCCCTGTTAGTCAGAGGAACTACCCTGTCCCCATGTTTGGGTTCACACAGCAACAGTTCTGAAAGTGTGGCTAAAAGCTTTAACATTAGCATCTGTTTAGAACATTTAAATATGTCATTTGTAGAAGTTAACAAAGGTTTTATCCCTTCCACATAAAACTATGGTACAACCACTAAAGTCATCAGTAAAACACTTGCTGACGAAAGTAACTCCCAGAAACAGGGCTAAAGCCCATAGTTTCCTGCTCTGTGCTAAAAACACCTAAAAGACTAGAACTAAAAAAAGTGCAGTGGGAAAAGGCCTTTTGTGTTTGGATCCTTCCATTGGGTGTATGTTTTGGGACTGGTTGTATTTTGGATTTTGGGTCCATGTTTTGTAATTTGTGGAGCTAAAAAGAAGACAGACAGAAGACAGAATGTCATAAAAACACAATTCCAAAGGTAAAATAGCCTCATTCATGACATGTTCTAATGAACAAATGTGTTCTTAAGGGCTTCTTACAAACATTTTGGCATTTACAAAATGTGTTCTTAACGGAAAAAAAGTTTGTTTGTAAAAACAAATCATCGAGCACTCGTGAGAACAAAAATTGTCTGTTCAGAATTTCTTTCTATATAATCAGTCATAAATTGTAAATCCTACATGATTGTAGGTTACGCATTTTTTATATATAAATTATTGTTATAAATAATTTTAGAAACAAAAAATTATCATGTATGCTAAAAAGAAAAGCTTTATTAGACCTGCAGCAGCCTCTAACAGCCTCATCCACAGCCACTATGTATGATTCTGGCAACACAGTCTCTTAGAAAAAGTATAATGTACAATAAGCACTTATTTATTGACGTAAATATGTAGGAAAAGCCCAAATGTAAATAAACCGCATTTTCTTTGGGTTTAATGGGTACGTTTAGGACCAGAGCTTGGTGCAGGTTAAGATTTACCCTTCCACTTCATGACATCACAGCGTGGAACAGAGCATTAGACATTCAGGACTGTGTGAAAGAGCTCTGTTTTGGTTTGGTAACACAAGTAGTGTTCACGTTGTAGAATGTATTTGTATTTGTATTTATTTAGATCTCCATTAGCTGTATCAAAACAGCTATTCTTCCTGGAGTCAAGCTAATTAAACAGCAGCAGCCATTGGTGGATGATAATACAAATAATAAATAAAATACATAACAATGAGACACACATACACACACACACCACACTGGACCTAGTTTTTTGTAAACACCAGGCGCTTTAAATACTTCAGACAAAGTGCATGAGATCATGTCTAGATATTTTTCTTTAACGCACCTGGTATTTAACATTAAAGACACAGCATCATTCAATTAGATTACATACAATAGATTATTTCCTGACAGGTTTTTCAGGTACAAGAGAGAAGATACCTTCTTAAAAGAAATGTAAATTGTTTTTTACTATTGGAATTAATAATGTCACTTGGCAGATTATTCCAAGCAAACATAGATCAGTATTTTACAGTGTTTAGTTTTACTTTGGGTAATTGAAATTACCCTCTGTAGCATGTCTTGTTTCACAGTTATGCTCATCAGAACTGAAACATCCTTCTTGATAAAGCACATAGGTAATTTAGTTATTACAATATTCCTTGTTAATTTAAGTAAAGAAGCATCAAATCTTTAGCCACATCAGTGTATCATGCATCCATTTTACATTTGTTCTACACGGACATCGAATGTAATGATGTCATGAGTCCAGATGGCAGACAAGAGTTATTTTTCCACATTAATAACTTCAGATCAGATGTAGTTTTTGTATGTACTGGAGTTACGGCTGGCGTTCTTTGACTTTCCCACTCCCATCCCAAATCCCAGGTGTCCGAAGACGTTTTCAAAGCCTGAACAAAGGACAATACAGAATGGAATGTCCAAATGAAATCAGTCAGCGGCACATGAGTCCTGCTGCAGGTAATGACAGGGTGAGAGCGCTTTCCACTGATTTATCCTCTCAACATCAGCACATCAGCTCTGAGTCTGAGTCTGTACTACTGACAGATATATGTGTGTGAGAGAGAGAGAGAGAGGGGGGTGAAAGAGAGGGGGAGAGGGAGAGGGGAGAGAGGAGAGAGTGAGAGGGGGAGAAAGAGATGAGAGAAAGAAAGAGAGAAGAGGAAGAGAGAGAGGGAAAGGGAGGGAGAGAGAGAGGGAGAAGAGAGGGAAGGAGAGGGGAGAGAAACAGAGAGAGGGGGGCAGGGGAGGAAGGAGAGGAGAGAGAGAGGGAGAAAGGGGGGAGAAAGAGAGGGAGCGAGAAAAGAAAGAGAGAGAGAGGAAAGAGGGGAGGGGAGGGGGGGGCAGAGAGAAGTGAGGGAGAAAGAGATGAGAGAAAGAAAGAGAGAAGAGGGAGAGAGAGATGAGAGAGGGAGAGGAAGGGAGAGAGGGAAGGGAGAGAGAGGGAGGGAGAGAGGGGGAGGGAAGGAGAGGAGAGAGAGGAGAAATGGGGGGACAAGACAGAGGGAGAGAGAGAGAGAAAAGAAAGAGAGAGAGGAAAGAGGGGGGCAGAGAGTGAGGGAGAAAGAGATGAGAGAAAGAGAGAAGAGGGAGAGAGAGATGAGAGAGCGAGAGAGAGAGAGAGAGGGAAAGGGAGGGAGAAGAGAGAGTGGCAAGAGGGAGTGAGAGAGGAGGAGGGGGGAAAGTGAAGGACAGAAAGAGAGAGAGAGGTGAGGGGAGAGAGAGGGAGAGAGAGGAAAGAGAGGGGGGTGAGAGACAGCGTGAAAGAGAAATAAGAGAGAGGAAAAGAGAGGTGAGAAAGAGAGAGAGAGGAGAGAGAGAAAGAAACAGAGAGTGAGTGAGAGAGGGGAGAGGAAAAAATGAGGAGAGAGGTAATGCGAGAGAGAAAGAGAGTGAAAGAGCGAGGAGTGAGAAAGAGAGAGAATCTAGCCTAAATCTGAATTCTGTCTAATTAAAAATAAAATCTGGATGATAAATCTGGATAATCTGAATAATAAACTAAAGGACGACAGCACTGGTACACGGACGTCCGAGCAGAGTGGATGCAGAAAGAATCGGCCATTCACTCTGATGCTGACCTCTGACCTCACTTCCCGATTCTCCCCATATAACAGGTTGTGAAAAGCACTTTAGTACCGTGTGTGTATCTATAACGTCCCAGTGACCGGCCGCCTCAGAGCTGTGCCATCTGTCGGAAAAGCTGCACACTGAGCTCGGGCCGTGTCCTGTGGAGGGTCCAGACTAAAGAACTCACTACTACGTCACCACACACTCTGTTAGCTCGCAGTTATCTCTCCTTGTCTACTCTGTTCCTCTGCTCTTCAATCAACACCATACAAACCTTCAAGTCAAGTTAGAAATCTGATTTAATTTAACAGCTACGTCAAGTTCATAACACCAGCAGCTTTCTACCAAAATCAAAGGTATAGTGTCAAAAGCCTGACTTGGAGAGACTTATCCATGCATTGTCATCAGTTGGTTAGACGAGCACTTCTCAAAGTGTGGGGCGCGCCCGGTCAAGGGGGGCATCAAAAGTTTCAGGGGGTGCGCAGAGAGCAGTGCCGATAAATTGATTGTGATTAATTATTTGTCGGCATTAATGCAACTCGATGCATGAATGAAATTTCCCCTCTCGCCCGTCTCCCTCTCTCTCATAAACAGCCCACAAACATCTCTCCGCTGTAGTTATGCAGTGGACACGAGGAAGAAAGCTCTGCTGTACAGACAGCGGGACAGAGACGAGTCTGAGTCGTGTGAGTTTTTATATATCCAAAAAGACTCAGGAGACACAGAGATACGGCCCGTTAAAGATTTCAAACCGATAACACTTCATTAAATGTGTCCGCGGAGAATCAGCCTCGATCAGCGGCGATGCGCGAACTTTACACCTGTGTTTGTGATGTTTACTTTGAAAATGTTAAAAATGGGATTATTTCACTTCCCACAGTGTGCTCACTCAGCCTGGTTTTAACCAGGACTATCCCAGAACTGGACCAGGTGTTCATCAGGACTGAAAATGTAGTTACCTATGTAACTATAGTTCTATGAGTAGCTAAAGTTAAAACCATTAGCTTGGTTTATCAATTTCTATTGCCACGGCCCATGGTCACTGGCCTATCCAAACAAGTTGCAGTATATCCAGAGCGCTGCTGCTCCTTTCCTGACTAGAATAAGAAAGTACCATTACTTTAGTCCTGACTAGAACCAGTGTCCTGTGTTAGGTCTCAGAAAATAGACTGTGAAACAGCTCTGCTTATGCTTAAGTCTCTCCATGGCCTGGCACCAACATACATCTCTGACATGTTAGTGCTGCATGAACCATCTCGGACTCTGAGGCCTCCTGCTGGTGCCCAGAGTCAGGACTAACATGAATCAGCCTCAGAGTCAGGACTAAACATGAACCAGAGTCAGAACTAAACATGAACCAGAGTCAGACAAACATGAGTCAGGACCAGAGTCAGGACTAAACATGAACCAGCCTCAGAGTCAGGACTAAACATGGACCAGAGTCAGCTAAACATTAACCAGAGTCAGGACTAAACATGAACCAGAGTCAGGACTAAACATGAACCAGTCAGTACAGCTGACCAGAGTCAGACTAAACATGGACCAGAGTCAGGAACAGAACTATTGACCAGAGTCAGGACTAAACATGGACCAGCCTCAGTCAGACTAAACATGGACCAGAGAGTCAGGACTAAACGTGGACCAGAGAGTCAGGACTAAACATGGACCAGAACATGGACCAGCCTCAGAATAGGACTAAACAATGACTTCAGAGTCAGACTAAACATGATATCAACCTCAGAGTCATGGACTAAACTATGAACCAAGCCTCAGAGTCAGCGACTAAATCATGGACCAGAGTTCAGAACTAAACATGATAAATCAAACTCAGGTTCAGACAATAACATGGACCAGCCTTCAGTATTCATGCGTACTTAAAGCATGGACCATCCTCAGATCAGGACTATACATGGACCAGAGTCAGAGTCAGGACCTGAACATGACCGGCTTAGACCAGGATCTTAAACATGAACCAGAGTCAGGAGCTAACATACCAGCTCAGAGTCTAGGACTAAACCATGGACCAGCGCTTCAGAGTCAGACTAAACATTGACCAAGGCCTCAGAGTCATGAACGAAACATGAACGAGTAGAATATGACACAAGATATTTGTTATGATATCGAAAACACCTGTGCGGCACCTTTCTCAACAGTCCACATGATTAACGGTTTCTCTCAACGTCTTCCAGAGTGTGACACTCTTTATAGATAGCTCGGAGGCTATGTGTTAGGGCCTGATTTCCCCTCTCCACCAGAGCAGGCCTCGTAGCTAACAGATCTGAGAGCAGGTGGTGGATGGAAAAGTCTGAAGGTCTTGAGGATTGTATTAGGATCTGGAAGCACAATCGTCAACGTGTCCAAACGAGCAAGCAGCACAGCACAGGCCACCACCACACGCTGTACTGAGAGAGAGTGAGAGAGAGAGGGAGAGGGAGAGGATGAGAGAGGAAGAGATGAGAGATAGTATGAGATGAGAAAGAGTAGAGTATTTAGGATATGATTGATAGGGACGGCGGAGAGAAAGACGAGAAAGGGAATGATAGGGCAAAAGAGAGAGAGTGGGGGTGCTAAGAGAGAGAGAGAGAGAGAGAACATGGTGGAGGAGAGAGTGCAAAGAATTAAAAATGAGTAAGCGGAGAGAGTAGAAAGAAAAGAGAGCGGAAAGAGAAAAGATAATAAGAGAGAGAGAGAGAGAGGGACGCGATAGAGGGNCCACAGATAAGGTCACAAAGCCTTTAGTTACATGTCCCCAGAGTAAGTCACACAGAAGCCTTTAGTCTGTCCATCAGAGGAAGTCACATAAAACCCTTTTAGTACTGTCCACAGAATTAAGTCACAAGCCTATTAATCACTTGTCCCACTAGAACTGAAGGTCACAAGCCTTTAGTGTCTGCTTCCACAGGAGAACGTTCAACAAGGCCTTGTAGTTCTGTCCACAGAGATGTCACCCCAAACATAAGTTCTGCTCCATCAGAGAAGTACCACAATAGGTCCTTAATGACTCGTCCACAGAGATAGTCACAACAGCTCCTTTAGTACTGTCCACAGCAGAAGTCAACAAGCCTTTAGTTCTGTCCATAGAGAAGTCACAAAGCCTTAAGTATTGTCTACAGAGGAGAGACCTGACACACAAATCACTCTGTTCAAACTTAAAGAATAATAATTCACTTTATCCGGGCTTTTAAAGTGCAGGTGCTTTCAAGTGCATTACATCTGTGGTAATATAAATCATGACATATCAAAGACGTCTTATTTTCTAGTCAACGTTTTTCAGGGCCATTTAAAGCGGGGACAGTATACGGCTTTGGTCGTTTTGTTCTCTCAGTTGGTCCGGGCAACATCGACTCGTGAGCTCATCTCTGTGACCAAGTCATCACGATGTGATTTCACATTTATTTATTGCATCTGTCTGTTCAAATACAGAGTGTTTTTCTAACTGTTTCTCTTAGTTTCAGTCTCAGAGTGCCAGTCTGCTTTTTTTATAGCAACTTTTGGGCTTTGTTTGATTTTGAAGGTTTGTGTTTTTTGGGCTGAACTTTCAAGTAATAAAGAAGTAACTCTGATTTAATTTTTTTTTTATTATTTTTTGGCCAAAAAGTAACTTAGTGCACCTTAAAGTCTATAACATGTGTCACAATCAGAGGTTACATTAACGAACAATTTCCCGTCATTTACAGATTGCATTTTGCTTTGACAGAAAATTTCCAAGGCTCTCCATCATTTTGACGGATTGAAAATAGAGCTGTCTTTTAGTCTACTAATTTAGAGCGCTGCATTCGACTGGACTCACGCTCTCCTGCTCTATCAAAAATAGAATGCATTTCCTTTGCATTTGCATTTATGTGACCAAACAACATGACTTTGACAGCTAATGCATTTGTATATTTGTGTTGCTGGAAGTCTGTCATCTGTCACTATAACACACTGTGATGTTCTACTTCCCAGCAGATCTTAATCACACAATGAACATAACTGTGAATCATAAAAACTGAGGGGAAATCCTTGACCCTTCAAATAAAAGCCTCTCTCTTCCAGTCTGAGCTGAGCAGAGACGCACAGACACTGCCGTGTTTACGCAGCGACTCACTGTTTGTCTATGGAAATAACTTCTGCCAAAACACAACTGTGCACATCGGCTTTCAATCCCAATCTGAAATCAGGCTTCTGTGCGCCATTTATCTGAAAATAAACAGTCCTGCGTCTGACCATGGAACACGGCTCTGCTCTGGACGGTCACACAGAGGGGTAGTGTCATGTTTGGGGGATGTTCCTGGGTTTTGGAGAGCTGTTTGGAGCTCAAAATAAATAAGCTACAGTGCACCTTCCAACCTCCACCTCCAGTGTTTTATTTTTGCATTTCACCAGCCTGTTTCTGCAGCAGTCAAACGGTCAACCTCCTCAGCCTCTCTGTCTCCTTTTCTTCACCACCACCAGTCTCTTCCCACCAGTCTCTTCCCTACAAAACTATGAATTCATTCTCACACCGATAATAAGCCCTTTTGTCCTATTCATAGAGATTACTTCTTTGAATGTTAAGTTAGTTAACTAAACATCAATAAGTAAAGTAATAAAAATGCATTGTTTTTACAATTTAGCTTTGTAACCCCCCAAGGGTCCCGATCCTCACTTTGGGAACCACTGCATTAGACAGTCTCTGAAAACTTGTTGATCCTCAACTAGAAGAGCACCAGAGTAAAGTACTTCTGCAGCAAAATATACAGGGATTTTCGGTCGACGTTGCTTTCCACTCTACTGCGCAAGCTTCACACAGAAGAAACACTCTCCATTTAGTTAGCTGAGGAATTTTTTTAATAAATCAACAAAACGAGATGAGAGTTTGGATCAGGTCTGAACCGTCTAACAGACGTCTGTCTCCTGAAGCTTGAGACAGCGTTAGTCTCGTCGTTTTGTCACTTGAATGTAACTTATGGGTTGAAGGCTCAAATTTTATACACAATCTTGATTTAGAAGCATAACGTTTGTTATTCCACATGATAAACTCTTGTAGTTAGCTGACAACAGCCCTGGCTCTACTTGTTTCCATGGTTTGTGTCTATGAGCAGCAGCTCTTTCTGCAGATCAATGTGTGTGTGCATGGCTCGTGTTCATAAACAAAAAATCCCTCTATACTCATGCAGCATTCCAGTAACGTGGCTTTAATTCTACAATACTTGATTCTGTAATATTCATTGTGAAGGTTATTAAGAATATGAGTGTAGACACATACTCCATAGCTATATTAAGTCAAATGCAAAATAAAAAATGAGGAGCAACATTTATTCCCAAAACGTCCCGGAGGCCTGATTAAAATGATCTGGCCCGAGGCCACAGTTTGTCCAGGTCTGTGTTAAATCCAACACAAATATTATGCTTCTGTGACAGGACATGGTCCATCTGTCTGTGCCGCCATGTTTGTTGTGGTTTTCACATTTCTGCCCAAACCACAATGAGCCTCTGTGATTGGTCTGAGTCACAACAATCTGTCCCCACTGTGACCCCTGATGTTCTCTCTCTTCTACAAATACTTCCGACTTTTGGCTAGCTTCTGAGATCTAACGAAATCAGGCACTGACAAGCACAAATGACACACACAAAAAAGACAATTTTAGGGGTCCAGAGGGGGCCGCGACTAAAACCACCAGTAGTCTAACTTAGACCAGGCTTAGGACTTAAAAAGTACATAAAACGCAAGAACCCTGTAACATGGACCTCGGAAGAGAAGAATCAGGAGATGGTAATGAGCAGCTTGCATTCATGAACGCCAAATCTGAGCAGGACATGCCTAAGAGTCAGTGTACACAATGAATAAAAAGATAAGTTACAAGAAAACACAGACTCTGAGCATTATGAACAAAGCTACTGCACTTTCCTGCTACTCTGCACACAGCATTCTTTTTGTCATGATATTTCCAGTGCTATCGCTCTTCAAGCTCAATGTTTTGCATAAAGAGAGGTGCTAACGCGGCATACAATTGTCACACACAAGTGAAATAATACAGAAAAAGCAGAGGAGAACTTAGAAGCAGGCTGCACTTAACCATGTTTCGCAGCCACACAAACTTGGAAATACTAAGCAAATACTAAGCATCTGTTTGTGAATTGCTGTGATCAATCTTGTGTTTTTCTCCGCAGTAATTACCTTCTAGAACCTTAGCAAAATTAGATACAAAGCTCTTAACTTTGGCCATCTTGACTGACTGCTTAGAAGGACATTGCATTTCGTAGAAGGTCATTTTATCCACGAATTTAAAGCATCCATGTCGACTTACTGCACGTCTGTCACAACTATTTGCACTTAATACCCTTCAGTGTTAAACGATTGGCCGTAATTCATCTGTCTTTTCTCATTTCCGTGGACAAGTGTCGTCCCGAGCAGGCGTTTATGTGCCGCACCGTCAGAGAGCGAGGACTTTCATTAGCCCACGTGTGGAGATATTAGCATAAATCAGTCTGTGAGATCGTTTCCCCCGGCGACGACGACAATGTGACGAGGGACCAGGAGTGACATTAGCGACGCTCAACAGGTGATGGAAGTGGAAGGAAGGTTTAGAGAAGGGGAGGGGTAAAACTGTTCTTTACTTGCAGTTACGAGATTGTTAATGACTTGGTACTAAATTTGTGGAGACTGACAAGTCCCAAGTCAACGAGAGACAAGTCCAATTTAAGTCCCAAGTCAAAGAGAGACAAGTCCAAGTCAAAAACCAAATCAAGTCCCAAGTCAAAGAGAGACAAGTCCAAGTCAAGAACCAAGTCAAAGAGAGACTAGTCCAAGTCAAGAACCAAGTCAAAGAGAGACAAGTCCAAGTCAATGAGAGACAGTGAGAGTCATTCCTCTCTTTCTCTCTCTCTCTCTCTCTCTCCCTCCCTCTTGTTCCTTCTTTTCTCCCGCGCCCGTAACGTGCACACTTTCTCTCTCTTCTTCCTCACCTTTTACTTGATCCGTGGGGATGAGAGACGTGCCTTCCCTGTCTTTCGTTCTCCCTTTCTCTTTTACCTGCTCCGCACTTATTCACAAGTCTTCTCTCTCTCTCTCTACTCACTCCGCGGCGGTGCATCAGACTTCTCGCGCCGTATAGTTGGTCACTTAAACACTCGCTGTTTGCCACAGCGGTGGTTTTGTGCTGTGTTCTGATGCAGCCGTCAATCATCCGCGAAGCGCACGTGTTCAGTGCGGTTCTGCGTCTTGGCCCGAACCTGGCCGGGCCCACATTTCTCACATAGTTGTCGGGCCTGGGTTCGGGCTCGGGCCCAGAATCTAAACTCTAGCTGAAGAGTTGGAACCGAATCATTGGTCTAATCTGCCTTTTTGATAAACACACTGTGTCATATTCATTTTCTGTGTAAATTGTTGTTTTGCATGAACTCCATTGCACTTTTGCCTTTTTGCGTCAGATAAATTGTCAAATCAAACAATTTTTTTTTTTAGCTTCAGAGCTTTAGCCACGCCCCCTTTTTAGTCGACTAATCGGTCGATGGGACATGTCTTTAGTCGACCAAGAATTTCTTGGTTGACTACAGCCCTAATATATATATATATATATATATATATATATATATATTATATATATATATATATTATATATATATATCTTTTGCGGAGAAGCATCTAGTCGTCTCTAGTCACGGAGCTCCAAGTACAAGTCAAGTTCCAAAGTCTTTCTCTATTTTATCAAGTCTATTTTATCAAATCCAACCCTCTACTATGACGTTACAGGATTGGTCAAATTGAGAATGTTTTCTGAAGTTCAATGACAAAGGGACTAAGATTATGATAAGTCCATTTTGCATGATAAATGTCTTAACTTTTTCTAAAATTCCTAAACCTTGTACTTAAATGTGAGCCTCAAAGACATATCAGATTGTCTGTCTGTGCCAAACGTTCCCTTATCTGCCCTCGCTGCGCTCTTCCGGTAACAGCAGTATCAGCAGCACTACATTGTCCCACATTAATAATTCATCATTTACTCAGCTGCTCCATGTCCCGACTGTGGATCCGATCTGTCCAGCGAGAGGAGCTTCTTTGCTTCTCATACAAATCCAAATCCAATTACAGATAAAGCTGCGTGCTCTGTATTCCCGATGTTATGTTCCGAGGTCCTTAACTCCGGCACATCACGGATCCGACCTCCATTACACTCTCCAGAAGGCTCAGATTGGGATGAGGCTTTTCTAATTAACCTACAGGAACAGTTAGCTACGCTGAGTCAGATGTGTTAATATAAGACCTATTTCATCCATTTGTATTATGGGAAATGGTCTACTTTTAAATGCAAATACACATTCTAACATTTTACTTTCATCTTAATAAACTGGTAGAGTTGTTTAGCAACAGCGTCAGAAAAATAATATTTTGTTTTGTAATAAGTTTTGTCGGAGTTCAGAGATGTTGTGCTGTGTTTTAAAGGCAAGACACTGCAGGTAGACAGGAAAAAAATCACCAAACTCAACCACGAGAATGATTTCAATGCTTGACCTAAGTGGAGGGCCGTCTATGGGTGAACAGGCGTATATGCGTGACCATGTGTGAAGAGCAGAGTGGATCAAAACAACCAGTACTACAGCTTTAACATAATCAGGCTGCAGAATAAACCAATCATTCTATTCACAAACTGCAGAAACATAAAAAAACAAACAGAACATGTGCTATGTGAACTTACCCCGTGGCTCCACAAAGGAAAAAAAACAAAACTTGTGTTAACAAAGTTTAGTCCAGGGATTCCTCTCTTTTACATGTCCTGTCAATGTCCATAACTCATATATTTCTTTGATTTTGACAAAAACACCATAAAATGCAGGAAATTACCTTTATGTTCACTGCAAAACAAACGTGATTTCTGCAATAAAAATACTGTGTTGACACGACTGAACCAGAATTATATTGTGTCATTTCAACAGGTTTCCATTGACTGCTGAACCACAACTGTGCATATCATAGTGATATT
Source organism: Mugilogobius chulae (assembly GCA_038363315.1). NCBI lineage: Eukaryota > Metazoa > Chordata > Actinopteri > Gobiiformes > Gobiidae > Mugilogobius > Mugilogobius chulae. The sequence goes on along the minus strand of CM076413.1, from coordinate 7,785,751 downwards.
TTTTTTTAAGATACACAAAATTAGGTTAGGCTTTCATTGTGTTAATACTATGTGCTTATTTTGGCTCTATGTGGAAAGATTTAGGCATTAAGCATTTTTTTAAATCTTTTCATGTGCACTGTCACAGGGAAATAAATTGTAGGAAGATTTATTCTCATTTTCTCTGTTTTTATTGTTCTGTTTTCTGTAGGATGGATCAAAAGTTCTTGTAGGAGGCATCATTCTCCTGTTCTCTGTAGGATGTATCACATGTTCATGTCCTCGCTCATAAACATAATTTGTAGGAAGCATCATTCTCATGCTCTCTGTAGGATGGATCACATGTTCTTGTCCTTGCTCACAGAAGTCATCATTGTCCTGTTCTCTGTAGGGTAGATCAGATGTTCTTGTAGGAGGCTTTTTTCTTAAGTTATTTTTAGGATAGATCACATGTTTATTTTATTTAGGTTTATTTAATAGGGACAAGTATGTTTCTCACACACATTACAACATTTTAGCCAAAGCTGATTCTCAATGTCTGTCCCTAGTTGTGTTTTACATGAAAACAGTCCTGTTCTTGTAGGAGGCCTTATTCTCCAGTTCTCTGTAGGATGGATCACTCGTTCTTATAGGAGGCCTTATTCTCCAGTTCTCTGTAGACTGGATCACTCGTTCTTATAGGAGGCCTTATTTTACAGTTCTCTTTAGGATGGATTACACGTTCTTATAGGAGGCCTTATTCTCCAGTTCTCTGTAGGACGGATAACATGTTCTTGTAGGAGAACTTATTCTTTAGTTCTCTGTAGATGGACCACATGTTCTTGTTCTTTCTTAAAAACATAATTGTAGGAGGCCTGATTCTCCTGTTCTCTGTAGGATGGATCACATGTTCTTGTAAGAAGCATCATTCTACTGTTCTTCCCTCACTCACGGGAACATAATTTGTAGGAGGCATCATTGTCTTGGTCTCTGTAGGATGCATCACATGTTCTTGTCCTTTCTCAAAAACATAATTTGTAGAAGACATTATTCTCCTGTTCTGTGTAGGATGGACCACATGCTCTTGTCCTCACTCACAGAACATAATTTGCAGGAGGCCTGATTCTCTTGTTCTCTGTAGGATGGATCACAAGTTCTTGTAGGCCTTATTCTTAATTTCTCTGTAGGATGGATCACATGTTCTTGTCCTTTCTCAAAAAACATAATTTGTAGGAGACATTATTCTCCTGTTCTCTGTAGGATGGATCACATGTTCTTGTCCTTTCTCAAAGAACATAATTTGCGGGAGGCCTGATTCTCCTGTTCTCTGTAGGATGGATCACATGTTCTTGTTCTTTCTCAAAGAACATAATTTGTAGGAGACATTATTCTCCTGTTCTCTGATGGACCACATGCTCTTGTCCTCACTCACAGAACAATTTGCGGGAGGCCTGATTCTCCTGTTCTCTGTAGAATGTATCACATGTTCTTGTCCTTTCTCAAAGAACATAATTTGCGGGAGGCCTGATTCTCCTGTTCTCTGTAGGATGGATCACATGTTCTTGTCCTCGCTCACGGGAACATAATGAGGTAGCTCTCTCCGTCTCGCTCTAGTTGCGGATTAGCGCTCTGGATCCGTGCTCTCATGACTGCGGCGCTAATAAACACAGCTGTCTCCAAACGGCAGCCAACAATAAGTCCAGCGCTGGGGATAATCGGAGGTTAGGCCACAGACAGATGGAACAGAGAGAGAGAGCCAGGGAGAGAGAGGCAGAGCCGGGCTGGGATAAGCACTCACACTGGCAGCTCACTTGTTTGGGGAAAGCAAACGGAGACATGAGTGGGACAAAAGACTTGATCTATGTGGTTCAAGGTAAAATTATTTGTCTTTTACCTACTCTTGTGCTTTTAGTATGACATGTAAAATAAATATATAAAAACATTAACATTATTCAGTCACAGGAGTCGACTTAAGATATTTTCTGGCATTCTCTGCAGAGGGACAAAGGGGAGGATAAACAAACTTGGCTTGCTTCTGAAATAAGTCAGTAATTGAACAAACAGCTTCATTAAATAGAGAAATATAATATGACAATTTCATCTAATAAACAGATTGTCAGATGAGCTTGCATTTGAATTTTGGACAACTGGATGACTGGAAAATTTACAACATTCACATCATCTGAAAAAATGAAAAAGAAAAAAAAAGCTAAACATGCAGAGATGGGATTTTGGAATTCTTAGAAAGATCATGATGAAAATTGTTGGGGATAAAGTAGTCAGGAGGATTAGGTTAATGGATAATCATGATTATTCAAGCCACAATATAAATGTAGGAACTAAAGAAAAACAATTGTCTAGTTTAGAAGCAAAATTTAGTATTTTAGTTTACATTGCAGATATGGGGCTGGCCAAAATATCAGTTGCGTTTTGGCATTGACAAGGTTTATACAAGGAAAAAAAAAGGTTGATCTTTGGCACAGATTTTCCAGATAAATAAATTGTGTTTTTATTTTGTATTAATGTGAAAAGTAAATGTGTGATTTTGTGAGACTTGTTATGGATTGCAACAACAGAAAATTTAATAATGGATGTTGGTTTTGGCTAAAAAATTAAATAAAATCAAACTATTTTAAAAGCAAAATTGTGTCTTTGCCTCTTTTTTAGAATAGTTTTAATGTTTTACAATAATAAAACAAAAGCATCTATAATTTATTTTATTATTATTATTTTTATCAGATTAATGTTTTTACATCCAATCCAATGTCATAAAACTGGTCACAAACTTGGGGAAAAGTGACACATTAGACCAGACCTGGGCAAACTGCGGTCCTGGAACACTTTTGAGAATAAGTATTCCTCTTTAAATGTCTTTTATTTGATTGATTTAGCTGTGGAGCATGTGTCTTTTGCTTGATGCATTTATCATAATAAATGATCAAAATAGTAAATTAAAAAGGATGTCTTACAAAACATGTACTTAAAATAACAATAATTTGTCGCACCAATATTCAATTTCGGCCCTCCACTACTTGCTTGTGTTAGAATTTGGCAATCGGAGGAAAATAATTGCCCAACCTTGTGTTAGAAGATGAGAAAGGAAAACTTTTTGTTTAATCATGACAGTAATTGTAAATAATCGCTATATCATATAATCGTAATAATTAAATTTGATATAGTGACATGCCTAGAGGGAAAAGTTAACTATCCATTTTATGCGTTCTTAAACGTGTTTGTCAAATGGATATTGTGTACTATTTCTGTTGCACATGTCCAATCAGGAAGTTGCTTTGTAAACTTTACCTAAACAGTCAGTTCAAATGTTCAGAATGCAGTTACAGTTATAGTATTGACCTTTCCCATAAACAAACAAGAGGGAGGGCATCTGATGCAGTCCATCTGACAGACCTCCCGATCTGATGAGTTCAGATTTGTGCTCTTGTGTAATCCTGCTTTAATCCAGTCCACAGCCATAAGTATATCCTCCTGATCACTATCGAGTACATGTGTGTTTCGTATGTCCACAGGCTTCTGCTAGAGTCCAGTACGTCTTCAAGTCACTTTGTCATGTAATCATTGTCATTTTAGTTTGTCTTCTAAGTGATTTCAGTTTGTCACCGAATCACTATCATCTTGACTTCGACAACTTTTTAGATCAGTGAGATGTATAGCAGAGGTATTTATTTTTGCTCTACTTTAAGCCATAAACACAGTTTGGTTGCATGCTAGACTGTTTGATGTGTTAATTCTAAAAGATTTTAAATTCGTATGTCATTATTCTCTCAAAATGTTCAAAGTAAAAGATCTACAGATTTCAGAAACACCTTGCCTTCAATAGAAAACCAAAGCAGGCCTATCAACTCAAGGCCCGGGTGTAAAATTGACCCTCAAGAGATTTGATTAGGCCCAGAAAATATACAAATTTTTCTTGTTTCATGATTTTTATCTGGGTTTACCTTAGATCTGATTTAGTGTTGGTGTAACTCTGCTCTGGATATGACCTGGTTTTTTACCTAATACTAGTTAGACTTGGTTCAGATTTGGCTAAGCCTGGTCTAGTCCTTACTAGCAATGCAAATGTAACACAGGCTCTAGAAGTAGCTAACATTACTGAAACAGATTTTGTACAATAGATATTTTGCACAAACCTAAATTTTGGCAAAATTTTCACATGTTATGCAATTATCCAGCCCTGATGTCATGGCTCTCTGAAAAATCTGACCTTGAGAAATATTAGGTTGAATAGCCTGAGCTCTGGTGATGTGACATTCACAAACAATTTGATTCTTTTGAACGAGGTGAGCAATTAATTTCTTCAATGGGGAGGAAACACAACAAATACAGGGACAAAAGAGAGCTTTTCTCACTCAAATGTGCGAGTATAGAACACTGGTGTCACCTCAGACACAGTGTGTATCTCTTACATAAGTGCGTACCACATTAACAAGTACGCATGCGTCGTCCTGCCGTTGTCTTTGGACTCGCAGATCAAGATTACAGGTTTTATTTCATAAAGGCAGGTTGTGGTAAGTGATAAAAACTACATTTAGACATGTTTAAGTTCATGTCATTGTTCGGCTCATTTCTCCATGAATATGAGTCATATTGTAATAAAACACACATCATTTTAAACCTTTTGTTTGGTTTGGTTTAGTTGTGTTTGTGTCTGTTCTCCTCGTCTGCTTTACTTTCCTGCTCTTGTGTGAGTGAAGGAGCAAAAGAAAAACATAAAAACACACTTCATTTAAATCAGTTGCAGTCTAAATTATGTGTTAAAATGTGTTTGTTCTTTGATCTATTTGAATAGACACTTTAATAAATGCAGGTGGACTAAGGTGGGTTAAAAAAGAGAACAAAAAATGAACAAAAGAGCCGAACAATTCATGATGGTTCTAATCCTTTTAAGGAGTCGAAAGTCCCATTACTGTTCAAGTAAAATGGTTACGTGACGTTGTGCTTTTGGTGCAGCCTAAACCTAATGTAGCTTTTTGTTGTTGACTTGTTGAAGACAGAAAACACTGATGAACTGTGGGCCCTCAAAGTATATTCACACATTTACAAAGGAAAGTCAATGCTAATGCTAACACTTTTGTTATCTTCCAGTCCCCTTGGTCAGAAAGAATCTAAGCAGTCTTGGTCATGGTGATAACTTTAATCCTGACATGTGTAGCTCCATCAGACGCTCGCTGTAGCATGTTAGCGTGTTAGCATGTTGGCTCAATGATACAGTGATGACTTTAATCCTGACATGCTTAGCTCCATCACATGTCCACATGTTAGCATGTAAGTGTAAGAGCACTGTGGTATCGTGACACGTTTAATCTTAACATGCTTAGCTCCATCAGATGCCCACGCCAGCACGCTAGCATGGTAGCACAGCTGTCTCTGGACCGGAGCCAAACATAATTCCACTGCTGAGGATAATGTGAGGTTAGCTTTACAGATGTGCTCCGGCCACTCTGCAAAGGCTGACGCAGCACAGAGACTGAAACAACACAACACGGAGCAGAAGTACAACAGGTGGACTGTACTGTTACTGGTACAAGTGTGCTGGGCAACAACTCAGCACGAAATAGGCAAAGTTCTTCACCACGCAAAGATTTACGCACTGTTTCTTTCACTACGTGTCAACAATCTATTGCACACATTAAAGTAATGAAAAAATAAGCAAAAGCACTTTGTGCAACAGTACAAACAGTATGGATGTTCAGTATTTTTCAGTTCAGTTTCACTTCAGAAAAAGCAGAAGAAAAAGTATAAGTCCCCTTTAAGAAATGAAAAAAAAAAAAAAACATTGGGAGAGGGTCCAGGTTCAAATTATTTACAATCATCCCACATCAACAACAATAACAGTAATAACTAAAGGTGCACTTACGTCGCCCCCATCCAAGCGCCCTGTCCACCATACAAACCCTCAAGAACCCCGAGTACAATATTAAACCACCCAAAACAACAACATGCTCTGTTTTTGTATATTCATTGCTAAAAGGTTTGGTCATTATACAAAAAGCATTTGTTTTTACGAGCACATTCTTGCACAACAAAAACTGAACAAATATGTATTATGTATGAGCCTGAGCTGAGATAATGGAGCAGAACATGAGGAAGTGCACCACAGCAGAGGTCAGAGGTCAGGTGAGTGCGTTCTACAGCAGCAGAGGACACAATTCGGCTGGACAGAGACATACAGCTGCAGCTTCACCGTTAAACACACACACACACTTATGAATGTACAAGTCCACATTTGAACTAAACTCACTTGAATTGTTTCCTGATCGTTTAATTTTGTAGATGATTTTTTTTTTTTACTTGTAAGAAGTCATAAGTCCTTATCTCCAAAAGTTCAAATAATACTGCTTAAACATTCTTATTAGACAATGTCATTATTAGTCTCACCATTTATTAAGGCCATTGTTAGTGTAAAAGTATGACGCTACCCAAAAAAATGCCATATTTCATGTAATCTGGGGCATTTTCCACCATGTCCTTATAATAAATATACGACTATTAGCCATAATGATTTCCAGTATTTTCATCACATTATCAAACAGCTTTAACATGTTTTTGTTGACCTTCAGATCAAAAACAATCACATGATATGTTACGGAGCTGAAATAATAATCATAAATGTAAAGGCTTTTTATAATAGTTCACTTTTGCATTGTTTTTGTTATTAGAAAAATGTTAATTACCAATCAAACAGAATGCAAAATTGCTGCACCTTTATTCGAGAAGTTGATCTAGACCTCAATGCTGTGTACGGCTATGGTTGTGGATTATGGCAGGAATCATAACTGAAGATGTCATTAACCTTTCACTGTGTCCTGTAGGGGTCCCAAGGGTTGATACTCGGACCAGTCATGTTCTCTCTGTACATTTTTGCATACACAAGAGCAGGCCATATTCTTACATCTACAATGACTCAAGTCTAAGACTATGCCTACAAAAAAAAAAAAAAAACGAGTTCAAGTACCTTGATGTTGTTCTCTCACATTTAAAAGTCAATTAAAAAAATCTCTAAAACACTTGTGGATATAACCGCTGAATGTGATTTGCACTTTAGAAATAAGGCACTTTATACCCTGAGTGAATGTGATTTTGAGGACTTGTTGAACTGTATAACTTGTTGATTGATTATTTGAATAATTCATTGCTGCTCATTGATATTTGATTTGTCTATTTAAAGCGCTTTTTGAAATGTTAATCCTATTTCTTCTAAGGTCACGACCTAAACTGTATGTACATAATTTCACTTCATTAATAGCTATAAAAAGCTATAAAAAATAGCTATACAAAGATTTGTGGTTTTGAATCACTTTAAAGCTTCATATTATGTCTTCTCTAACGGAAAAGAAAGATAGTTATCACACCATCAAGAGAGCAACTGGTCACATCTATGAGAATCTCTTTGTAAAGACTGGCTGCACATAAAAGTAATATTTCACACCATAAACACACTAATTTAAACCCTGTAATAACATGGTTCTTATCTGATAAAACATGATTGTATCTGAGCAAAAACATCGACCAGCACAGACTTAATGATTTACAATGGCAGCTGTGTGCGTTTTGAACATGTGGTGTCTCGTCTGCTCGGTGTCATTTACCTTTCACTGAACAGTGTGTTAGGATGTATCACACATCCAGGACGAAAACATAATAAACAAATTAAACTTCATTCACTCGGTGCGAAGAGCTTCAGCCTGTGCCAGTTTATTTTTCTATGTCTGTGTGAGTAGGAGAAGAGTTTTTCTGATACTGAGAACATCAACTCTAACGAAATGTGATATTTCATCTGAGTTTTGCTCTACTTTGTTTATACAGTGGTCGCGGGGGTTAGGTTCCAAAAACACACGTGAAAGGCGAAACCCGCAAAGTAGTGATCTTCATTTTTACCAATAATTTCAGTTGATAACCTGCCTGGTTCTGATGTTTAGTGTCTTTTGTACAGGTAATAATGCGCTGAACACATGATTCACTGCGAGATTCAATAGCGCAAGTCGTTTTTGTGACGCTTAAAGGGGACGGCGCTGTGCGCATTCGCCTGCTCTGCTTTTGGCACGTTGCCCGTTCCGCTGCGCTTCACAGCCGACCGCAGAGCCATGGATCACACAGGCTCCAGAGCCGAGAGCCACGAAACACATCCGGACTCTAGTGAAGTCACAACACGCTCCTCAAACACATCTCTGAACTACACAAATGACGTTCCAGCGTGAACAAACTTATCATCGTAACTACGAGCTCAAAGAGTCAAATCCTCACCTGGAGAAACGTCCGAGCGTCAGGTCAGCTTCCCCTGCATGATCCAAACTGTCTAAAGTTTTCTAAAAGAGCTTCTGTGCTGTTGTCTGTGAATGCTGCAATGGGATACGGTCCAGTGTGTTTGAGAGAAAAGCACGCTACAGTGCACGTCTATAGGACCACGGGCTGTAAAAAAAAATGCAAAAATTGCACACACAAAAAAATCTGCGAAACAGCAAAGCCGCGGAAAGTGAACCACGATAGAGCGAGAGAACACTATATTGTGCAATTATTAGTTTGATTCATGTTAGCCATTCATCAGAGATGGCTCATCACTAGGACGATAGGTGCAACACCAACAAAATCTGAAAAAATGAGCAAGATGTGTAGCTAAAATTAATCAAAATTGAAGAAAATCTGATTGAAAGCTTAAAACATTCATGTCCAATAGGAAGTAGTTCCGCCTCTTTAGGTGCGATTCTAGCTCTTTTTCAAATTTCAAATGCCTCAAACAGATACTACACAATATAATCAAACTGCTGGTTGCTTATAAACATGGCATCAAGTGTAACATAATGAACAAAAGTAAAAGAAAAGAGCAGCCATTTAGCTTACAAAAACGACATATGGTAATTTGTTCTTCTTTTCAAAGCTATTTCTTCATTTGCAACTATAAGTGTTAATAAGTTATTAGTGACACACCTCTGCTGCTCACATCTCTTCACACTTCCTCTTGACTCCTTCTCTCTCCCTGTGCACGCACTGGTCGACTGGAGAAATTTGTAATCCCTCACACAGAAAAGCAGTGCAGGCTCTCGATGTGGGTGTAATTATTCGTCAGAGCAGCGCAAGCCGGCCGTGAGAAGAGCTCTTGAGGAAGACACTGGGGGCATTAACACCGATAAGCCTTCTCCTGCTCAGACCACTACTACAAACGGCATTTCAGAGTCAGAGAAACGTTCGGCTCAGGTGGGCAAGCGAAGGGAAAAGAAGAAAACCTCATAAAACAGACTCCACTCTAAAGGAGAGTTAGCAATGCACCAAACAGGAAAGAGAGGGGTGTTGGTGTCACTACACTCCTTATGATGCAAAAAATAAAGTTCTCTAGCTGAAATAATCCATCTGTTCGTCTATCCATCCATCCAACAATTCAGCCGCCAGACAAGGGAAGCACAGACATCCCTTTCCTCATGCTCCAGCTCTTCTGGAGGAATCACTAGGCGTCCCAGGCCAGTCCAGAGATACCTCTATGGGGTCTTCGTCCAGGTTTCTTCCTGGTGGGACATGCCAGGAACACATCATCAAGGAGGCATCTCACTGTGTCCTCTCTACTCTCTCTGTCTCTAATGGTGCAATCACATATGCATCTTTTGTGCAACTAGGGGAGAGCGGGTTGGTTGTCACAATCACTGTATCTAAGCTTGTGAATGGTGCATTTGAAAAAATGTTCAAGATTGTGATAAGATGACTTCAAAAAAAATTTATAGCAAAAAGTACATTTTCAGATGTTGAGAAAAAATTTTCTAATTTTTCCAAAATTTTGTTGAAATATTATAATCATTGACACTACAAAGAGGAGAGCCAGAGTGACAATATTTTTTTTCTGAGCTGGTTTAAAAATGTAGAAGAAGCTGAGGTGAGAGTAAAACAGTCCAGTCGGGGTTGGTTGTCACATATGATTATATCTAGAACAGCCTGCACAGCCAGAGCGGGTTGGTTGTCAGACTTTTACAAAGACAGATTTCTTAAAAATACTGTATTTTAAATATTCCAATTCAATGCTTGAAATGAGTGTAAAGTATCAACTAAGAAATAAATCTAATTCTTGGTCACATATAGACGCTTGTTCGCACATGGACAGTCGTGCTTCCCGCTTCTTGCGCACTGCACTGCTTGGGTTGCGCGTCATCGCCTCTACACATAGGTCTAGTAGCAAAGAAAAGGACTTTTTTACTGGCAAATTAGACTGGATATTAAAGGAATAAATATGCATTGTTCTTACTTGATCTTGTGCCATCTCGCAACATCAAACTACAACCATGATACTATGCACAGTTGAGAATTATCTTTTTTGGAATGGATTAAGTTGTGTATTTTTAAGCAGCTGTTGTAAACTGTCTCCTCTACACACAAACTTGTAACAGGCAAATTTGCCAAAGAACAGTTTAAACTCTGTCACGGTTTTCATTCTTTAGTGATAGGACCAAAATAGACGCAGGTATTAGTCCTAAACTTTGTAAAAATTATGACTGAGGCATACATGCATCTATTTCACCCACAACACCGCAAACAATTTGATTTAAATGTAATGTTTCTATTTATCCAAACTAGAGTGCTTGAATTGACAAAACTAAAAAGTGTGTTTAGTATGTATTTAAGATATTTTGTTTACTAAAACATTTCTTCGGTTAGGAGAAAGATGTGGGAGTCGCCAAAAACATTAATGACATCTTGAAATCATCTCTTTTTGAACTAGAACAGTAGTTTGTACTTTCCTTCTTTGAGGTTAAATTTACAGCTGAATGTCTCAAATGTATTTATAACAGTTTGGTGGCTCACATGTATAAGTGTATAATGAGTGTCCTTATGCTGGAGTCGAGCTGATGTCATGCAGGCTCAGATAAACAGAGTAATTAGATTGGTCTGAGTGGCGCCTCTCAAACAGCTCTGATTGGTTCATTATTTGAATTCCTGGCACATGACTCGACACAACAAACACAAGTGGATGTAAACTCCAAACTCAATGTGAAGACGACTCAGAGAACTTCAAGAGATTTATGATGAAGAGCCACAAACTGTGACCTTTTCTTCCCTGGACTATGTCTGAAGGAAAAAGGGTGTGTTGCCTGGAATCCAAAGGACACACTTCTGCAAAACTTAACGAAGAAATCAAACTCTACATTGTTGTTGCTTTGCTCATAGATTCTGCAGAATTTGACAAAGTTCCCCACAATAAATCGATGGATCTGTGTTAAACTACGATTAGAGTTCCTCCACAGTCTCCATCTGGAACTTTACTCTCTGAAAACGTTTGGAAAAAGGTGGAACTTTTAATGAAATAGTTCGAGCTGATTGGGTGTGAGGCCTGTCTTAGTTTGCGCTTAACCAATCACAGCAATGAATCGTAATGATGTTTTCAACAAGTGTCACAGGCAATCCAGGCCAAACTTTGAATCGGAGTTTGGCCTGGAGTGCCTGGTGACTGTGAGAGATTGTCTCCGCCCACAATCACACCTGATCGGAGTCACAGTCAACAACTCAGCCCTGGGAAGTTGCTTGGATGAGCAACGAAACGTCGGCTGAAAACACTGACTGAATCCAGCAGCTCTAGTCTGATCATGTTAGTAAAATACTTAAATCCTGGATGTTTTATGAACTTCTACATGTATTGTATTGGTAGCAAACTCAAATCTATGACTAGAAAATGAATATGACCTAACACTCCACAATAGCTGTTTATTTGCCTGAAAGAAAGAAAAGCTCTTAAACAATAATTTTGATTATATCATATGTTTTTGGAGGGCGCAAGTTTAAACAGGGAGGTCTCTGACAAATGTAGAACCACAGCTCTAGACTGCAAAACAATCACAAGTGTGACTAGTGGGCTTCGAAAAATAACAACCAGCTGCATCTATACAGTTAAGAAAAAAATATGCATAGAGTATTGACCCTATTTTGTCCCGCCTACTTTTCTAGGACGTGCACTTCCTGTTTAGCTGCATTTAGCCTGTAGGTTTCAGTCGATGGTTTATTTTAACTGTAATTATATTTATTTAAAATTGCCCCACAAGACAGACAAATAAACACGTTAGCTACCTTAACAGAGCTAAACAGGAAGTGCATTTCCAAGCCAAGGGGCGCGACAAAATAGGGTCAATAGAAGGATATTTTGTTTATCAACACTGGCAATGCGCCGCCTGGTATCTAGAAAGAGCTGTTGCTCATTGACACAAGTTGTGGAAACAAGTCAAGCCAGCTCCGTTGTCGGCTAATAACAAGAGTTTATCACAGTGACGAAAAAAAAAAAAAATGTGTGAATGAAATTCAACCCTACAACCCTTAAAAGTTACATTCCCTAAGAAAAACAGTGTCTCAAGCTTCAGGGAACAGGGGTTAGGGTTTTACTGTTTTAATCAAAAAAGTTTCCAAAGTTAACTAGATGGACAGTGTCTCTACATGGAGCAGTAGGGCGGAAAGTGACGTTGACTTAAAAATCCCTGTGGGCTCCGAAAAATAACAGTCAGACGTATCTATGCGAGTGAGAAAAAACTATCCATAGAGTGTATGTTTTTAAGAGAACAGGTGTAAAAGATCTAACAAATTGTGTTGCTCGGGTATCAAAACCTAATCTCCTCTCTGTCCTGCTGTTTCATGGATTCTTTAGAAGCACTTGATTTTTTTTCCTTTTTTACTTATGACACTCACTCATCTGAAACATATGCACAGCTCAGAATTCTAATTGGAAAAAAGCAATATTTCACAATCCCGACTTTATCTGAGTTAGACAATCCAACATCTGCGTTTGGTGAAGCTTATTATCCCACCGGAACACTCAAACTCCGAGAAAAAAGTCTGAAATCCAACCCCACAGGATAAATGGAACACAGCAAACTTTTATACCCTGCAAATAAGTCAATCGACACCAAGTGAATCTTTAAAATCAATGCTGTTTTTTGCAGAAACCATATAGACCCGTTCAGAGCCTACGTCATTTTGGGGGCGGAGCCGCACTGGTGCCGTCCGCAGAGTTTCCCCATAAGTTTCTATACAAAACGAGTAAGCTGTACTAACGATATCACTGACCTCTGCTAATGTGTTCCATGGGTTTGCACCAGTTGAAAGTCTTTATAACTCATGATTTCTGAGGACTAATTAGCTAGCCACTAAAGGCAATAGAAACAATGAGAGAGCACTATTAAAACAAATACATTGCCTCCAGAGTCATGCAAGTATACGCTCGCTTATTATTTCATACAATAAGCTTCTGTAGAAATCAGCACAAAATATTGCCACAGGTGTAGTTTACTGTGAGTCTAGTTCTCCACTGATATTTGATAATTAGTTAACACAACTTACACAAAAATCTTGAGCAATGTAACTCACCTCCTGTGCTTTTCCGCAAATTACGTCGTCAAACTCATCAAGGGATTTGTAGCTCAAAGCTTTTCTTTGTGCACACGAGTTTTTTCGATCAAATAGGTAAATATCAGGCCGCTGAATATCGGGACACTAACATCACACTAACATTCAGTAGCTATCTGTACATCTGGAGTCGCTTATCGTTCGTAAATCAAATTTCAAGGAGAGTTTTGCGGGGTTTATTTGTTTGTTTTTTTATGATAATGCACCTGCTTTGCTTGAAAAGCCTGGGACTGCCGTGCTACTCAGGCACCAGTCATCTTTGTTTACTAACAGTAAATGCTCTATTGACCATTTGCACGTGTCGTCACGTCCTCGAGGGAACGCCCACTTCTCCATGCTGATGGCAAAAGCGCTGTCTGTGCGCTTTACAGCAATGGAAACTTCGCCGAAAACTTGCTCGTTTTTAAGTAATTTTAATTGATTTCAATTGTAAAATGGCTGTATCTGGAACACGCTGCACTAGCAGGCAAGATCGAGGTTTTTAGCCTAAACCTGTAGCTTTTCATTTACATTTTGATGAAGATAGAAGACGCTAGTGGATGGCAGCAATAAATCAAAAGAACTGGAATCCCTCTAAATCGCTACAGATCTGCAGTGAACACTTTAAACAAGTAAGTCAATGCTTAAGAGAAAAAAAGACCTTTGACAAAAAATAAATGCAATGAATATCTGAAACAGCCTGCATTATGCGTGGCTAACACTAGCCTCACAGCTAAGTTACTGAAAACCAACCTCATGTAGCTTTTAAATCTGCTCCAGTGTAAGACAAAACCCTGTTTACCACAGAATGGTGCAAATCATGAGGAGTAAAGTCAGGCAAACTTGAAGATTTTATTTATTCGGCAAACATAGCAGGAGGAAAAGGTCATAAATCAGCTAGCATTCATTAGCTTTTCCAAATACCTTGTTTTGTGTGCATCTAAAAGTTGTCCTACTTCCACAGACAAATGTACTGAACATGCATTAGAAGCATCCACTGCTTTCTTTACGGAAAAATAAGGAAATATGTGAGAATTTGTCAGTTTTGCGCTCCCTGTAATGCTGCGTACACGCACTTCTGCCATCCAGCATGGAGCAGCCACGTGATCAAGTGACGTAGGTGGCAAATGGTCAATACAATGTCCACAATGACGTGACACAAGAACAAGAAGATATGAAGAACATGTCACTCTTGGGCTTTTTTCCTTGGAGAGCTACTTTTAAAAAACATAACTCTGGATCCCATGCAAACTTCAATGTTCTTTATTGTCTGTCCAAACACATGAAGCCACACTAGCTCACCAAAGCTACTCGAAAATCTTGCCGTGTCAGATGAGGTAACTGTTCCTCTTCCCCAGCGCAGCCCATCAGACTTAAGCCGTGTGCAGAAAACAAAGCTGCTGCATCATAAGTACATTAGGGCCCCATGTCAGTTAAATGTCCATTAAAAGTGCAATCAATGGAAACCGCTTTACTCGCTGCATAAACAGACGCCCGGAGCTCTCTGGCATTCCCGTAATGTTCAGAATAAACTCTTGCACGATGCACAAGATCATATTCAACAAGAGCCGGCGAGTGAGCCTGATCGTTACGGAGGTTTTAATTGTGTGAGGGAAAAAGAGATGAATGATTAATCACATTTAAATTATGATGTGGTAATGATTAACTCGTAAGGATTTAGGGAACATGGTAAAATTATAAGTACAATCAACAAAATATTCAGGCTGTAGATGTGACCAGGACTGACATACTGACAATTTGGACCAGAAAGATCTAGGAAAGCATTAGAACATAAGGTAAAAGGTAAAAAAGGGCCCAAAGAAGGAGGGTACCATGATTGGCTTGGCAGCAGGTGTTTGTGATCAGCACAGTTTTGAGTGTGAAAATGAAGGCTGATAGAGTCGGGTGTACACTGAGCAACACTCAGACAAGAGCAAAACTTTGGAGAAGCTGGGCAAAAATTAAAAAAAAAATTAAAAACCTTCAGCAAGCTACTTGAAGAGCTAGAGCAAGTCCCGCGAGAAAAAAGCAAACAAAAACAAAAAACGTACAAAGGACAATAAGAAATGCTTTCCAATCTTACCATATTTGGCCCTGTCCAGCAGCTGTCATCACTGAATGTCCCCTGGATCCTCTTTACAGCAGTGTGAATGCAACATTGGCCACGAGTGTCTGGCTGCAGACCTCCATGAGCAGGACCCTCCACCCAGAAGAAATCCGGAACTGTTGTAAACCAAAATGAAATTCCTTAATTTGTAGATGCTTAGGTAATTACAATCAAAGGAGCAAGACTTTATTGTTTGCAGATCAATGATATCTACTGTTCTCAAGTTTTCCATATGATCTAACAACAAATAATTGACTTTCTATTACAAGAATCTATGGCGACGCATCGTTATGAACTGGAACTTAAAAAACAATAGCAGAGAGCTGACAATCGACCTCTTTAGAATAAACTTGGAAGGCTCGCTCCTATTACGGCTAACATGCCTTCGATGATTTAATACGTGCTTAATCCTAAGGTATAGAGGGGACAGTGAGATTATAAGTTAGATAAATCGAAGAAAGCGTCGCAAAATGTCTTAGGAAACAAAGAGTGCACTCGCTCATGCATTAGATCAAATGAACAGGTTAAAAAGAGCTTAAGGCGAAAGAAGGTTTTTGGAGAATCAGTTAGGCTGTTTAAACGCGCTTATGATAAAGCAAACCTCTTGTGTCTCTTCCAGTATGCCGATCTAAATAGCTCCCGTCTGTTTATTGGGATGCCTCTACCAATGTCCATGTGTGTGTTTCCACGTGTGAACATACCATGCGAGAGCTACACTGCTACTTAACTTGTGCGCTTTCTCTTGTTTTTAAATCTCCACCGTTCGAACAAAATAATCCTTGGAGAGTGCTAGTGTAGCTTAATGTGCTTCAGCTACCGCTATAAGATATATGAGTTACCCTCTCATAAAGATATGAGTCAAATCCCGGTTGAACATCGTTGCTATATAGGGGTCCTCTGGATGGACTGCCTAAGTCACGTTGAAGGTCTTCCACATGGAGGTCTGAGCCGAGGCCAAAGATGCAACCAATCTCGCCCCAGTGATGGGATGAACCTGTGTTCCATAGTGGGTTTAGAGAAAATTTGGGCCCCATGACTAAAGAAAGCGAGTGCGCATGTACGAACACACCAGATGTTCCTCTGAAAATCGCTACTAGTAAGTCTGTTGGCACTTTCAGTGTTCGTGCGAATTATGATGGAAACATCTAGTGTTTATAGTGAATTTCTCGCTATGTCCATCTGTTTTTGAGGATAATTATTATATAGAACAAAGAGATACATTTTTAGTATAAAGACAATAGAAACCATGGTGATTTAGTCATGTTCTATAAATAACAACTATATCACATCTTTAGTGCAACTGAGAAGATTGTTACAAATATTGATCCCTCGTTCTATGCAGTCAGCCTTTGGACGCTTTGACACATCCGCTGTAAGTCTTGGTCTGAGAACTCCCAGGCAATAGTATGAAGCGAACCACCACCACTAGATATAACATGATGCGCCTCCTCAAATAACAGCCGCTCTCTTGATCACTATTTATCTTATTCTTTTGCGTAGCACCCAGAAGCAGAACGAGAGGCGATACAGTAGTTCTATCTTTTATTACCAAAAGAGTTTTTTTTATCTTGATGTGGATAAAACAAACTTGTTCATAACATTTTTTCATATGCCCACAAGAATATATATAACTTCATTGTAGGTTTTCTTACACAAAATACTAATAAGCACAGAACCTGATCGTGAGTGCTAAACTCGACGAGCATAAAAGATGTTCTTTGTAAAGATTAGCAGGTCGAGGGTGAGTTGGTGTTTTTTTGTGCAATATGTGAGTGTGGTGTTTCTTTGTGAGTGAACATAATTAAATAACAACAAACTACTCTACACCTTTCGTGTGGAATAATGGAGGAATCCTAAAAGTATCGAATGCTAATGCCAAGAGCCTATAGCTTTTAAAACACTGGATCTCAGTCTTAGTAAGCACGTCTAATTTATGCCAATTTAGGGCAAGACTGAACTCAGATTGCGCGCCAAATTCACACAATATAACATGATTTGTAGATTATATTGGTCACTGGGATTCAAAAAACTTGAGTAGACAAAGCTCCATATTGATGAGAGAAGAAGTAAGCCTGGGCGATTCATGTAGGACACACAACATGAAAATTTCACCGATTATTTTTTGTGGTGAGATATATTTGCATTTTTGTCTGTAATTATTAAGTATTTTGGATGATTACGTATCAAATGCATCTCACTGTCCCAATATATAAATCCAGCTGTAAAAGGCTGACCAGTGGTTTGCCAGGACTTTGTTCACCCGCAGGAGAAACATGCGAGCCATAGCACTTTTTTTGAACACCAAAACCATCCCAAAATACCAGATGTGCTATTCCGGCCGAGTTCAATAAAAAGGTATAAATCATTAGTATTTGATTTTTACAGAATGCATTTTTTGTGTCACAGCCAAAACAAGTTTGTAAGGAATTTCTAACATTAAATATGACTTTAGACATGAAATGATGCTAAATATTCCATGGTGTCCTTCATACAATAAACCTCGCATAGAGTGGTTTCTGAACTAATCAAATCTTGATAAAATCCACTGCTTGACAAAACTCTACGCTGTGTTATATTACTTGAACATGTGCTAGGCCAAAAAAAACATAATACAAACAAATCAATACACAACACTTCATCTAACAATTCTAGTTTAACAAAAATATAAAGGGCCTCCAAACAGTGCTATATAAAATAGTATAAATGGCTCAACTCTGTGTGAGGATAAAGTAAGCAGTTATTAGGGAAAAAATACTCTGATTTATGAATGCGTCGACATATATGTTATGTATTAAATTGCCCTTCTAGTGTCCATGCAATATACGGCTATTTTTACTTTGCAAATCCAGTTCTCGAGAAAACAAAAGTTATACATTAGTTACTCCATCTTTCCTGGATGTGAATACACAAAACTTGACAGCCTATGCTCGATGTGTCTTTTCTGAATATTACTCCAAACACAAAATATGATATACAGATATCATATTCCATCATGTCTTTTCCCAAAGCTACTGAAGCTAGCAGACCAGAGCTGAGAAGACTGAGTAGATACCATGCAGACATAACAAGACCTGTGCGGAAAATTGCATTGATCTGTCTTGACACCTATATGAGAGGGGGCCTTCTTTTCATAAGTGATATCTTGAGCAGCGCCTCCATTGGGAAGAGTGTAGACAACCTGGAATCGCTAGTGTACCCCAGCGTCCCCTTGGAAGGATTGTCTCACGTCACATTCTACGAACTGGTCTCGCGCCTGATTCAAAATTCATAAAAAGACATTCATATATCGCTCCAAACAAGATGCTGATCTTTTATTAGGCGAGTCCTGGTAATCTCGAGTGTTGAGATCTGTAACCTCTTTCCTGAGAATATTTTCTCTATCACTAGTTTTCTCGGTTCTCATCTGCATTATTATTTGTGATTCCCCATTAAATATTACACATAAAGTATGCCTTGTGAATGTGTGTTGATTTGTTTGTTAAGCTCAATTCTCACGTATCCCAATCGCAATAAATTGGCTTGTATTTTAGAACTGGTGAAAAGAAAAAACAATATAAAATTCACCCTGCTTCTTCAGTCAATGAGCTATCAAACAAGATTGCTGTATAATTTCCACGAAACCGGGACCAAACTAGAAATGGCAAAAGGGGCCTAGTAACACTCAAAACATTGTTTTTGAAAAAGAGAAAATTCTCTGAACTGTGCTGATGATCAAAGCGTTTAGAGTAATCAATTTGCACTGATTCCAGGCAAATCTGATGATTCGTTAGTGATGTGTTTCTCAGTATCTCTGAAAAGAGAAATGTAGCCTTCTAGCTTTAAAATAGCAAGCGCCATGACAAATTGGCGTGTTCAGCCGACGACGCGTTCATGCTCTGTTTTGGCTTCGTGCAATTACAGGTTTGCCTCTGTTACTTGTTTTTTTATCCGTGGCGTGGGTCTGGACAAACTAGCGTGAAGGCGATGCGGTGGGGACTTGAGGTACAACACATGGGGGAGAAATTGTGACGGCCTCATTTAAGGTTACAAAATATGGGTAAGTTTAGCTCTTTGGTTTGGAGTTGTTATAGGGTTAGGATTTTAGGATGTGTTAGTTCTTCTTATGAATAATGACACCTCTTAACATTCACTATGGGAAATGATGACTGGGATCAGAGATTGCCGTCAAATTACACACGCATAAAATTAGACGTTGGCTGTTTCCTTATGAACACGTTTACTAATAGGATGTGTGGGTATTGACACGCTTATCCATGAGAACAAGTGCTGACGAGAACAGCATGGCTGTGATGTAGTTGTTGTCTGGTTCTCTGTTATGTGAGTTGTGCTACCTTCCACTCGAACTCTATGTCCCATCTTTTCACTTGTCTCTTGCCCTTGGATCGTCCACCGTTGGGCAGTTAGTTAGCGTGTCGCTGTCCCAGACCTACACTGTTGATGGTGCAAGATGGTTGAGGTCATGTTTGCTTCGGTGTGTGGTGTCCCTCCAGCAATGATACCTGTGCAAAATATGGGCTAACGCTCACTTTCTTGACACGAAGTCTCCACTTCTGGATGGTGGCCACGCTCACATGAAGCCTTCTAAAGGCAAATTTTGTCGTTGGAGTATGTGGACTCATGTGAAAACCAGTTATTCAGAATTTAAAGCAGACATCTGATGATGGAACCTGTGTGCTTCTGCTGCCCTTGATTCTGGTTTGATCTGATTAGAACGATTGTGGATATATGTTGTGATTGAGAGCTAATTGTTTAAGCCTTACTCCAAAGCATCATTTTTCCCTGTTTGGTCAAAATGGGCCCAATGAGTAGTCACATGTCCCAGTCATTCTGATGAGACTTATATCCAAGTGTCGTATTGTTTGGTCCGAGCCTCAGATTAGGTCCAACACCACTGGGTCTCTGCTCCAGCACAAGTCACTACATGTTAGAATCCGTGCTGATCTCTAACATGGCTCACATAATCTGCAGACATGGACACTCGGAACTGTGACCCCCGTTTTTACTAGGTCATAAACAGGCTCGAGCTCATCCGTGTGGAGGAGAAAGCATGGTTTATGTTCTTAGAGGTTCACTATAACGATTTAAGCAAAAGAACAAATGCATACAGATTAAAAAAATCTTACTGTAATTTATCAGTTCAGACACAAGCATGTAAAAATAAGAAAACAAGTCAAATACATCTGTGTAATTTAGAGGTAAATGGGTAATGTTGTCTTCAACAACCATTAGTCTGTTCAGTTTCACCAAAACTTCCTCATAAATTCCCTGAAATCTGGCCTAATTTATGTAGAACATCTTAAGCAGATTTGTGTGATCTGTAAAGACAGAGCTGGGCGATATGGCAAAAAATTAATATCACAATTTTGTTAGAGCAAGATCACAATTTCAATTTTATCAGAGTTGTTGTAGACTGTATTTTCTTAAAGGTGCACTGTGCAACTTTAAGGAGGGGAAAATGTTAACTACAAAATATTACTATTATTTGAAAATGTATCGCAAACTTCAAAAATCGACCGAAGTTTGCAGCAATCGAATCGAAAGGCCAGAATCGATCAGTTTTTTCTCATGCACACACTGTTAAACACAACTCTGTAGTTATATAAAACATACAATAATACAAGAATAGTCACAATATTTAAAGAAACAAAGTGTGAACTTGTGCAAGATCTGACTGAATATGCTTTCTTATGTTGTGTTAACAACTGATGGTGGACGGACCTCTAAATATGAACACTAAATATGACTGTTTACTGTTTGAATGTTGACAAAAACACTAGTTCTAAGCTCTAACAACAGTGGCTTTGTTTAAATGTCATGTATTATGGTTTATTTGTGTCTTAATAAAAGAAAAAAGTAAGTTTGCTAGAGGATATCGATTTAGCTGATATCACGGTTGTGCCTTTAATGGGACATAATGGAACTATTTTCTGTCCAGTGTTGATTAAGTTTTATTCAGAATAAGTTAAAGTTGGGTAGCTGATTTTCAGACTGCAAACACGATTTAAGTTTTAAATCTGACAAGTTCCTCTTATAAATCCATGTTTGGTATTAACATGTTGATATTCACACATGGTTAATATTGAGGTGGATTCATTTTGGTTGCAATTAAGGCTTATAGACGTCTATTTACAAACGACAAAGTGAAAGTGGAGAGGACCATCCAAGCACAGCCAATCAAACAGCTGCATTCGGCTAATGATTAGAAAAGATGTCTTTATCAATCAATTCAAAAAGTATACAGTGGTTTCATTTTTTCACATAGTGCTGCATTTATCATAAAACACAACGTTTACTAATTTACAACAAAAAAAGTGATGTTTCTTGAAATTTCTTATGTTTTGATAAGAAATATAACAAAATACACTAGTATCGGTCGGTATCGGCAACACTCAAAGTATCAGTATCGAAACTGAAAAAGCTGGATCAAAGCTGATCCCTAATGGAAATAAACTTTTGTGGAAAAATATATGAAAGATATTAAAAAAGATTCACATGTTCTTCATAAGACCACAGAAAAATATGACTTTATCATTTATTACTTATAAGTGAAAGCTTGATTATGTTTTAGACACTAGACTTACGAAAATGCATCAATTTAGATTATTTCTTTTTCCACATAAAGTCTGGCACAATAAAGTAAAATATAACTGCATTTAAACTAGAGCTGTTGTCCTTTAGTCGTTTAGTCGCTTAATCGGCCGAGGATGTCTTAGTCGACCAAAATCTTTTTGACTCGATCAATTTATTTATTTATTTTTTTCATAATAAGGACTTTCTTAGCTTTTTTTCTCCACACTTGTTAGTCGATTAATCGGTCCACGGCTCATGTCTTTGGTCGACTACAGCCCTAATTTAAACTATCCAAAGCTTTCTTCAGTCATAATTATAGAATACAATTTCTCACACACAAACATGTCAGAGGTGCTTTGCTTTCTAAATAAATTAATTAGAAAATGTTACGTTACGGTATGTTGCATACAGCATTTACTTATATCTGCATTGTAATTACTTTGTTTGTTTGCATGCATTTTTGCTAACGGGAATGAACACGCTTCGTAAAACTTAGTCAAACTAATGTGAAAACCAAAATGCATCACTTGTGTTTTAGTAAATACATCACAGTCTGCCATAAATCAGAACATAACAAATAATAAAATCACATCTCGACAAATAAGCGCACGTCATTTGCGCAGTGCACGTGTTTACTTTCGCATAACAACACAAAAGCCTGTCACAAATCCGCATCACTCAAAATACGTTTCATATTAGTACTCACCAAAGAATACGGTACTGTCCATGTCTGCTCTGCTCAGGGCGCGTGAGGGTACCCCGCCGGAGAGCGCGCGTGCAGCCTGGGCATGTCTCGCTCCGTACACTCCTCCGTTACGGGTTTGACGATTCAGAGCGCGCGTGTGTGTATCCGTGAGAGGTGAGGTCCACTGTGAAGCGTGCTGCCGTGCCTGTGCGAGCCTCTGCCTGTCGCCCCTCCCTCTCTCTCTGTCACACTCTCTCTCTCTTCGTTGCCTCTCTGGTTCGTCTCGTGTGAGCCGTGTGTGCGTGTGTACGTACAGCTGCATCCTCACCAAAGGCATCACTTTCCCAGCGGTAGAATGTAAGCACTTTAAAAGTCAGTTATTAGAAGCGTTCGAGGGAAGTGGAAATGTGAAGTCGTCTGACCCGGGTCAAATGAGCTGTTCTCACTTTTTTTTGGTCAAGATTCACAGTAAGCCTTTTTTTTTGTTTTTACTGTACTCTTAGTAACTCTCAATAGAGGTCACTGCCACAGAAAGAGCTCAAAAGTCACTATTGGCACTTACTGGGTAAGACCTAGGACTAATAGTGCATTCCAGTGGTACTTGGAGCTCAGATCTTCTGAGTTCCGACTTGTAAATTCCCACTGGAACAGCCCTCCAACTCGGATTTCCCACTCGGATACTCGGAGAGAATTTCAACGTTTGAATTTCTGCGTTTGGAGAAATATAAACATCCGACAACTTCATTACTGATCGTGCCTGTGTTATTTTGTCTTTAGTTTGTTTCTACAGTTCACCCGCCTCTGTGACTTCGCTCCAGCGCTGATTATGCACATCTGCCATTATAAACCTGCTGTTTTGTGCTGCAATGCCAATGTTGCTAACGGCTTGCCTGACCAGCCAGTCCCTACACTCTTTGACAGACACTTTACAAACCGTGAGCGTCTGGGAGCGGAGCGCCAAGGATCAATTTTGTGGGCGGCCTTTCCCAGCGCTGAGTCAACCAATCACAGAAAACCCGGAAATTCCACATGTAGCTTGAGAATTTTTTTCAGTCTGAAGCCCATCAACACGGTTAACTGCTCAGGTTTTAAGGAATTTCATTGTTCAAAACCGAAGCACGAGCCGAATCAGCTATGGTCTCCTTCTTGAATGTTTTGAAATCGGGCTTGCAAGCAACTTCTGACTTTTTAGTGTCACGTGTCAGAATCGCCGTGCTTGATTTGATCATTCTAACATTGGATGGTTAAATTATTGGCCGAGGCTCTGGTTTCAGACCCTTCTGCATTCAAACAGAATGTAACAGAATGAAGGAGGGGCTGACTGGTCAGGCAAGCTAACGGCTAGAGCTAATGTAAGCAAAAGTTCTCTTGCAATTTACAAACTGTAAATGTAACAGCAATGTCTGAGTTGATAAATTTACATAAAGTGATCTGTATTTTGGCAGTTCTGGGCAATTTTTGAGTTATTTATTACTCGATTAGCTCATCACTATAAAAGTAATCCGACTTTACCACTGAAACACACAACACTCGGAGAAAGCATCACTCCGTTCAACAACTTATAATATTACGGAAGACAAACGCATAAATAAAGCAAAAATATATGTATTAAACACAGAGTGGGTATTTCTGTTTTTCAGCGTGTTCTCATGGCTTGAGGATATCACACCTTGATGAAATTGCGTCTCATGACAACATGGGCGTGTAATAAACACGCCCATTTTCCTGGTATGGTATGGACACGTGATTTCGTTGAAGATAAGCAGGAGGGTTTATTTGGGGTTAATGGCTAAGTTTAGGTCTGGGGCTTTGAGTTGGTTAAGATTAGGATGAGGATTGTGTTAGAAATAGATATCTATAAATGTTATCTGGAGTGAATAAGTCACACAAGAGATCCAGCTCTGTAAGTGCCAAAGTAGCAATTCTGCACTAAGTAATTTCAGCCACTCTATTTAGAATTCTTTGTTTTTCATGAGCTTCAGAAACTTGAACAATACCAAACACAACTCTGTACCAGTGGTTTTATAAACTAACACAAATACTAGTTTTGATTCTCCAGATGAAAGTTTTAATACTTTATATTTACAGAATTGTATTGCAACAGAAAATCTCTGGTGTCTAAAGGGTTACATATTTAACCCATCACATCTTTAATGTACTTGCACATGTACATTCTCATTGTGGAGCGAATGTTCTTTTACACCGAGGTTGCCTTTGTTTCCTTGGAGATGAACTATTTTTGAACATTCTAGTTTGTGCATTTTCATAAAGGGCAAGGAGCTAACTCTACATCAGAGTACTATGGCCTTATGTAATTTCTTAGCAGGTTTTCACACTAAATTGACACAATTTCTTGAGAGTTAATGAAGCTTTGAACAAAATTAAGTTTTACCGGGTAAAATTGAAACTTGTGAGTCATTATGTAAATATACCCATTTTACAATAATATTGTTAGGTAACAGTAGAATTACATCTACAATTTATTAATCTAACAAAAGTAGTCAAACTGGGTGAAAACAAGCACAACATTTAATCAAATTTTAAACAGAATCATGTCCACTGTGTTATAATAAAAATCTCTTTTGATATTTTAATTTAGAAATTGAGGTAGAGTGATCTACAATTGTCTGATCAGTTATATAAGTGCATTGTCTTGAAACCGTCATCCAAGTCCACTTCTCCTCATGAAAAAGGAAGTTGGATTTCATGTTTCTTCTACATAATGCACCGACAGAATCAGATACTTGAGGTTACTAGGTCTGAGTGATGGACTGATTACCTCACGACAACACCACACACTCATTATACAAGCTAGTGACTTCCTTCTGCCTTGTACGCGGCTCCAGCGCAGTCACGGCTATTGTTCTTTTTCAGTGGTTGCGATTCTTCAGTCTCTAATTGAATGCAAATGCTTGTCACTCGATCCAGGTCAGGAAGGTTTGTTACCGATCCTCAACACGGAAACATCACACCCTCAAGAAGACCATAATTCCTTCCACTGGGAACTCGTGTTACTGCACACGCCTGAGAACGCTTAACAACTTTATTTATTTAGCGCTAGTGGTCTGAGACTTCTGAAAGTTTAATGTAAGGAAGGGGGGCAGATATTAAGAACAACATAAGACAGGTGTGAAGTGTTTGTTCTGGCGTTTGAAAATGATGATGCATGAAAGACCTATGGTGGTGTGTGGATATGGTCAATGTGCAGACACTTTTTCAAAATATTTCTTGCCCTGAAGGATCCTGAAGAGCACCTGTTTTTGTAAAAAGACACAATTACCTACCGGTGATCACTCTAGTTATCTTTGTAGCTTTCAGTGGACCCTGAAACACTTGCATCTGGCAAATGCCAGGACTCCAAATGCTAGGACCAAGGTCCAAATTTATTTGACTAAAAATTCAAATGTTTCACTTTGTTGTTTGTAAAAAGAAGTTTATAAGTCATAATTGCAAGAAAAATGAACACATGTTGAGATGTGTTCAAGGATTTATGAGAGGAAACAACCCTATGCACTTATTTATTGACTATTGTCAATCTTTGTGTTTTTGACTGCTTGTTTTTGTTTTTTTTTCCCTTATATTCTCTGCTATTCATGTGTTGTTCCTTGTCCCCCTTATGGGGAGTGTATGTGTATGTTTTAGATGCTGCTGCTCCAGTGTCGAGGCCTGGACCTCGTAGGCACCCTGGTTTCCAGGACCTTGTCCCTCCCCACTTCGATTTCCTCCGCATCTCCCCCTGTTTTAAACTTTGACTGTTATTTGATCATGTGAAGTCCTTTTGGACTGTTGTTGTGATTCTGGGCCAAACAAAAATAAGTTGAATTGAATTGAAGTTGTCAGATTTAAAACTAAAGTGTGAAAATCAGCTGCTCTACCTTTAAAGTGAAGCTAAACACATGATCAGAGACTTACTCTGCCCACAACTGCACTTCAGAGAGGTTGGGAGAAAAAGTGGGAGATGCCCAGAGGCCTTTGAAGTGACGTCCAGTAGGTGTGAACAGATTGACAGCACAAAACTATGCTATTGCTATGTATAAATTGTGTTATAACTACTACATCTACCAATCAAATTAAACAGGAATAAAAGGTTTCTAATTACATTACATTCTTTGAGTGAAATAGTAACACTGTCCATCTCTGAGGCGTTCGGAGTGTTACATGACAGCTTGCTTTCCTGTGGACTATTTCTGTATCGTATTTCTTCTGACTTACCTCTTCGCTCTCCTCCTTCTCTCACTCTTTCAGTTCCTGATTCCACATTCCATCCTCCTGTTTTTCATGTTTACTGTCTCTCATCCCATGTTAGCCTCTGATTCTTGTTCGTTGCTGTCTCCTGGCTGACATACCATTTTTCTTTGATGAAGTCGCACTTCAGTTGACCTGCAACCTTTTCTTCCCACAGTTTCTTCATATCTTGCTCTGTCACTCATCTACTGAGATCTTTTTTTCTGTCTTCTACCATCTTGAACACTATTTTTCTTTATCATTTATCCATATCCGTTCATTTGGTTTCAGTTGGTTAGTATTTGTTCCCTGGCTGGCTCACCATTGTTTTTACTATTTGATTTGCCTTAACTTTAACTTCATTCCCAGGCTGTTCTGCAACAATTTCCACTTCATTGTCTTGGGTTGCTTTCACACTAGCAACCTTGGGGTCGTACTTTAGAACTTTCCAGGTTAGTTTGGTCCAAAGTCCAGATCTGAATGCTCCCACGGATCAGGGTACGAACCACACAACTGGTTCTTAGGTCTGGAAAAAGTGCTGTACTTGGTCCTTGTCCCGACCAATCTGAACACAAAATTTCAGACTTTAGACCGAATCCAGGAAGTAACAGATGTTTGATCACGCATAGACGAGAGGACATGAAGGAGACGGTCTTAAGCGTGAGGTGAAAAGAGAGAGATGGAGACTGAAATCTACTGTGAAGTAAGGATGTTTTTTTTGCAACCGCAGAGATGTACACAGTTCAGCTTTAATTAGGTGTTAGAACTCATTAAAACACCTCTGTCACAATACAGCTGCTGTTTGAGCCAAACGTTCCTTCGTGCAACCTTTGACAAAAAAGACTCCAACAATTACCACTACATCCGATTTTCAGAGCAAAGTTTGATCACAACAATTACAACAACATGAGCTAAACTGTCACGTCTGAAAACAGCCAAAATGAGCCATGAGGGTCTGTGTACGTCGCAACAAGTTCATTTTTGATTTGAAATAGAAAATTCAAAATCGAAAAACGATCGTTTTCCAATTTAAAAATTAGGTCCAAATGTGGGACATATTTGTTTTTTTAAGTATTTGATCAAAACAAAAAACGGAAAAAAACTGAAAACGACCGTCATTTGACTTTGAGTTTCGAATTTTGCAAGCTCCAGGAAATGTGCCGAGGCTTGGTCTCTCTTTTTTCCCCGCAGGTTCCCTGAAAATCCGTGTATCATTCATTCAATTGATTTTCAATTTCAAAACAAAAACAAAAAAAAGGAAAAGTGAGACCTTTTTTCCTTTTTTTGTTTTGATTCATAAAACAAATTACAGTAAAACGGGTTGATTTTTGATTTTTCCATTTGGTTTCAAAATCGAAAAAACGAACACTGAAATACTGTCTCTAAGCGTGGTTTCTTTTTTTAATTTACCTTTATTTGTTTTGCAAGAACCGGAAGTTTGTCTCGGCCGAGTGATGTGGGCGGGAGCGCAGCCAGCAGTGCCAAAAGCCTAAAGTGGCTGAGACACGCTGCTACCTGGGCTTGTGTGCAGGGGAACTCGTTTTAAACTGAATGAAGAGAAGTGCACTGCCCCGTACGTGTTAATACCACTGTATACCGCCCGTTTGCACTGCGTCCTTACAATGCAGTATTAGTATAAATACGATGCGTACGCACCTGCAAGAGATAGTGGCGCACTCGGTAGAACGTTGCGCTCTCATGCAAGAGGTCTGCAGATCGATCCTCACCACGTGAAATTTAAAATTTTATGTTGTTGATTATAAATTATTTATGTCACGTGATACAGCTTCATAGCAATTCATTTATGACAGTAGGACAGTTTCAGGGTTTACAGCAAAGACCAGAACAGACCAGAGCAAAGACCAGAGCAAAGATCAGAGCTCACTGACCAGAGCTCACAGACCAGAGCAAAGACAAGAGAGCCCCCAGAGGTGATCCCTGCACTGGTTCTTGCATGGTCTCTCGCTCTGGTCTGTGAGCTTTGGTCTGTGAGCTCTGGTCTTTGCTCTGGTCTGTTCTGGTCTTTGCTGTAAACCCTGAAACTGTCCTACTGTCATAAATTAATTGATATGAAGCTGTATCATGTGACATAAATAATTTATAATCAACAACATAAAATTTTAAATTTCACGTGGTGAGGATCGATCTGCAGACCTCTTGCACGAGAGCGCAACGCTACCGAGTGCGCCACTATCACACGTAGGGGAACACAAATCGTATTTAATACTGCATAGTAAACGGGCGATATACAGTGGTATTAACACGTACGGGGCAGCACACTTCTCTTCATTCAGTTTAAAACGAGTTCCCCTGCACACAAGCCCAGGTAGCAGCGTGTCTCCGCCAGTTTAGGCTTTTGTCTGGCACTGAGCTGAGCTCCCGCCCACATCACCCGGCCGAGACAAACTTCCGGTTCACGCAAAACAAATAAAGGTAAATTAAAAAAAGAAACCACGCTTAGAGACAGTATTTCAGTGTTCGTTTTTTCGATTTTGAAACCAAATGGAAAAATCAAAAATCAACCCGTTTTACTGTAATTTGTTTTATGAATCAAAACAAAAAAGGAAAAAAGGTCTCACTTTTCCTTTTTTTTGTTTTTGTTTTGAAATTGAAAATCAATTGAACGAATGATACACGGATTCCTGAAGCTCGAAGCAATTCCAATTTTCGTTTTATTAAAATACTTAAAAAAATGAATATGTCCCAATTTTTTACCTATTTTTTAAATTAGAAAACGGGAAACAGTTGTTTTTCAATTTTGAATTTTCTATTTCAAATCAAAAATGAAATGATTGCGACGTACACGGACCCATTAGCCAAACACGCTTATATCAAAACATTACAAACATGTGCTCTTAAAAAAGTTGTCATGTATCATGTTTGTGTGACTTGTACACATCTATTAAACTCTGGTACAGCTGAAGAATGGAGAAATGAAACTTATCCTGGATGTAGTAAACACAGGGCTCTGACTCATGTCTCTTTAGCCAAAATAAACTCCACACACAGGCTTTTACTGTCTTCTGCTTTTAATCCATCACAGCCACTGAAGAAATAATGAAGTTTATTAATATAATCCTTTTGTTGTGGCACATTATAGGAACTTGGAAGAAAGAAAACATATCTGCACGTGACAGGTAAACCAATGAAATGTCACGCCTGTTAAACGCTGCATCTGATTGGTCAAATATTCTTTCAGTCTCTTACAAGTATACAAGGCGCGCTATCGTTGTTGTGAACAGAAAGACAGCAAAACAGAACGTCTGAAAGTCTGGACATTTCGGAGGTAGTGTGAAACCAAACTGTTGACCCAAAAACATAATAATATAACTTTTTTGAAGGTTCTTAAGTGTGAACATTGTTGCAGAGGTTCCAGTTTAGATAACCCTAATTTCTTAAACTCTCTCACTTAAACTTAACCTAACCCATCCTAAGCTATCATCCAATGGCTTACACACAACTTTTTCATATTTGTTGTCCATTTATCTGCCTCTTGTCCCATCTCAACCTCTTGATAGCTGCTTTGTCTCCTGGCAGGCTCGCCACTTTTTCTGCTTTTTATTTGCTTGAACTCCCACTTCTTCTTACTCATTCTTCTAGTTCACTCCCTCTCTCTTACTCTGACCTAAAACTTTTTCCATTTAATTGGATTCTCTCTCCGTCATCTCTCCCCAAGAATCTTGTCTTTCTTGTAACATCTTCTGGCTAGCTCACCACTTTTCCTGTTGAATTGCCATTTTCTCCCATCTCTTTCTCATTCATTCTTTCTAAGTTTTTCTTTCTCTGATTCAACTTTTTCTTTTTGACTGGATTCTCTATCATTCTGTCTGCCTCCTGAAGATTTTTTCTTCCTATTATCATCTTCTGGCTAGCTCACCACTTTTCCCTCTTGAATGGTCCGTTTCTCCCTCTCTTTTTCTCAGTCTCTCATCTTTTGTTATGACTCAACTTTTTTTTTTCTTTTTTTTTTCTCTATCTCTCCTGTTCTATTTCTAGCTCTCCACTATCTTTTGTCTTGATTTGCCTGTCTCCTTCCCGACTGTCTTTGTGCCAGCTTTTTCCACTTTCTATTTAGCTTATCACTTGATCTCTTTGGCTTGCTCACTCCAAGCTTTTGTCCATCTTCCTTAGTCCTATCTCCATGCCCCCTTCACTCTTTCTCTTTTTAGTTTGTCTGTCTCACTAACCCTAACCCTGCTCTGCTCTCTCCTCTCCTGGCGTCTTACTAGATTATCACTTTCTTTCATCTCGACATGCTTGGCTCTCCCGCTGTTTTCCTGCCCTCCTTATATCTGTGACTTGCTTGTCACTTTGGATCTTTTGGATTTTTATAGAAAGTGACACAGATGAGGTCGAAGTCATTTGAGAGTCTATTTATGGACAAAAATCTAGATATCACACATGCATCTTTTTGTCAGTTGTTGCTGAATTAGTGTCACAACTAGGGTTGGGTATCATTAAGGATATATCAATATATCAACTCTACCACTACTACCACTACTACTACTACTACTACTACTACTACTACTACTACTACTACTACTACTACTACTACTACTCATCAATACTGCTTTTCGATCTGGTCTTTTAACCTTCTCTTATCCATGTTTTACTCACAAAAAAAATACAATACAACAATAATTTAGCTACTAATGAATGCATGTTTTTGCAAAGATTTTAGAATAAAACTTTAAAAAAGACAACAAAAATATTATTAGCCAACTTAGTTTAGATTATTTATTTTGAAATATTTTCCAAGTATGTGCAAGTGATCAGATAGTCACCATTTGTGTTGAGAAAAGTTTGTGAAAAGGTGTAGCAGATGAGATTTATTTATTAACTTGGAGATTCTTCTTGGAGAAAGAAGAAAGAAAGTGGCTGCTGGGCTCTGGCTCAAGGACCCCTGGAGACACACTAGAGGAGTTTATACGATTTTAGATGTGTCAAAATAAGGACAGACCACAGACATAAAGACATTTCTCACAGTCGCATCAGGTGGCAGGAAGAACCAACAACACATGATACAGAGAACAGTGCATGAGCCACGCGGTGTTTTCTTTCATGTGCGCGATTATAAAAGTGAAACAACCACAACGATTATGAAACACCAGTGGATTACATTTTAATTTAAAATAATAATTTATAAAGGTCACAGGAGAGTGGAGGCTCATTAGAGGTGGCTGTTATACTGACACAGCGTTATGGGCATCAAATGAAAACGTTTCCACAAACTAAGTGTTGTCCATGTTCTAAAGGTGCTTCTCACATCATGTAAAGAGATGACATGTGTAATGCTTCTACAAAAAAAAGACTCCCGCACTTTAAGTACAAGCACAGTGGCAGAGCGAAAAGCGTTCTGGCCACACAACAAGAAGGTTGAGGGTTTGACTCCCGCTGGGTCGGGGCCTTTCTGTGTGGAGTTTGCATGTTCCTCCCCGTGTCTGGGTGGTTTTCTTCCGGGCACTCCGGTTTACCCACCTACCAATAACATACAGGTTAGGAAATGCTTGGTGTTGGACGGTAGTTGAGGCGCTAGGTGTTTAATCACTTCAGCTGAGCTGCTCCAGGGCTGCTTGCCATCACAGTAAATTTACACAGATGTGCTATATAAATAAAATAATTTATTCTTTCATTCATTCACAAAGCGTTGCATTTGCATCAGAAACATTTTAAACCTCATCAACAAAAGCACTTCTCTATGTTTTGCTGAAAATTCTGTCTAACCAGTCAAACTCACTTTAACACTTTCCCTTTTTGAGTTACAAGTTCTATCCCACCTCTCATTCTCTTGATTCTCTTTCTCTCTTGTTGGCTCACCAATTTATTTCCACTTTATTTGCTTGTTTCTCCCCCTGTCTGTCTCTGGCTGGCTCGCCACTTTCTTTTCATCTGATTTGCCTGCTTCCCTCTGTCTCTCTTATCTATCACTCTGTGGTTTGCTCTCCACGTTCTGTCCTCTTGATCTGCCTATACCTCCGCAGATACCTTTGTGCTGCTGTGAGAGCTCCATTCATCGTGTGGATTCTCCTCATTTGCGGGTGCTCTTTGTTGGAGACACGGTTGAAGTTTATCTGATGCTAACACACTTGTCCCTGATTCAACTCGCAGACTCAGAATAACAGTCTGCCAGATTCCTGAGCAGAAAGTTGTGTTTAAAATAGAATGTGCAGCAAGTTCCTATTTGTTTAAAAGATATTTTCCCATTGTAGAAAAAAGTGTAGATATTTACATGGCACGGTGCTTATATACTGTGAGAGTAAACTGACCATGAAAAAGTTCAACACAGTCTCACAAGAAAGTGTGTATGAACATGAATAGAGTAGGATGAGCACGATTTCACGCCTTTTTTGTCTTTATATATTACGTCGTATATTTTGCAATGATATGATATAAACATGATAGTTCATAAAGTGAAATAATAAGTTTTGGTTGAAGCCACATGATGACATTTTCTTTAGGTTTAACGGTTAGTTTAGGTTTCAAGTTACTAAAATGGGAAAGTTTAGGGTAACGCGCGTTTTGTTTGGGAAGTAATTGAACCGCGCGTGTGGTCTGATCTGCAGCTTCATGTTGCTCAGTCTTCGAAGAAAACGTAGATATACAACGAAATGTCAAAACATATGATAAAAATGTTTTCATGTCTTTTTTTATGTCAATGTTACGAAAAGCTAAATTGTAAAATAACCATGAATTTTGGTTGAAGCCACGTGGTGACATTTTTTTGGGGTTTAACAGGTAAGTCCTAAGCCCCAGCCATAAATGTACTCAACTTAGAAACTTGAAACCTAAATAAAGAAAATGTTGCCATTTGGCTTTAACTAAAATACGCTGTTATTTTACATATAGACGTAAAAAGATATGAAAATGTACTCATTGTACGTTTTTTATATTTTCCTGTATACCTGCGTTTTCTTCGGAGACCTTGTTGGTTTCATCTTCACTTTTCTCTCAGTGATTTTTGTGCATGTGAGATCGATGACCTGTAGTGACAATACCAGCCTCACAGATGGAGCCCGCGCTGTACTTCGCTTGTTTCTCTTTTCTCCACTTGCTCTGCTAACTCTCTTTGTTTGTGATGCGGAATCTAGAGAAAATAGTTATTCGGACTGCATTTCTATTGCTCCTCTTTGCTATTTAAGGCACATATATTCGTGTGCCTCCGACTTCGAAATGTGAAATCGTTTCTCACTAGCATTACGAGCTCGCGCTGTAACATTGAAGTTACATTAGCGGTGACGGGCTGGCTAACTATTAACTATACAATTTTAATTTCAGAGCACTACAGTTCTCTGTGTGGACAGGCACAGGTAATTGTCCCGCCTTCTGTCCTGTCTGTGGAGCGAGGGATGAGAGCGAGTGGTAGAGACAAAGAGATGGAGGAGAAGCCGATGCTGGGAGCGTAACGTGAGTAACGTTAAAGGGGAACTCACTCCGTTTGGATCTGTGAAAGCCTATTTAACACTAAGTAGCTCTGGAAATAAATATAAATTACAAATATATTGTTATTGTCCTTAAATAAAAATGAACAGTGAATGAAATTGCAAAGTTTCAGTATAACTGGTTGATGTCGGTAAAGAGCAGCCCTGGTTATAGTTTTATCCTTTACAATAAACCACTTTAGTTAATCATGTTGTAATTTAGTCAAAAAAAAAAAAAAAAATTCACAAATACATTTTTAGCACAAGGCACAAATCTTATAATAAATAGTTGGTTTTGTGTTACTTTTGTGCTGTTTTTTATGTCGTGGAGAAAAATATTTCTTGTAAAAAAAATCTCACTTGTGATTTTTGGTCTAAATAGCCCAGCCCTACTGTAGGCCTGTATATTTTGATGGCACTTTAAGCATGTCTCGGCTCTCCACGTTTGTTTGAAATCTCGTACTTGCAGTTTTTTAAAACCAAACTCGACACCAGCTCTTTGGAGAAACCATGGCTCTTGTATATATTTTTTTAATTGGCTATATACAGTATATTGTGTTTGGATGTGTTTTTGCTGTGATATTTCAACACTAAAGATAAACAATCCTGCTGTAAACTTTTGTCTGAGAACAGTGGAAATGAATGTATAGTCAACATTCTTTAAAAAAAGTTTTTTTATCCACTTTGTATTTGTGTTGGAGGATACGGCAATAACACAATCCGTGACTGAATCTGCTACATTTTGTTCAAAAAAAGTCTTGATACCAAACCCCTACAATGCTACGAGATGGAAAAAGTCATACAACATTTATAAGTTGTCTTCATCTTGTTTCTTCGGCTTCTCCCTCTGGCATTGCCGAAGGTGTTTTTTCTTTAAAAGTAGCAGTGACAGAATCAGCAGGAGATGTGCTCGCTCTGTGAAGCACAAACACACATGATGACAATGGTCTTGAAGTACTATTCATTATTTAGGTGTGGCAACAAGTAGGGATGCACCGATCCAGCTTTTTCTGTTCCGATACTGATTCCGATGCTTTGGCTTAAGTATTTGCAATACCCGATAACAACCGATACTAGTGTATGAACTGAAATACCTTATTTTTCTAATCAAAGCACAGACATTTGGTTATGTAGTGTTATATATATATATATATATATATTTTTATAGTGCAAGTCACAACTTAACAGCTTAATCTGAACAAAATGTCAAACATTATGAGATGTTCTGGATCAACACCAACCACTAGATTAGTCTCATTATGCCCAATTGAAGGCACAACAAGGATATCGACTGAACCGATATCATGGAGCCAATACCCGATCCAGCAAAATTGCCTGGATATCCGATATCAATCCCAGTATCGGATCGGTGCATCCCTAGCAACAAGACGGTGTAGTCCCTCATTCATCCAGGAGTGATCCATAGTAGAAGTCTTCAAAGTTGTCATCTGGACAGTGTTTCCGAAGATCAAGACGTTTCGACTCTCATCCGAAAGTCATTTTCATTTTCAATTGAAAATGACTTTCGATGAGAGTCGAAACGTCTTGATCTTCGGAAACACTGTCCAGATGACTACTTTGAAGACTTCTATTATTTGGATGTGATTCATTTAATTCTGTTTTTAGCCCTGCTCCAGTCTGTTCATAAAGACAGATGAACACTTAAATAACATTTTTTTTGTCATATTATCAAACAGTTTTGTTTTGTTTTTCTTTTTTTTACATTTGTAGGGAGGAATATCCCACCTGGGCGGCTCGTTTACCGTGTCAACTCGATGTGACGTTGGCGTGAACTGAAAATGCACTGACAGAGTTTGACTACCGGCAGCACAGTCGTGGTTTTTACATGCATAACTGCAACATGAGCGAGTTTGCACAAAAATTTAAAAAAAAAAGGCTTGGAAACCGTAGATAATTAATTTTGACCCATATACACAGTTTGACCGTAAAAAAAAGTTGATTTGCCTTAGTTTCTCTTTAAATTAAGTCCACATGTTCCAGTGTTGAGTGTAAATATTCTAAGACAGATGAGTGCTTCTGGATTTGTTCTTCCAAGAACATTTTGAGCTAAGAACAATGTTGCAAAATGTGTCATTGAGAGAGAGAGAGAGACAGAGAGAGGCAGATTATATTAAACTTTTATTAAACCCTTGGGAGGAAAATAAATTAAATAAACGAGGCCCATTATACACGTACAACTTTCTACTCGCAGAAAGTTTTTAGTGAAAGAGAAAACTTTACTAAAACTATACCCAGAATAAGCAAACCCAAAAA
The DNA here is from genome assembly GCA_038363315.1 of Mugilogobius chulae. Taxonomy (NCBI): domain Eukaryota; kingdom Metazoa; phylum Chordata; class Actinopteri; order Gobiiformes; family Gobiidae; genus Mugilogobius; species Mugilogobius chulae. Next base: position 7,749,153 of record CM076413.1, on the reverse strand, counting down.
CATGAAGCGTCAGTCTTTTAATCTTTCTGTAATCACTCTCTGCTCTGTCAGCACATATTGGCTCCACTAAAGCTTCAATCGTATTCAATCACACTGTCTGCATTGTGGACAGCAGTCAGAGCATTAAACCATGAAATTCATTTAGCTTTAGAGTCTGCGAACCCGACCATTAACAAATGACGTGCAGGTACGGATTTTCCTCTCCAGACTCTCAAACATAACTCATTACGATGGGTTCTTTCACGTTAATCCATCTGCGATCGGAGCTGGTGTGGGGCTGTTTATATTGCGCCCAGCCACTTCTCCAAAAAGGTCCCATTTTCCCGTAAGGATTCCCTCGATTCGTCTTTTATGGTGCTTGGTATGGAAAGACAAGACCGCAGTAATCATCGGACCATCAAAGGTGCTCGTGTGCTCTGGTCTGAAGCACAGCCAGCAGCTCATATGTAACACGCGGTGGTAATGTGGGCCTATCCGCGTCACTCAAACAGCCTATTCATTAGAACTAGCGACGTACATGTCAGCGACACTCAGCGTGGAGCCAAAACCAGGGCTGTCGCTGAGTATTGTTTGAGTGGTTGTCTAGTCAGAGATTGTTTCTTCATGTATGTAATGGTTAGTGAGAATAGGTTGCATTCAGTAATATTTAACATAGATAAGTGAATAGCAAGTCATGGACAGTTTTGTTTGAAAGTTGAAATGCCTAGGGACTTCATGAAACGACTCCTACAACAATGTTATTGAGGATTAATCCAGAAAATTACAAGTAAGGGCACAGGTTTGTTAAATTGAGTGGACAGATGCAGAAGCTTATAAAAGCTAGAAAAATCATTTATAATTTAGTTTCAGTCTTGATCAGGACACATTTCTTTAAATGGCACATTCACCAAGTTGCAGTGCAAAGTCCAACAAAAACATCACCAGGGCACATTAAATTCACAGTTTCAGGTCCAAAGAAGGAGAGGTGGACCACACTGCAGAACCTATTAAAATAAACCGTTAAATAACCAACCCTAACATCATTATGCACCAAGACACTCGTCAAAACCTACCAGGGACGTGAACATGGCGCCGATGATGGTCTTCACTGACGGCTTGACCCTTCGATCACTATATGTACAATGAATATCAACAACAGGCTTTGCAGCAGTGATGTCAAACTCATTTTTGACCAAGGGTCACATTGACATCATGACGTCAAAGGGTCGGTTATCTGGAATAAATTCTACTCTTTGACAAATTAAGTTTCTATTTGATTTTTGTATACCTATTGAAGTTACAACAAATATACAAAAATCCACTTAGATCTAAAAACATTATTTCTGATTTTCTTGACAATATTTCAGACCAGTCAATTCAATAGATAAGTACGACAACATAACTAGTCCTAATTTAAGATGAAAACAAACTCGATAAGACCTCAAGGGCAGCTATAAAATTATGTTGAGGGCCACATCCGGCCCCGGGCCATGTGTTTGAAACACATGCTTTACGCGCTAGCCCTGAACCTGCACACTGGCACACTTTTCATAAGGTGGCTGGCATTTATCATATACGTTTAAGTGAAAAAAAAAAAAAAAAAAAAAAAAAAAAAAAAAAAAAAAAAAAAAAAAAAAAAAAAAAAAAAAAAAAAAAAAAAAAAAAAAAAAAAAAAAAAAAAAAAAAAAAAAAAAAAAAAAAAAAAAAAAAAAAAAATAGTTAAGGAAAACAACTAACCTTAACAAAGTTTATCTAATTTTTACCACTAAAAAAGTTAGTTACCCCAACTTTAATAGTGCACTTCTTTTGCTGATTGGCTGCTTTTATGCCCTATCACTACAGACAGTAATATAACAGCACATTGTCTACTGTCACCACTGAGCAGACCTTCTAAAAATAGACTCGACAAGTAGGGCCCCACCTTCCAAGCTTGTGCTCTTCACTTGTTTAAAAAGCTGAAAGTGACTGTTTCATGTGTTCAAGTGACACTTCTGGACAGATGGTTCCTCAAAACAACTGGGTTAAGTGAGTCTTTTACTGTGATGCTCACTCAATTTGAAGGTATTTACATATCATAAGAATGAGAGATCACACTTTAAAGTAGGTTTCAAGTTAAGACTGAAGAATAGATTTCTAAATGCTCCAGACTCTGCTCTTTGAGTCTGTCTAAAATAGACTCTGTAAATGTTCAAAGGATACTATTACAAAGCAAAGTACTTTATACTTGAACAAGTCTATTATATTTGATTGAATTGCCCCAAAGCTACATCCCCCATAGTGAGGGTCTGCTAGACATTATCTATTGAATCTGTGCCCAGTCCACTCCAGCTGTGATGACGGAAGAATCTTGTGCGGTTCTTTGTTTCACCCGGTGTAACGTACAGAAACACTGCAATCATCATGTACAAGTTTAAATTACACCAAACCAAATGTCTAGTGTGACTGGGATAGAAAATATAGTTAAAGGGCCTATGCTAGGTTTATGTCCTGCATGTATAGGGTCTGTTTTTCTCTTTTTGCAACATGTTCAATGATGTCAGGCTAAAAATAGAGAGGAAGCAGACTAACAATAGAGAGGAAGGAATAACAATAGAGAGGAAGAGACTAACAATAGAGAGGAGATACTAACAATAGAGAGGAAGTAGGCTAACAATAGAGAGAAGTATACCGACAATAGAGGAAGCACACTACAATAAGAGGAAGTATACTAACAATAGAGAGAAGCAGATAACAATGAGAGGAGGCAGACTAACAATAGAGAGGAAGCAGACTAAAAAGAGAAAGTATACTAACAAGAGAGGAAGCAGCTAATAATAGAGAGATAGCAGACTAACAATAGAGAGGAAGCAGACTAACAATAGAGAGGAAGTAGACTAACAATAGAGAGGAAGTATACGACAATAGAGAGGAAGCACACTAACAATAAAGAGGAAGATACTAACAATAGAGAGGAAGCAGAGTAACAACTGAGAGGAGGCAGACTAACAATAGAGAGGAAGCAGACTAACAAGAGAGAGAAAGTATACTAACAAGAGAGAGGAAGCAGGCTAATATAGAGAGAAGCAGACTAACAATAGAGAGGAAGCAGACTAACAATAGAGAGGAAGTAGACTAACAATAGGAGTAAGAGACTAACAATAGAGAGGTAGCGGCTAACAATAGAGAGAAAGCAGACTAACGATAGAGAGAAGCAGACTAACAATAGAGAGGAGGCAGACTAACAATAGAGATGAAGCAGACTAACGATAGAGAGAAACATACTAACAATAGTGAGGAAACAGACTAAAAATAAAGTGGGAGCAGACAACAATAGAGAGGAAGCATAAGACCCTCTGAAACAGTTTATAGACAGTTTTAGGGTGTAGCTCCTCCCCGGGGCAGGCAAAATCAGTTTAGTAAATACAGCCAGTCTCAGGTCACTTCCATCAGATTGAAAATTACTTTCGGATGAGAGTCTATACTTCTCAATCTTCGAATACGCTGTTCAGACTTTGAACCTTTTCACTATGAATCACTCCTGGACATACGGTGAGGTCTTGTGTATTAATTTAAGCAAAATGACGAATACGGGGAGAACATACAAGATCCACATAGAAAGGCCCCTGGTCGCCCGGGACTCCCAGGACCTTCTTGCCATCAGGCCAGAGCGCTAACCCTGCGCCACCGTGTTGCCCTAATGAGGATTACACCGAATATCCATTTGATCCATTTTATTGTTAGATAATCTGCTTCTACATTTTTGACCAATGACTAGCTTTGTTTTTTTTAAGGGGTCTATTAAGTAAAATGTATTATTTAGATGTTAACTTTTATAATGACCTCCTTTCACCATTAGTTTACTCAAAGTTATATTCGAATTGTTTCATGCATGTTGGAGTAATCCTGTATTGTTCTTCAGTTGGAGCTCAGAAATTAGTTCTCACCTACCACCTATCCCCAAAAGTTAAATGCTCAAAGTGAAGCATAGGTGGTTCAAAACTGTCCCTTAGCCACTTTCCAACAATAATAATTAGTTATAAATTTGAAGCATCTTACAGTTAAATTTAAAATGAAGAGGCGGGGATTATCAGTTCTGCAGTTTGAACAGGAAGTCATCCTGTTTTCAAGCCATTTTAAAAAATAATTTGTGTTTTACAATGAACACAAGTAAATTACTGATCTGCATATGTTCTAGTTTCTTACTAAATAGTCAGAAAAAACACATTAGGTCTCCTTTAATGTTTCTGCTTGCTATTGACCATTATTTTTTGTTTGTTACATCAATAAGTGAGGTCCTCAGAGGTGGCTATTACCGTAATTTTTGGCTCTACAAAATTGATTAAGTGATTGAGGGGACAAAACCATGTCAGCTCTCAATCAAGTATTAACATTAAGGAGCAAATACGCAGAATCCATCTTTTAGCACATGAGAATGCGCTGCACTTCTAATTCTCAAACAGCTCTGGGTAACACGTGTTGACAGGTAAAGGTCCACTGAACAGCCACTCACAGGGACACTCCAATCCAGTCCAAACACATGTGAAATCTAATCTCCTGCAGTATTTCATTCTCTGTTTGGACACACTTTTCCTCTTGCTTTTAAAAATTCATGCTGTGGTTACAGAGGAAGCTGTCAGCATAACAGAATATAATTAAGTAGTAAGTCTAAGCTTAAGAAAACAATCATACAGATTTTAAAGAGACATTTTGGACTTGACTCTTAGTTTTGATGAGTTTAAGTGTAATGCCTAAAGTAAACTGTGCAGCTTAAAAGCATATGTTTTGTACTTTGGACATGAAGCAACTATGCATGTGTCTGTAACTGGGGACTAGGCTCTTCTGAAAAACAGATTTCAATGTCCCAGGGCTACAAATACATTTCATTCAGTCAAATGAAACAGAACTGCACTTGTGGGATAACTGAGACATCCTTGTATAGACACAAGTGTATGAATGAGCTGTCCCATAAAGTGACTCAGTGTAAAACAGTGATAGGCAAGAGCCTGTAACCAATAACCAATAATGTAATAACTTGTGTCCGCTAACATAATAACACTTAACTGATTACATTTTGGCAGGACAAGGCAGCTGCAGTCAATAAAATATATATACTATAAATCCAATCTTTGTTGTTGGGATCACATGGGACATTCTGAACAATGTTTTCTGAGGGTAAAAGCTGAAAGAAAAGTATCTTGCAGACACAAATCCAGCTGAGTTTGTGATGAGGAAACACTGTTAGGGAGCACTTGGTGATAGTCGGAGGTTGAAGCGCAGGTGTTTAGGCGAATCGCCTCTGCTGAGCTGCTCCAGGGCAGCTTACTATCACTCAGTGAGGAGGGGAGGGGTTCATCTCACTGTGAAGCGCTTTGTGATTCTGTGTCTGTGAAATGTGCTATACAAATAAAGATTACTTACTTACTTGCTTATTTACTGTTAGAACAAGATTAACCATTTAAAAAAAAGGTAATTTTGCATATGGGTCTATGGATATAGTTGGATTCTAACGGACCTCTGTGGGGGAAAGTTAACATTAACAGTGAATCAGAACAACAGTTTTATCACTCACTGCTCAGCAACTACAAAGGTGAATGTGGACAATATATTGAGTCTAATATAGAAATGAAGATGAATAAAGTGATCCAACAGTTTGTTAATATATCCAATAATGTTAACAACAACTGCGGGCTGCTATAAATGCTGTAACTAACGTGATGCTAGCGCTGCCTGGCAAATTTAACATCTACAGAACTATCTGTTTACTCTTTTGAGATAACATCACTACAACAACATCTATTACGACTTAGTTGTGACTCAACTTGAAATAGTTTTGCTTAAAAAACACTTAAGTCTCCAGGAAGTGTCTTAATAGAGTGAGAAAATTGCTGTTTCCAATGAATTCGTATAGATGAAATTAACCATGACCATGAAATTTTCCCACAGCAGATCGTTTGACACGTTGCCATTGTGTCTATTCAGTTTGTACATAAAAACGGTGTCCCTCCAGTTTTTCTCTCCGTTACAGTGTTGTGCAGCTCCAAAGTAGGCCAGCACAGCTTAAGTCTATGCAGGAGTGTCCGAGCATGTATTATGTATAGAGTAAGCATTACACCTCTAATCCCCCGCATGTGTCAGCAGCAGCAGCAGCAGCAGTACAGGCTAATCCTCACTGTGTCTGCAGAACATGGATCGCACTACAGCTCAGTCTGAGTGACAGCAGGAGGAGAGACACAGTGTGAGACACAAACTGCATATTACTGCAGCAACTGTACATAAACAGATTAGCTTCAAGAGATAAGCTGACATGAGTCAGTCACAACTGTAGCTCTTGTAAATGTGTATCTTAGTCATCAGTGAAGAGGTCGCTGTTTCAAATCTTTGTGGAGAGGGAGGAGCTGAGTCAAAAGACAAAGCTTGAGAGAAAGTTGTTTGGGTAATGACAGTAAGGACAAGATTGTGGAGAAGCAGTGAAAATGAGTTTTCTCCACTTTCTTCACTTGTTTTTGTGACATATTAACTCTTCACAACCAGCACTCTTCTTGCTTTGACCCTCCTTCCCTGCCAGGCCTTTTTGCTAATTTTAAACAATATTCACAGCTCCATAAAAACCTTGTGCAACTGGAGTCATGACATGTTATACATTAGTCCAGGGACCAGAGGCTGAAATTTGCGATTGATACAGAACTCACCAAATCGTATATTTTTGGAAAGCTCAATAGCTAAGCTTTAAATTTTTGCATGATAGACTTTTCTGAGTTTCAGTGATAACAAAGATCGACCTTTGAAGTTTACAAACCCCAGGTTAAAAAAGGCACTTTTGACACTGGTCCAGAGGCCATGTATCGCCCATGAAATAATAATTAAAAACTATTATGTTTGGTATCATTTTTAAGAAAACAATCTTGTCTTTAATTTAAAGGTGCACTGCGCGCCATTTTGGCCAAAAATAAACTTGAATAAATGCATATTTTTGTCATGTAGATGCCTTTGTTACACTAAATAATTCATACAAATCTGCGAATAGTCAGAATAGTCTGTTATTTGGCTTGGAGAAGGGCCCGAACACATCTGTTTCTGCAGAGAAGCGGTTCCTTTAGCGGATTTTTTTCATATTATGGCATACAATGTATTCATCTCCATCTCCATTCAGAAAGTCCCAAAGTATAGTTTTACCTTTCTAATTCTATTGAACTGCGTAGATGACATTTCACCTGCAGAATATTACACAGTGCAACATTTTTTTTACCTGTTAACTGTTTTACAGTTTCATGCTGAAAGCTCTAGGAGCAGGTTACAAACACAAATGTGACATCAAATTATTCTCTACAATCTGAGGATTAAAAAATGTCCAATGTGTCTTAACTTTTTCAAAACACAGCCTCAAGAAAACCACAAAACACAAGAGGGATTCTCACAGAGGCACATTTTCTGTATTCTAGTTTCTGATAGTTGTTGCTTTCTCTTTTTTCCTATTTTAACTTTATTTGCACACTGTACTCTAACCTTATTGAAGGTGACGGTCTCCCCAGACTCCTCCACTTGCTGGTGCAGGGTCACACAGGGAACCACATGAGAGTGCAGTGACATGTCTGCTGTGTCCCTCACCAGGAGAGAGTATAACACAGGAGCCCGGGGCCAGCGCTGAACTGACCCACTTTAACCAACTGGACGTATTAAAGACGGATTAGGCAAGCTCCGGTGAACCTTTGGAGAAGAAAAAAAAAACATGTCATTCATTTATGTTATTAGGAGGATTGTGAAAGAATATCATCCTGAGCTCTTATGGGAGGAAATGTTATTACTCAGCATTGTAGGGTTTTGTAATTGAGCAACTGAAACATATTTATTAAATATAGGTTCAAATCTACATCTCTTGATTTCTCTAGGTGGAGTTTGCATGTTCTCCCAGTGGGTTTTCTCCAGGTACTCCGGTTTCCTTCCACCTCTAACAACATCCATGTATAGTTCATTTGCAGTGCTGTAAAATCCTCCTGGCGAATGAATGAGAGTGTCTGTCTCTTATCGTGCAATGAATTAGCCACTGTCCAGATTGTTCACCCTTTCACTTTCCAATCAGAGTCCGTGCCAAAATCGAGTCAAAAGTCAATGTGCACATGCCCAGAAGACAGGACAAACAACATAGAATATGCTATATTTATCATTTACTTTTTAAATGTGTTTATTTTGGGTTATATATGAGCTTAACGTTTGTGAAAACACAATGCTTAACTGTTAATAAACTTAAAGGTGCATTGTGCAACTTTTTTGCCAAAAATAAACTTGAATAAATGGATATTTTTGTCATGTAGATGCTTTTGTTACACTAAATAATTAATAAAAACCTGAGATTTTACTTTTAGCAGGCTTGCATTGCCACAAAATAGTCTATTATTGGGCTTGGAGGAGGGCCCGAACACGTCTGTTTTTGTAAAAAAGCAGTTTCTTTAGATGATTTTTTTCACATTATGGCATAAAATGTATTCATAACTATTCATTCAGCCCAAAAGTACTATTATAACTTTCTAATTTTCACCTCTAGAAAGTTACACAGTGCACCTGTAAGCAAACAGCTCAGAGCAGAGAAATTTCAGCTTGTTCTCATGGCTAAGCGTGTGAATACCATGCTATTATAAACAGCGTGTCATATGAACACAACTTCTATTTTGTGCGTGTGTATTTGACGCGTTTCTGTCCTAGTTCATTTCAATGGTGAATGTTAAGACGTGTTATTATTCATGAAAACTAACACAATCCTAATCCTATCCTTAACCAACTCAAAGCCTAAGAGCTAAACTCACACATTTTTGCTACTTCAGACCTAAAGTTAGCCGTTAATCCCTTGAAAAACCTTGTGTTTGTCCTCAACCACATCGCAGAAAAAAACGAGTGTGTAATTGCACGCCAAAACAGGCAGAGGGCGTCGTCATGACACGCAATTTGTCATGCCGTGCTATTTTACGCAATTCATGTAAACATGTTGGAAATTTCGTGGAAATTTGCGGAAAGATTCCGCGCAAAGTCAATTTTTCCCAAACACCGCAGCGGTCTGATTCGACTTTCAATTCATTATACGAGAGTTCTCACGGGAATTTACGTGAATCCGCCTGGTTTTGGACAAAACCGGACCGCGGTTGACAGCATCTAGTGTAACAGGCACTTTGCTAGAAACCCGCACATGTCCCGATCTGAACTCGCCTCACAGTCTGTGTACATTCAGAGTAAGACTTGGGACTCGACTTGGACTTGAAGGTCAGTTCAAGTCCCAATAAAAAAAATTTCAAACCCAATCAAATGCGACTTGGTGACCTATGCACTTAGGTCTTATAAAGTATTTTTATTATTTATAATATTTTATCTTTTGACTTTCAGAAATCAGAGATCACAGACGACTAAAATTGTACTGTGTGAAAACCTGACTTCAACCATGTGTGTGTGATGTACAGGCTCCTCATCTGCAGTCCTCTCTACAGTCCAGGGCTCACTGCGGTCAATCCAGCCTGACCTTCAGCTCCTCCTGCACACCGAGCCAATCACTGTCCACCTGATTTCCACTGATACCCACAGGGACGGAGCGTAGAGGAGGAGATAAGAGGAGAGACGAACACAGGGAAGGAGGAGGAGATAAGGCTCATACACCTGCAGCTCTGGGATCATCTTTTTCACTTTTATTCAACTTGTAATGTGTAAAAACAGAAGGCTAGCGATGTTAAGCTAAGTGGCTGTAAACTTTAAATTACCCAAGAGTGTGTGAGTTTCACATGGGACCAGCTGTCCCTTTTATTCACTTGTTTAACAGGGTTTCTTCCAGAAATGACAACAAATCCATTTTCATATACAAGTATTTCCGGTCCACGTCACTTTCTGCCCTACTGCGCATGCGTTATGCAGACAGACCCGCTCTCCATCTGTTTACATGGGGAAACTTCTTTGTGTTAAACCTTTAAACAGGATAACAGCTAGCTTTTTCGATCAGGTCCGAACCGGTCTGATAGATGTCTGTCTCCTGAAGCTTGAAACAGTGTTTTTTTCGGGTTTTTTTTTCACTCACCTAAATGTAACTTTTATGGGTCGTGTCGTAGGTTGAATTTCATTCACAAATGTTAACTTAGCAGCATAACTTTTGTTTTCGCACAGTGATAAACTCTTGCAGTTAGCTGACAACGGAGCTTTTTCGACTTGTTTCCACTGTTTGTGTCTATGAGCGGAGGCTCTTTCTACAGGCGGGGTGTGCACGCATCGCCTGTGTTGATAAACAAAAAAACCCTCTATAAGAAAATAATCCTTAATTCACTCATGATGGCAGTATTTCTTCTGTATGGAAGCCAAGCCCCGGTGATGAAAGATGGCTGCCGCTTTACGTCAAACACTGCACTCAGTGGCGCATTGTAGATAGATAGATAGATAGATAGATAGATAGATTTGTCACATACAATGCTACAAACACGCTATAACATAGAGTGAAATGTTCATGGAATCTTCCATCTATTGTAAGGAAAGAAATGAAAATGCAGTCAGTAGTGAGTTAACTAGCTTAAAATCAGCTATCACCTCCGTCCATGGAACATGCACAGTTGTTCTTTCTCTAACGCAGAAGTGCATCAGTTGCGCGGGCTTGTGTAACACGTGACCCACACTGACAAATCAGTGCGGGAGTTTGCTAGAGTGAGCAGAGCAGTAGACGGAGCTAAAGATTAAAAAGGTATTTTTAATGAAACTGAAGACTTTTGAACCTGGAAAAAGTTCATAAGAAACTTTCTCAAACTCAAAAGTTTGAGAAACATGTTTGTACTTAAATGTAGGTAACTTTCAAGCAGGAGTAGAAAAGGAGACTCTTTCTCACACTATCTTCAGCTGTCACTGATTTGAAGTGAAGCAACCACAGACAATGGGAGGGTCCCTGTCATTCCGCCAACTCAATAATATCCTTAGCGACCGAGGCTAACTGACTTCATATGAGCTTGTTTGCCCATGTGATTCTTATAACAATATCGCATTAACTGGATTCAGCTCATGTTTTTAAAGTTCGGAGAAAATGTAATTTGTTTCTAAAAATAAAATCGCCGGAGTCCAAATGTAAATGACTTTTATGGAAATTGCTCTTTTGGAGGAGTCGGTCTGAGGATGTGTCCTGGAGGAGCAGACGTGGTGTTTACCGTGAGCACACACACACTGATGACTGTCCCTTCTAGACTTTTCCGCCAACAATGACAGTTTCTCACATGTTTTCAATTAATCTTGCATTCCTGTTCTCCCCATACTCCCAATGCACTTACACGTTCACACAAACTGAACCTGAGTGAGCTGGAGAGCCGGACTTTTTAACCAATAACCAAAAAAGTCTATAGAAGATGGAACAATAACCAGCTTGTGTGTGGATGTATGTTCATATTCTTATTAGTAGATGTGTTTAGAAAGAGCCCATTGTTTTGACTGATACTGTTCTAACCTATTGGCGAACTTGTTTTGAAATGGCCTATTGTTGTGACTAACTAATACTGTGCTTACCTTTTAATATACAGTATTTTTGTGAAAGTGCATATTGTTATGACTTATAGTGCACAAATCTGTTCATAAACTTATTTAGAAAGGGCCTATTGTTATGACTAATACGACACTAAACTGTTCATGTGCATTAGTTTTGTAAAAGGGTCTTTTGTTATGATTTATAGTGCACAAACCTGTTCATAAACTTCGTTTGAAATGACCTATTGTTGTGACTGATACTGCACTAAATTTCAAATATATTATGAAACAACCTACTGTTATCACTGGTAAACCTAAAGCACTAAACTGTTAATTAACTTAACTGTTTTTGAAATGACCTATTGTTAAGACTGATACTGTACTAACCCACTCATGATCATGTGATTTTTCTCTGATCAGACAGATGTAATAAGCTAAAGCTTGTACCTGACAGTTTCGGTACAACGCCTGGCCCCCCGCCTGGTGGTCTCTGGAGAATGAATCCCTTGTGTGAGCTAAGCTTAAAGCTCCCTCGTCTATGTTAATGGTCCAAGTGCTCCGCTTCCTGATCTCGATAGCCTCTAGTATCCATCTTCTGTATTTTTATTCCTCTGTTTCAATTGGCCACGCCTCGGAACAACCTGTAAAGGGGACCTATTATTTCAAATTCACTAGTTTTTAACCTTGTTATAATGGCCTTCCTTCATCATTAGTTTACTCAAAGTTACATTTGAATTGATTCATGCATGTTTGAGTAATCTTGTATTGTTCTTCAGTTGGAGCTCAAATGCTCAGAAATCCCCGTTCTCACCTACCACCTATCCCCTCCCACTTGTCTGTATTTACTTGATATAATTCAAAAGATTAAAACTCAAAGTGAAGCATGTCTGGTTCAAAACAGTCCCATAGCCACTTTCCAACAATAAAAAATATTTTTAATAATCTGTTGTCTTTTACAGTTACATTTTAAATGAAGAGGCGGGGCTTATCAGTTCTGCAGTTTTAAACAGGAAGTCATTAGACTGTTCTATTTTCAAGCCGTTTTAGATCAACTTTGTGTTTTAAAATGAAAAAGTAAAATACTTATCTGCATATGTTCTAGTTTCTTACTAAAGAGAGACGTCACAACATCGGACATCACCTCTGACAAAGTCCTGCCGCAAAAACTTCATTAGATTAGAAAGTAGAAAGAATTAATTTATCAAGCAGAACCTGTTCATGAACTAGTTTTGAGCTGGCCTACTGCTCTACTGCTACTGTGTTAATAGGAGGTTAATATTCAGTGCCGGCGCCCACATAACGCAGAGCGCACAGGGCACCACTTGATCTGCGGCACCAAGCTGAGCCGTGCGGTCCTGCTGTTCTTAACAAACAGCGCAAAATCAGCACTGGAAAGCAATTTGGCATTAATGGACTTACTGGTCTAAAACATTTCAGATTAAAGGCAAATGCATCTATTAGCTATGTTAAAAAAAAAGAAAAAAAATTGTAGGGGGACTCTCAAACCCTGTGTTTTTAGAAATCGTGTTAATAGGAAGCTAATATTGATAAATGAGTGCCTTGTGTTGTTGTAAGCACAATTTTAGGCATATGTAAGTTTGACAAATTAGGCATTTTTACCCCAGATTTTTGTGAAATTGGACACAAAACAACAACATTTCTTGGATAAATCTTCATCAATCATGTACAAAATGATGCATCACCCACGCTAAAGCTTTGTACCTTGGGCTTGGAATTCTTGTCATGAAATCTACCAAACATAGCATGAATACAACCTTTACACTATTAGCCCAATCAAGGACATTCACTAAACAGCTAATCACCCGTCCTCTGTAGCCCTGTCCCACGCTGATGTGTTTTTTAACCTTGTCTCCGGAGGCAGGGGCAGCGGGCGTCGTGATTTGTGTGACCGTAAACAGCCGTTAACCGGAGGGCAGCGCGGCAGGAAAAGACCCCAGCGAGGAGAGAGCGAGAGCAGGCAGGGAGACCACATCCGTCTGCCTGTCACCTCCGCAGACTCTTTCATTAGTCACGAAACAATCTGATCAAGAGGCTCCTGACGCTGGGCCGGTGAAGGGAGAGGACAGGGGGACGGAAGAGGAGAGCTGGAGGTCTCGGAGGGACGAAGAGGAGAGCTGGTTTGAGTTCATCATGTGTATACAGTCATGTGGAAAATATAGGACATACCATTAAGATTTAAATATATGAATACTTAATTAACACAGCTCACAGTATTCTAGCTAAACAGTCCGTGTACTGCTGGCCATTTGATTTTCATTTTGAAATGGTAAAGCTTTAAATAATCGCTGAACGTTTTTTCCCTGTGGTTTCCACTAGGAGTCTTTCCAGAATCACAATGTTCAGAACTCAATTGAAAGTTCTATTGACCACTTAGCAGTTTGACCCACCAACACAAAACATGTTCATTAGAGATAATTTCCAGCTACGATTCTAGCGCAAACCAACTTTCAAACGCTCTGGAGTTGTTTCCTCACTGCTCCTGACAGATTTAACCACTGTCAGCGGTTAACAGTTAGATTGGTCAAATCCAGATGACACAATGCCCTCAAGTGTGTCTTTAGGGCCTCATTCATAACACTTCTTATGAACAAATTTGTTCTGAAGGCTGCCTTCTTTTTGGTATCCACTAACAAAAAATCTGCTGTTTTAGAATATTTTCCCCACATAGTTCAATAAAAATTAATTCTTACATTATTGTGAGTTATGCACATTTTCAAATTTCAAAAGTCTCCTTTGCTCACAAAATGGTTAGCACTCTCGTCTCACAGCACGAAGGTTGCAGTTGACTCCTGCACGGTCTGGGTCTTTCTGTGTGGAGTTTGCATGTTCCTCTGTGGTTTCCTCCGGGCACTCCGGTTTCTCCACCAACCAATAACAACAACAAGGCTTGGTGGTTATAGGGTGAGGCGCCAGGTTTTTAGGCGAATCACCTCTGCTGAGCTGCTCCAGGGCTGCTTGCCATCACTGAGTGGGGAGGCGGGGTAGTGTTGCCAAATGGGAAATGTTGAATTATCGTACCAGAGCCTCAAAATTATTGTATTTTGCTAAAAATTATCATACACATCCAAATTGTGTTCTATTTCGGGCCAGGGCAATTTGTAGAATAAATAAAAATCTCTTTAGACAAATAAATAGATTTTTAAGCATGTTCCGCTGGGTTGGGAGGGTGAAAACATTTAATCATTGCTGTTTAATGCATTGCACACAGTAAGCTTTCTCCTCTTCACAGCCCAATATAATATTTTTAGAACGCAGTCATACTGTATTATAAGTAAAACAAAGCATTGATTCACTCACTCTTTCCCTTGTCGATGTCCCCATGATTGTTCATGCGGTGTTTACGTTTCGTCTCAGCACAAGGGGTAGACACAGATGCGCAGCCATGAGGAACTGTTGATGCTGTTGACCAATAATATCACAGAACACCGCTAAAGCTCACGCTGTGTTAAGTGTTTGCTGATCCTGGATCAGTTTTTCAGTCTTTTATGTGAGCTCACGTAAGTCAATACGAAGAAAACACCTGGCGCTTCAAAATTATTGTACATTTACATAGAGTTTTACAGTGACTTAGAATTATTGATCGTACATCGTATAGGGGGTGAAATTATTGTACAAAAACGATAATTATCGTACGTTTGGCAACACTGGGCGGGGTTGCTGTGTGAAGCACTTTGGAAGACTAATTAAACCCATATCAAATCTGGGGGTCGCCAAATGATTTCAAGATGTAATTTTACAAATATTACTCTGGGTTTCACACTGAAAATAGCAAACTTGATGCTTCCAGGTGATTAAACACCAAGTCATCATTGTAAAATTATATCTTGAAATCATCTTGCAACTCCCAGATTTTGCTCCGTGACCCCTCGAGGGGTTCCGACCTCCACTGCTATAGCCTAAGGCTAAAGTCAGTGCTTCTCACATCATATAAGGAGCAGGTGAGTTGGAGATGACATGCGTAATGCTCGTAATAAAGAATCTCTCACTTTGACTACAAGCACAAAGTGTTACATTTATTTACAGATGAAGAATTCTTCTTCTTTGTTTTACGTTTTGAGTAGCCGTCACTGCTCCTGCAGCATATGAACCTCACGATGATGCACCTCGACAAATAATCGCAGTAGCACACAGACATAAGGAGAGAAATGACAAAAAATCTTCATGAAAATCCTTACTCTGGCCACGCCTCCCCGAACTCTTAAATGGGCGCATCAGGCTTAAAATCGGGCCTAAACTCCTGTAGTGTGCAGCCGGCTTTACTAAAATAGGGTTTAGCTTGGGGTAGGTTTGGATTTACCTGTTTAACCTAAAGAACTACTATTATGTAATTAGAATAATGTTCACCTCATGTTCATGCGCATGGCCTTTTTAAACAAAGCTTTATAATATTCACACAAAGTAAAACAGGAACAAAGCATTTTTACAATCTCCTCTTTAACTAGACAGTTTGCTGCTCTCAGGTTAAGTACATCTCTGGTCTGCATGCTGCTGTATTTCCCATCCTCTCTTATCTCTCTCTATCTGTGAAGCCCTTGTCCTTACATGGTAGAAGCTGATGTGAATGTCTCGTCTCTTCAGGTCTCCATGTGTTTTGGATCAGTTTCCGAGCACAGAACAGGCTGGACTTAAGCTGTACCTGCTGCAGGCTCCAGCTCTGACTCACTGCCAGGCTTTTCTTTAGAAACCTGATCCACACTTGAGTTCAACAAGTGAGACACTTAAGTGCAGCCAGCTCCAGTCTGACTCACCATTTTCAGAGATCACAACATTCTGCCCTGCCTGCATTCTCACACGAAGCTGGGCCACAGGTTAAAATCTATGGCAGAATTTCTGTTAAACGGATAAAACTACTTCTGCTTTGATTTTATATTTATACAATTTGGTAGATTTTCTCATTTTCTATTTCTTTAATGTCCTATTTGCACGGCATACTATTTACCTACGGACTTCATGTAAATTGTAAGCTTTACAGACATTTCTACTCCTGTACGACTCGTCCATGTCTGTAAAAATGTCTGTAAAGTTTCCCCCAATTTTACCTCCTGTAATTCACCAAACTCAGACGTCCTCATGTAATTCTAAAGCTTTTGAATGTGTATGTCTTTGTTTTCAATGTGTGAACGGTTTAGAAATAATTAATAATGACTGTAGCTCAGGGGTCACCAACCCATCGATCGCGATCTACTAGTAGATCTCCGAGGCAGTGGAAGTAGATCCCAAAGCCCCCTGCCTGTTTATATGAAGTTTAACCTCAAACTACACGTGCGATGTACACACTTGAAATACACACGTGAGGTACATACACGATGTATACTCGAACTACACGGGCGAACTACAGGTGCAAGATGCGACCTGCTCACACTGGGTTGTCCAATACAGAAGTTTGTTTGTTGTTGTGAGTCAAAGGAAAGCTGACTTTCTCAAGCCCCTCCCCTCACTGTTACCATGGTGATTACCAATCGCACAGTAGTTTGAAGTGAGGTGATGACAGCTTCAACTTTCATAACTTTTTTTTTTTTTGTAGCCACAAAAATGTATTTTTAATTATAGCCTACTCTGTTACATTGTTGCAGCTTTAGGCTATAATTTACATTTTGATGAAATAGTATTACTATAATACTAAAGAAAGTCTATATAGAGGCCAACAACAACAGACTATAAAATCAAAACTTTCAACATTGCTAATTAAATAAAATAATGTAAATCTATAGGTAGATCTTCGCGCTGTGCTCAGTCTAAAAGTAGCTTGTGAGCTGAAAATGTTTGGTGACCACTGCTGTAGCTTATTTTAACTTCAGATTTGAACAAAATTATTATTACTCTTACAGATCATTTTGGACATGGTTGTTTTTTTTACAATTAAACGCTAAAGATTAATCAAACTATGATTACAATTTGTGAACCTGTTTGTCTAGCAACGAAGGTGAGAAGATGGATGTTTGAGAAAAGTTGGCAGAAAGGGACAAACTCTGCAACGTTTGGATTTATCATCGGAAATGGATTAAAACAGAGAGTAAGGTAATGTTTATTAAGGACATTGTACAATTACATTAAGCTCAATGGCAGAGATGCCCAAATTCAGCTTCGCAGCCACAGCTCAGGTAGAACTAATTCATATTAAAACAAAATCAAAAACACAAGAAGCTATTTTCTGGATGAAGTAAAAGATTGTTGCCAAAACTCAGAACCATTTCAGAATGAATAAAAAAATGGCCATACATCTTGCCTTTCCGGAAAGCTGTAAAAAAACGACGAAAGATATTTACGACATCGAATATCCCTGTGCGAAGTGGAAAAAAGTCATAGTAATCCCTCATTTTGTGAACCAACTACAAAAACAACCGTAGAACAATCATGGTTAAAAGTTGTAGGATTTTGACGATAACCATTGTTTTCTGGGTCAGTACAATAGGAACATAACAAGGCAACAAGACAGTCTTGGTAAGTGAAAGTTCTTAGTCTTGTGAAAGTTTGATTTCCATTCTAATCTGCATGAGTTACACAATATGTGGGTCAGCCTGTCCTCTGAGCTTAATGAAAGAGATAACTCACAGGACGGCCCATGTTCTGAGCCGAGGAGGATGGGACGGGCTGTGGGATAGTTGTGGAAATCCAATTACTTACATGGCATCTTCAAAACAAATGCACTGTTGTTTAGGAGTTTAGACAAATCTACATTTTGACCCAAGAGTGAGAGACAAGTTACTTTGTGGTGTGAAGGATCAGACATTGTCATTAAGAGTCAAACCCTCCAATGTCAACAAAAATACTTGGAGCTAGTTTTGTTTAAAGATCCATAGCTAAGATGCTAGAGACCTCTGTGAGGTTGCCCCCATTAAACGCACATCTAAACAAAAACTATGTCAAGTTTTGTTTGTGCTGCTTTTGTTTTTGAGATATTAACGATTCTTTTGTAGAGTTCCAGCTGCTGCTGAGCGCTCCTCTGTGTGCAGATCTGTGGAGCTGGACTGATTGCCCCAATGCTCAAACTATTGATCTGAGCTGGAAGATCAGAGCACAACACACAGGCTCAGGGCAGAGGTGGTCGGTAACACAGTGAAGAATAATGGAGGAGCTGTGGGAATTGTTTCGCTCTTGCTTAAAGCTTCAAACTTCAAACCAAACCATGTAATGTAGCCTATTGTTGAATCACAGTGACAACATGAGTTATTTGACATGTAATTGTTTGTAATATGGCTGCTAGAAATGATTGACCAGTGGCGCCTTATTTTCGGCAAACCCCTGGTCACCTTTTGGGGGTGGGGGTGTTACGTCCCCGTAGAAAACACAGGTAGTTAGTGATCTTACAAATCGCTAACCACCTGTGTTTTCTACTCAGAGCTCCTGGTTGGCCAAGCTCCAGGTCCACCTAGGATTAAAAGGAGCGGAAGTTGGCTCGCTCTCTCTCATCCATCCTTTGCCACGCCACGCTCTTTTCTTTTGCTTTCTTTTCTTTTACGCACCACACTCGCACCTTACAACACGCACACAACACACACAAGCCATACTACTGATCGTACTCACATTTCACGCACCCGTGCAAATTACACTTAGACTGACAACATACTGACCTTGATTATTGTTTATTTAAAATATTTACTTTAATAAAAGTCCGTTAAGGACACTAAAAAACGTCTTCTGTGTTGACCGCCATTCTTTTATGTTGGAGGCAAATCCAAGGCACTCTTCATACAATAAAAATTTAAAAAGCAAAATATATCTTACCTTTGAAATAACTCCAATTAATAAAGGCTTTTTAAACGTTTACTGTATGAAGAGTGCCTTAGGTTTGCCCCCCTTTCTGTGATTACTTGGGTAGTTGACTACTTTAGCTTTTTATTTTTATTAGTCCACTCACACACACCCGCTAGTATGATCAAATAAATAAACACAGAAACTTCTCACATTATTTCTTTGTCAGTCACAGATTTACTAAATTGATCAGATCAATAAGTTGATTCTAAAAACAGTGTGTGGGTGGGCAGACAGGAGGCAGTGATCATCAGCAGTGATTTCATAGAAAAATAATCCTAACAAACATACATACATACTTTTTGTATGTTTGTATGTATGAACAGTAAGTTTAGCACATACTATTTCATACCTCAGATATTTTTAGTTGCATTCATGTTCAGATAGGTTTCATTCTCTATTTTTTGGATGTGTTTCAATCACATTTTGGACGGAATATTAAAGCACACTCTTGTAATTACACTATCAGCCGCACACATCAGGCTGCAGCTTTGAGAAGATCTCTATCAGAGACTATCAAGTCAACCAAAGAAGAAAGTCTGCCTCAAATAATCGAGCAAAAGTTATAATGGAATATTACAAGTGAGAGAGAGTAGTTAGGGAGTTTGCAAAAGAATTAAAACCCCAGCTAAAGTGAAACCAGTGATCTTCACGTGTTTACAAATGACATGAATTATCCAATGTCATGTTTGAACTATTTTATCAATTTTATTTTAACTAACTGCCTTTCCAACTATAGCAAGAGATAGAACTAGCCACACAGCGAAGCCACAAACCTAATCTTGACTTCAATCTGCTCCATGCCTCGCAGTAAAGATTTGGACCAGGGAAAATCCATGTCCCGGACAGTGTTTTGTCTTAAGTCTTGTCCAGCAGACCTGTCATGCTCCCATCTGCCCCGGGATGTGTGGAGGTGTAATTAAAAGGGCAGGACAGGGCGGGAAACACACTGAAAGCGGTCGATATCACGGCAGCTCAATGTGAATGGGATTTACAGCAGAGTGTGAGGAAAGAGAGGTGCACGAGCCCACATGTACAGAGAGAAGGTCAAAGAGATAGTGCTGTAAAGTTTAAAGTGCTTTGGAATGAACTGCAGCATACTGTAAACCATAACTTGCCATACAATTCTAAAGTAGACTCAGCTCTTCTTACAGGCCAAACCTCTTCATGGTGATAAGGCCCTCCTTTTCATAGTGATAAGCCCTCCTCTTCATAGCAATAGACATAGTCGGAAATGCATCATATTTGTAAGTGTGGCCATTCAGATGTTTTTTGGCAAATTAAGTGTATTTTTAGAAAAAAACTAATTCAATTGGAGGCACAACCAGGTTTAAATGAAGCGTTAGCATTGTTAGATATATTTCCATGTCTAGAATCCCATTAACAAAGTATCTGTGCTATAGGGGTTCTGCACTAATGGTTTCAGACTGACATAGGTTACTTCATCCGGTGGTGTAGTTGCCATAGTGACACAGTTGTTAACTCCAAATGTCATGCACATCAGATGAGGGATTTTGGGCTAGTCCTAAAGCAAACCTCGTAAAACAAACAAACAAACAAAAAAGCGTTCTCTTCTGTCATCTGTTGTAGGCACAGCTGCGGTGACAGCATGAAAAGTGCAGCTTCTGAACTGGGTTTTCATAAGAAAAAGTTGTAAACGTGTGAGCGAACTACATAAATAGACGCTCCATGCACACACCGAGACTCGCTGTTGTTCGTGCACACTTTTACAACTTTTCTTGCTGTTACAGCCGCTGCTGGGTCTGCAACAGATGACAAAAGAGGACTTGTTATATAGAGGATGGCTTCGAGACTAGCCCAAAACCTCTGAGTTGATGCAAACGAAGGATTTAAACTGTACACTTTCTCGTATGTCTACAACAAGGTCTGTAACTTTAGCCTAGCTAGCATACATACTGGTAGCCCCTTTATATGAGCTACTAATAAACGATACGTCAAACGTTACTAACATGTAGACTAGAGAGCCAGGATTAACAACTGTGCATCTATGGCAACTACACCACCGGATGTACTGACATACGTCAATCTGAGACCAGAAGACGTTAGTGTAGAACCCCTATTGAACAACATCAGAATGGTATTCGTAATTAATTTGTAACTAGATGTAACTAATTGTTTCTGCTATTTTGATTTAAATTTTGGGATATTGATTTACTATGTGTTTCAAACTTTATTCACACCAAACCTATAGTAAACAACACTCATATATTGGTTCTAGCCACACTTCTACTTTCTCATTCTTCTCTGGTTCCAATGCTGAAGCTGTGTCGTTGTTTCACACATGCATGAGTTTTTTTTTTCCATTATTTTCTCCGACGAACTAACACTCTCTGGAATCACAAACTCGTCAATAACAGAATGAGGTTACTGGAAGCACGTTCTCGGCACGTTATTATAATTTTCTTTTATCAGAATTACATGTGAGTAATCCAATAATTACAATGACTGCTGTTGTTTTTATCAGACGTTTATCCGTTATGACTAAATGAAAATTTATATTAGCTAAGCAACAAACCATATGCTTGAATATGTATCAACAACGTGACTGTTTTAGCTTTCATTCTAAGCTAAGGTCATTGTTGTTAAGTCAAGCATTTCTGTTTGCAGAAGTCCACAATAAAGCAGACTAATGTAGTGATTCTCAAACTTTTTACATCCAGTACCACCAAAAAACCACCAGAAAGTACATTTACATAAAGTCTATATTAGGATTGTTCTTGATGAATGTTTTAAAGGAGACCTATTGTATTTTTTCAACGTATTTAGTAACAATGGCATATCTAGATCATTGTAAAAAAAAAAAAATAATAATAATAATGACAATAGAATTGATCTAAAACAGCCTGGTAAGATAAACAAGTCCATTGACAAATTTTACAGCTCTGCTTTAAATCGATAAGATAAGATAACACTTGATAATTCCCGATAGATATTCTTGTAACAGAGAAGTTCATTGCCATCACATCCCAACAAAAGGCCGCTTTACCCCCCAAAAAATGTCATTACAAAGAGGCGGAGCTTATCACTATACTGAGGGGAGACTTATCAGTCAGTAGTCAATAGAGAGATTATTAGTTTCTCAAAAAGGGCGACAGCTGTAGCGACAACTCGAGCCAGCGCTTTTGACAACTAACTACAAGAGTTTATCACTGTGACAAAAAAGTAATGCTGCCAAATAAACATTTGCAAAAAATGTCGAGAAAAACACTGTCTCAAGCTTCAGGAGACAGGCCTCTGACCGGTTCAGACCTGATCCAAAACAGCTAGGATCTCATCCTGTTTTGTTGTTTTAATCAAAGAAGTTTCCACAGCTAACCAGATGGATAGCGTCTCTTTCTGCATGGAGCATGCACAGTAGAGCAGAAAGTGACATCGACAGACCTCTATAAGCTTTTTTCATGCTTCGACTACCGAAGTTCCAGTCTAATACCCTACTTGTTCTATTCATTTCCTATGGAGAATAAGATGAAACACCCATAAATAATTAAATACTTAATTGACACAAAGCGGTCAACAAGTTTCAGCCAGATAAACATTTGCAGCAAGTTAAGACCTTCACATACAAAGCAAATATTTCACCAGGGAAAACCCAATTGTTTATAAAATGTGCTGTTTGTGTCTCAAAGCTAATGTTAACCTTTTTTTAATTTAATTAGCAAAAATTAACATAATTCTACAAATTGCACTAGCTTTTTACAAAAACAATGGGCCTGCCATTTACTTAAATGTGTTTTTTCTCAAACTGTCTACTTTATATGTTTGTTTGTTTTTTTAGCTAGCAATTAGCATTGCACCAAAAATACTCACTTTTATAAACACATATTTTTTCCCTGGTGAAGTATTTTCCTTGTATGTGAAGCTCCAAACTCGCTGCAGTGATTATTGTTGAAATCTGCTCTCAAAGTAACTATCCACAGGTATAAGGCAAACCAAACTAGCCTAGCTGCAGAAGTGTGAAAATGTGTATTTCTAAACTGTTCTAGATACAATTTGTATTTTATAATTAACAAAATACTCAAAGTCTGATCTAATTTCTTCCTAACTACATCAAAAACACAATAGATCTCACTTAATATTTTCTGACAGCTAGCAAAACAAGAAAAACGACCGTACCATCGATGCATTGCTTCACAGCAGCCATTTTTGACTGTTAGCCAAATGTGTAACTATGCTAATACCATGTGTCAAATCCGGTTAGCTTTACAACCCGTTTCTGCCGCTAACAGATGGCGTTCCGACCTGCGAGATATAAACATCTGCTCTTGATTTTACATTACATCTTCCATCTCTTCACCTTTAGCTAACTTTGTGTTTACGCTAATGCAGGCTGAGCTAGCTTGACTGCTTTGGACCACACGGTAGCCATCTATCACGCTCCCAGGCCTGGCTGAAAATTCATAAGACATTCTCTCATAACCGTCTCATTTTTCAACCTTTTGGAAATGTGAGTATGGAACCAAACATGAGCGTATTTTTCCTGCTAATCCGCGGCTTTAAAATCTCACTTTTCCTTTGGCTCGTGCCCTTGTCAGTTTGGGCAGAACGGTCTTGACTGAGGGAATGCACCAGCTGAGTAAGCAGTTTGCGTGGAGTGATACAATCATGTCATAGATGTCCCGGCGGATGGATACGTGAAGAGGCTGACTGGAGGAGTAAAGAAGTTTATGTGTAGAAATGCACAATATTTCACAGACCTAGAGCAGTCAAATCTGACACATAAAGTAAGCCAAGTTTAACTTTTTGAATCATTTTGTTGACATTTTAAATGCAACATTTTTTGCAGTCTTTGAACGTTTGAAAGACTTTAAAGTCAAATTTGTTTGCCTTGGGCTGAGGAGCCAGTACCTACACCATGCTTAAGTTGCACTTACACTGGCACAACGGCCAGCAGGACGTATTTTCTCTGCTACAGCATTAACACCTGCGCGCCATGTAAACAAATAGCAATTAAAAATTCTGCTGTATGCGCGCCCTTAGATGTCATCCAATCTTTGTCTGCAAAGTTGGTGTGTGTGTAGGAGCTACTTTAGAGGCTGATATTGATAACCCTGTGTGTCTTGAGTACTGCCTAATGTTAAGGTATACTTTATTGTTCCCTTTGGGAAATGTGTCTTCTGCATTTGACCCATCTTTCAATGTCTCTGAGGCATCTCTCAGGTGCAGTGAGCTCCACAGTGCGACGCTCAGTGACACATCTCCAGATCTTTCAAGGCTTAGTCAGGACTAGTGTAGCTGGAGGATATCAACCTAACATGAATGTTTTGGTTGTAGGGGAAACCGGAGTGCCCAGAGGAATCTTACCCAGACACGAGGACGACAACATGCAAACTCCACACAAAGGCCTGAGCCATGCGGGAGTTGAACTCAAAACATTCTTGCTTTGCCACTATGCCGCCATCACTGTCTCACACTTAAAGTACCCCCTAACTGTCGACTGTTTTTCTTTGCGCTATTTTGTCAATTATATTTATTCATTTTCTACCGCTTAATCCCATTAGGGGTCGCGGGTGACTGGAGCCTATCCCAGTATCTCTGGGCCTTAGGCGGGGGAACACCCTGGACAGTGATCAACTCGTCGCAGGGTTAGACAGACACACATTCACTCTTTCATTCACTCACAGGGGAACATTTACAGTGATGCCCAATTTACCTAAACATGCATGTTTTTGGAGGTGGGAGGAAACCAGATTACCCTGAGAAAACTCACGGTGACACGGGGAGAACATGCAAACTCCACCCAGAGAGATCGTGAGATGTTGATATGGTCCGACCCACAACCTCCTTATTGGGAAGCCATAGCTCTAACCACTCTGCTACCGTGCATACCCTTTGTCAATTATAACTATAACATTTTTTTTTTTAGTTATGCCCAAATACTCAAAAATAAACTCCTGGTTGAGAAACACTGCTGTGAAGGAAACATAAAGAAAAGAAGCCAAGAATCAGGCAAAATAGCAGACAATCTATACATGTCCCTAAAACCCCAAACCCTCATGAAAGAGAAAACAACAAAATAACACACCACAATACACTTTTTTTTTGTTGTGACATATATGTTTTTTACACTTTATACACAAAAACATAACAGTTTGTTTCATGTAGATAGGCCCTGTCATTACAGAGACACAAACCATTAACCAGGTCTACAATCCGACAGTAAAATGGTGAACTGCACAATAACATCCAGGGTTGGTGTAAAGTGTGTTGCCTAAGGATACAGTGGCAGTAACGCTAAAGTATCTGCCTGGTGTAGATCCACAAACAGAAGTCAGTAAACCTCAGCACAGGTTGAATGTGAGGCCGTGATGTCTTTGTGCAGATGTTGTAGCTCGTGGCATAAACACTTCTTAGTTCTGACTCCAAACTTCAGATCGCAGCAGTGATGTAAGCCAGATGCTCCTTGTCGTTCCTACTGTTCAACACAAAAGTGAAGACGTCGTTTCGGTGGAATTAAAGGGAAAAAAAAAAGCATTCAGCTGTTCCTAACTGGATTTTTTCACATTGATTAAGTACAACCTGTGCGTTATATCCATGTATGTTATCAAGATTTCTGCCTCCAAAACATCTGGATTTGTTGTTTATTTGATTCACACATGTCACAATAATTACTATAGCTTGTTTTCTTGTACAATAATTATTCCTTTCTTTGTTTTTTTGCTTGCTGTTTTTCAGCTTGTTCAGGGGAATCCCAGGGCATTCCCAAACCACAGAGACACTTAATAAATCCAGTGAGTCCTGGGTGTTCCTCGGGCCCTCCTCTCACTGGGTCTACCCAGAACATCTCACCACAGAGGCTTTGTCCAGAACAGACACTGAGGCCAGAGCACTTTAATTTAATTGACCTTTATTTAACCAGGGAAGTACTGAGGCCAGAGCACCTACAGGCGTAGCGGTAAGAACCTTCATAGCAAGAAAGTTTGTATTCAACTCCCAGCCGGCCTTTCTATCTAGAGTTTGCATGTTTACCCTGTGTTTGTGTTGGTTTTGTCTGGGTGCTTCAGTTTCCCCTACCACTAAGAACATGTTTGGTAGCGCCTCTCCTCTAGTCCACTGTTGATGGAACGTAGCTGTACAAACATTTCTGTAGTTGTGTTCATGTAATTGTATGTTGTCTGAATAAAAACAAAACATTCAAGCAGATTTACCAAAGCTCGTGACCATAGGTGTTAGAACACAGTTTTATCAAAGTTCAAGAGTATATGTGAGTTGGGAAAGATACATATTTCCACCTGGAGAAGGCACCATGACTTCGGACTTAGAGGAGCAGATCTTCTCATCCACTACATTTCTCACTTTGAACCGTCCCAGAGCATGTCACAGGTTCCGGTCTAATGAAACCATCAGAATCTGCAGACAGCAGAGATGCCCTGGATTTAGGCAGGCCCCTTGATAAAAATTTGGGGACCAGGGCAAGGGTGGCTCATGTGGGACCCCCTGCCCATTTATGGATTTAGGTTTCAACCTTTGACTACTAGCAGTAAACGGAGATGAGTCTAGACAATTTCTTGTTATTTTCTAGACTTGAAACAGTCTACTTCTGTTAGTTACTTTTAATATATCAACTAGTCATACTTTACTCTTAAAAAGACAAGAAAGCTTCAAATTGCATTCATCTCTCTGATGAAGCTCAAGAGTGAACGCTGACATCTTGGGTGAACAGGTACAGCTTCCCATTTTAAATCTCTATTAGGATTTTAAACATACACAGTATACTGATAAGTCTGTGGTGAGTCAGGAGCATAAAATCTACATTTTTGTTTAAAATCCATTTTTGCAGTTTTATAAACTACAAAGTTGTTAAGACATTTTGCTTTAGACTGAAAACAACCACTTTGTGGATTTGAGTTTACATAAAGCTGTCTAGCCCTCCAATATGTCTTTAAACTCTTAAATTCTGAATTGTTTGAAATCCCTGTGGCACTTTACAATAGACAATTTTTTTTCTCAAACCAGGGCGATCTTGCACTGTTGATCTCCATAGGTCTGGTCGTTCTAGGAAAAAATATATCACCATTTTGTTTTCCTTGTATTAATCAATCTCAATGTTTGATTCTAATTTGTTGAGCCTTTTATAAGACATACACACTCGAAAGGCTTTTATGAACATAAACAAAAAATAACTGAACTGTTAATATGTTCCATATAATAGAAAAAAAAATCTGCTCTTTTGCTCCAAATAAACATATTTTAATGACTAATGATTGGTTGTCAATCTTTCATTTCAAAATCCCCAACCAAATAATTGATGATTCAACATGACTTGTTCTTATCTCTTTCTCTCCATTTTTTGATTAACAGCCTAACCCTACTCCTGAAATTATTCTCTGAAATGCCTAGACAAAAGAATGACATGTCAATATTACAAAGCAGCTCTCTGTGATTGATCAATTTAAATGTATTCTCAATTTCTGATCTGTTCAGGCAGATATCACAATGAAACCAAGTGAATCTGTGAACCTATAAACCTAGGAAGAAGAAGCTATATTCCTAATAAAAATAACACAATAATTTCTTACATACGTACAACATATCCTTTAAACTATATCAATTATGAGCCTTTTTCATTGCAAGGCTATAAAGTCAAATCTCTCGTTACCAGCCTGACTGCGTGTCCTCACCTCTGCACTCGGACTCTGTGTTTACAACCTGCTCCACGTACGGGACTTCCATCGTGAACACAACACCACGTATATAACTCCATAATAAAAAGCCTCCGTGTTATTTACAGCCGCACTGCCGGGAGCGTGATGAGAAGCTATAACCGCTCGAAGAATGCGCACCACGTCAGCCGATGACAGCCGGGCTCCATAAATCCAACACGGCTGCCGCTGAGGAGATGAATAGGCCGAACCTCAGTGGAGCTCCGGAACCTTCTCCTTGTTCATGTCCTCGTCTGGACTCTGTAGGTGTAATCTGAAGGCAGAGAAAGCAGTTTTTATTGTGTTACCTCGAGAACATAAACCAGGAGCAGGTGTTATAAACAGTTTTTACGTTTATCTTCTGGTTGTACTGGAGTGATGGATGACATTTGTGATTATTGCATAAGTTCATGAACCTAGTTGAGAGTCAGAACATATTTTTGCCAGCTACTAGATGAGAGAAGTGTTGTGGAAATCTTTATTGCTAATGTTAATTCATTCTTTACGTTGCTCTTTCCTTTGATGGTTTATGGAAGTCCCATTGGAAACGAAACTCTTTCCTTGCCAATGACAATGACAATTTCCTTCATATACCTTTTATTCTGTACGGCGATGTTGGGCTCTCTTATGCTGCGTTCAGACCGGACAGCGATTTGCGTCTAAATTCGCCTAAACGCGCGTAAAATTTCGTCTGTTATTTATGCTGTTGATGCCTCATCAAGCTTCCAAAACGCTCTGATGCTCGTCAAGGCTTTAGAGGACAGAAATACACTTTTAACCCCCCAAAGCGCTTCTTAGAGCACCCGCGTGTTGACAACAGGCAGCACAGTCGGCACTGTTTATTTGGGTTTAGCACTTTTCAATATGAATTAATAAAATAATACATTTATTAGTCAATATTCCTTTGAGATTTTCCCAAAATTAATTTCAAGAAAGTTAATGTATTATTTTCTTTCCTTCAAACTGTTTACACAAATTATAAGTCTTAGTTTCAGCCAAATTATTGCCAGTTGGTTACATTATACATAGCAATGTATTTATTTTTTTTGTTTTAAGCAAAATTCTCTTATACCAGCATGCAAGCAATTATATTTTACATAGTTAAAACAACTCAAATCTAAATTAAAGGGCAGACAGAGTATATATAATTTTGCAAGCTCGTAAAATTGTTTCATGGTTTTGGCACTGGATTTGAATATCGTCTCCGAGTTAAAATAGCCCACTCTGCTTGTCAGCTGGTAAAAAAAAAAAAAAAAAATCCAACATGGCTGCCTCTGTGGAGATGAAAAGACAGAACCTCAGTGGAGCACCGGATCCTTCTCCCGTACGTGAGCAGGTAATCTCTTCGTCTGTATTCAATAGGTGTAAGGAGATCGTAGAGAGAGTTGTTTTTATCGCGCTACGTTTGACCTCGGGAACATAAATCAGGAGCAGGTGTTACAAAGTGTTTTTGTGGTTATCTGCTGGTGGTACTGGAGTGATGGATGGTGTGCAGGCCAAGAGAGTCAAAGATCTGCAAGGGTTTGGAAATAAAGATGTAAATGTAGATAAATAGAGATCAGGGATAAAGATACTTAGACTATTGGATTCTGTTTTCTATATACTGCAATGTGTTTCAAAAGTTTATGCAAATTGTGTTTTTGTTTTTTTCCAGTGAACTCATGAATGGTATTATGTCTAAAGAATCAGAATCAGAATCAGAAAGAATTTTATTGCCATTGTCAGTGAACAAACAGAAGGGCTCTGTGAGTAAGAGAAATCAATCTCAGACACCGGCGTCATTAGTTTGAGTCTAATAAAAGGACTCAAACTCGCTTTGACCCTCCTTTCCTGCCAGGCCTTTTGCTCATCTTAAACAATATTTACAGCTCTACAAAAAAACTTTGTGAAACTGGATTCATGACATGTTGTACATCAAATGAGACTTACAAATGTTTACTTTCATAAAAAAAAAAAAAGAATTGTTATTCTACATTTATCAATTTCCTTTTAATAGGCATTTAAAATTTCTTGTTTTCATGAGATTTCCGCGTTTGATGGCAAATTTTTTCATGTCAGTTTTATTTTTCTCTGTTCTACTTTTTGGTGTAAGAATATGAGCAACTACAATAAAATAATGTATTCATGTTAAAAATATAAGGTTTACATGATTAAAACAATGAGGACGAGTGTCTTTTTCATCTTTAAACCAACAAAAGCTGTTACAGACGAGAAGGCAGCAGCACTTTTCTACTTTCTGATGCAGATTCTATAGATTCAGCCTCTTTCATGGAGCATAGATTATATTGACCAACCATGAAGAAATTTAGTAGTTTCTAGACTCGCTGCTTGTGCCGTTCTCCTCAGAGTCCTAGTCCAGTAGGATCGTCTTTTCTTCATTTTAAAGATCAAAGATCTGCTTTAAATTTACTCAACTGTGTTTTTAGTTCAAGATGTTTGCCTGTAATCTGTTTGAAAAGAAAGTCGGCCTCCAGAATCACTGATCATGTAAAACAGAGATGACTGTGCTACATAGCGTAAACAAAACAGCACATGTATTTCCTGGTCATGTGACCTCCTCTGAGTCCTTGTGCTCACACTATTCCTCCCTCTGCTGGTGAATCTGTAAAACTGCATCGTGTTTTTGACTGTAGACAAAGTCAGCATCAGAGAGACCCACATCATCGCAGAGAATAAAATGTCTATGATGGAAATAGACGTCATTGGCGGGCTACAGTTGGGCTACAGTTAAAATGATGGATATTTTGTTACTGGCAGGGAAAGGGTTAATAATAATCATAAATGATCCTGAGGGCCACATGAAATCAACTGAAACCGTAATGCTTCATCTTGTTGATTTGAAAAACAACTTTATTAAAATGGTCAGTTTTGCCTTTAAAGACAATGAATTTCTCTTCTCTTGCAGAGGAGATTCAGAACGTCAAAAACAAAACAGGACATTTGGATATGTTGTTTTTAGCTCATTTTCCAGATTTTTTTCAGAATGCACTATATGTGACTCTTTAACCTGAGAAGAATCATCATGTTTGAGTTGGTCCGAACGTGCTCTTCCTCCCAAACCACAACGGTGCGCTGTGATCGGCCCGACTCACAGTGGCTGTGATTGGCTGTGAGTCTTCTCTCCAGATGGACTATGTAGATTTTGTAATATCACAAATATCGCAAGAATCCACTCTATTGAGTCATTTTAGGTCAACTTGTCCTATAAAGTTGTGTTTTTCCTCGTCTGTATTCATGTGGAGTGATGGAAGTGTGGGAGTCCCAGCTCAGACTGCTGCTCTCATGACCTGGCCACAGATAAGCAGAAGAAGATGGATGGATCACACTTCTTCACAAAGTTGGCTTGTCTCTGAGCACGCCAACTTTCTCCTTTTCTCCAGATAGTTACAGTAAGTCACAGATGAGACATTCTCACGTCTGCTGCACAAGTCTATAAACCCTCACAGGCTCCACTACATTTAGACATTAACCTGAGTACTGTTTTAGACGATGAAGATAAATTTTTCAATTTAGTGGTAAATATTGATCATAGTTTTAAGCAGTTAAGTTACAAAGAATATAGTGGAAAATTACAGAAGTAATTTACATTCTAAAAACACAATCCCCCACGTGTCGTCAAAAAGACAATTTACTGACACAGTTTCCTGGAGTTTAAGGCTTCATTCACAACACAAACTGAACCGGACTTGGCTCGGTTGAGAACCCAAAGTTGCAACATTTTCCCTTTCTCTAAACTGGTCCGGTTCACGTTCAAAATACACTTTTTGCCAATAGAACCAGCGTAGTAGAGACACATATGCCTTGGCATGTGTTGGTGCATGGTACAAAAAGCACATTACACCAGCAGCAAAGAAGACACAAACCGTTGTTTAACACAATTCACGTGTTATAAATTGTAATAATTTGTTATATTGTCACTTATGTGTTGTTTATGTTGCTTTTAGCCCAGATTTACAGTGTGGTTACTTCTTTATTTTTACCTTTTTCAAATAGAGTGCGCAGTGGCAGAGTAGTCAGACCTCTGGCCTCTAAATAAGGAGGTCGTGGGTTGGACTCCCAGGTCAGACCATATCAACATCTCACGATCTCTCTGGGTGGAGTTTGCATGTTCTCCCGTGTCACTGTGGGTTTTCTCCGGGTACTCCGGTTTTCTCCCACCTCCAAAAACATGCAACATGCTTTCACTGAAATGCTTTTAATTAAATAATTTATCATGACGGCAAAACTTCAAAACGGATTTGATGGAGATTGAAGTGAATTGTTTATTTTTTCTATCTTCTGTGGTTTATGGTGCAAAGACACGCAGTTTTGTCAGTGAACATCATATAACGTTCAGTACATTCTGCAGATGAGACATGACTTTGGGGCAGGGATGTCATCAGTGTAACTGCAGAGACACTAAACCGGAGTTTTGAAATCTTTTCACTCTGGGACCTGGTTAGAAATATTGGTTTTCATGTCCTGAAACTCCTGCTTCGTGTGGACGATGTGTGATTCTGAAACGCCTGAGCTTGGACAAGTGTGGACAGGCCTAGGTCTACATATGTTTACATGGTTCTCTTTGCATCTAAATCTAAGAGGAAAACCAATCGATATTTTGTACATAAAGCTTTCACTGTGGTCTGAGAAATGTGGCAATGGTGATAGTTTTATTGTTTTTTGTTTGTCCGATGCAGACCTAGCAGTTCACTTTGTATATTGGTCTATTATTAAAGCGTCATACCTTTGTAGTATCCCAAATGCCTCTCCATCACTGCTCCTGGTTTGTTGTTTGGAAGAGAATATTCAGCCCACGAGCCAAGACGTAGCTGTTGTTTTGGGCAGTATTTGTTTTGATCCAGTCGTCACACACAGTCTCTCTGCGAAATTGGACTTTGAGTTGGACAAACAGACGGAGCAGAAAATCTAATTGGTCGGTTAAACTTCAGCACTCTGTCAACAAAGCAGATTTTATTTTCCAGTAGATCATGGAGAAAACATTTACAAACAGAGAAGTAGAGCTGGCCGTAAGAAGGCTTTAGCTGGATTCAAAAGCACAAATAAATATTTTCCTGGTCTCTAAACATTTACTTTTATAGTTATGTTACAGGGTTGACGTATGAGTAATGGACAGGAGAATGAGCATCAGCTGTGTTTGGAGAATCCATTTGTCCTAATGAGAGTTTAGCCATTCATTGGAATCATGTGTCTCCTCTTATATTAATGGCATTTTTCACTTTGTTGTTTAAGTCGTAATAGCAATCAAAATGAATACATATTAACTTTTAAGTGATTTGCTTCTCCACTAGTCAGACTGCTCTTGTGATTGGAGTAAGCTGGATCTGACACTCTTGGTCAGCGTCATCAATTTGAACTGTTACCGTTAAGAAAAAGAAAACGCCCTCCATCAGTGACCTTTCTGGACTGTAGGCTACAGTTAAAGGAAGAAAACGTTTTTTTTTGGGAGTCGCCGGAGCTCTGTTCCCAAGCATCTGCAATGTGTTCTCATGGATTGCGTGTATATATTACGCCATAAAAAAACGGTGTCATGACGATGCTTCCTTTTGCGTGTTTATTACACCACATTTTTTTTTTTTTTTTTTTTTTTTTTTTTTTTTTTTTTTTTTTTTTTTTTTTTTTTTTTTTTTTACAGCAATTTTCTTGGCATGGTATAGACACGCAATTTGGGTAAGGACAAACAGGAGGTTTTACTTAGGGTTAACGGCCAAGTTTAGGTCTGAAATTACAAAAATGGTTAATGCACCCCGAAATTGGTTATTAATGTTAGTATTCATGAATAATATGTGATATTTGCCACAGGCCGAAACGTTGCACTGATTTAATAAATTTCACTGGTGTTGCAAGTACACAGTGTGCGAGAGACTTTTCATTCATAAAGTTTTGCTAGCCTTGCGCAAGCCTTCTCTTACGCACCTGTCCTACGGAAGGATGTGCTAGTTTTTTGCTTTGGAAAGTATTCATGAATAATAACATGTCTTCACATCCACCATAGAAATGAACTGGGGCAGCAACGCAAAAAAGTACACACGCAAAAAAAAAAAGAAAACGTCTTCATGTGACACACTATAGACACACATACAGGTTGTCTGGGTCTGGTGAGTCTGGGGTTTGCTGCAGAAGTTAGACTTTGGAAGAAGAAATGGTGTTGTTTTGTGTGAAATGGCACATTTAGGAACTCTTATACTTTATGCTTATAACATCAATACTAAAAGTTACATTTATTTTGTTTTTGAATAGACTTAAACAATGTAGAATTGAAGATTGATTAAAAAAATCTATAATATTTCACAGACCACCCAACCATACTATAGACAGCCTCAGATTCTTTATTGACTGCATTCACTTTTGACTGGTCACTTATTCTGGTTCTAGAACCTGCATTTTGCGGGTGCACCACATTGCAAATGTTTTTGTGCCCTAAATACACACCAAACCCATCTCACATCAGCCACAATCCTTGAACCTCCATCTTACAGCGCAGAATGAAGACAACCTTGTATACGTAAGTGAGTTGAGTTCTACTGGTAGGTAGTTCTGTGTTTAAGTGCTCAGTGGGAGCTCGTTTTAGGTGATGATAAAAGTCCAACAACCTTTAAATTGTCTGGTGAGTGGTCTGTGCCAGTAAATGCATTCAAGAGTATTTTCTCCAAAGAGCAGGATGTTTGTGTTGGACTCTCTGCGTGTGGTGCTGGTACAAAGGCTAGTACAACAGTCACTTTTTCCAGCCACAGGGAAAAGTCAAAATAAAGTGATGTAACACTAATTTGAAAGGACGTCAGCAGGGACAGAAACATAAGTCAATGATAAGTTGCATTTGTTATGGAAAACTCAGCTTCAGCTTTTAAGTTTTACTGCCACATGACTGATTTAAGCCACATGTGAGGAGACAGAGTTAGCTCAGGCTGGAAACTAGCTTCAATTATTTTATAACGCCTATCATTTGTATAATTTTGTTTTGGACAGTGCTTTGATCTCAGCATATGAAACAGTATTTAAAGGTTTTAACTTTGCCTAACAAGAAATGCAGCTCTTTCCACATGTGTCACAGTTGCAGGTATACAGTAGGTTTGTTCATGTTGAAGCACCATGTCCAAAAGTGACAGTCCAAACTTGAGTCCTCTGTTTGAGCAGACAAAGTGCACAGGAGTACATGGCCCATGTGCAAATCACATTTACACTAACACCAGACTCAAACTGTATCCAGTCTGGTTCAGTGACTTTTTGAAAAGTAATAAAAGACACTCACAAGGTAATCCGTAGCTAGGGTTCGACGAGTCGGACAGATGTGTTTCTTTTTCTTGAGTGCCCTGGAGCTCTTTTTAATTCACAGATAATACATTTACACAATAGCACGCGGTCAACTGCGAGTCAGCTTTTTTTGGAACCGGCCCCACTTGACCAGAGTTTCTGGCTCGAAAAATTTTCAAAATTCAGGACCCGACCCAAACTCGAACGCGCACACATTAAAGATACATAAAACTGCGCCTCCTAG
This sequence comes from Mugilogobius chulae, assembly GCA_038363315.1. NCBI lineage: Eukaryota > Metazoa > Chordata > Actinopteri > Gobiiformes > Gobiidae > Mugilogobius > Mugilogobius chulae. Next base: position 7,713,807 of record CM076413.1, on the reverse strand, counting down.
TCCAGACCTACACTGTGCTAATATGGCGTGCTTTGCACTCAAAGTACTACGTATTAGGGAGACGTATTAAATTGCAGCATTCACAGGCAACAGGACAAAAGTTCTTAGAAAACTCCCGGCAGCTTGGATCAGGCAGGAGGAGCTGACCTGACGCTCTGGATGTTTCTCCAGGTGAGGATCTGACTCTTTTTTACTCTGAGGATTTAACTACGTCATAGTTTACGATGATGAATCTGTTCACGCTGGAGAAACATTTGTGTAGTTAAGATATATTTATGACTGTGTCCACTTTTTATGAATTCGTTCTCTAACCTGCATGTTATTGTTTGTTGTAGTACGCAGTCTCGCCGCAGCAACACCGGAGGAGCAGTGGACTTAGTTTGAGCTGTTTATGGCACTAGGACTAGATCGAGACTTCAGCTTGACTGGATGCAATGTGAGCTCAGGGTTAATTTCTGCAACATTACATTGTGTGGTGTGTTACGTATATATTTTAATCACGAGGAAAGCGACTACAGGCCAAACCAAATCCCCTTGTGTCTTCTTGTATTTCAGAACTTGTAGTTGCGTAGAGATGATTCTATTAAAACTACTGTGACTGTGTTTGTCAGGCCATGCTTCACTTACAACATAGTCAAGGTTTACAATTATTAACTAAAAATGGGTTGTTACATAAAGATCTGACATTGATCAAGACCAAGATTAGTTTCAGCGAGCCTGTTCAGTGAAAATCAGATTTGAATTACTGTATTTGCCTATTGAGCACCTGAATAAGCGCACCATAGATTTAAGTAAGAAAATGATAAACATATAAAGCGCATTGTTAATATATGAGAATCATTTTGCTGCGTGCATAACGCATGTTCAAGTTGAAAAAAGTACGGCTTATGCCAGAATTACGTACTGGTTTTGGTTGAAGAAAACAGCTTTAATGTCACATAGATCTGTATTAAATGGGGAACAAAAGTGACACGTCAATTTCACACACAAAAAACAGCCATTTCAATCACATCAAATCAAATGTGAGAAATTTCTTATTGCTGTGTCTAACTAGTTGGGTCTTGCCCAAGGACACAAAAACACATGCACTCTTTTTTCCAAAGCCGAAGAATTCTTGAACCTTCCTCACTGCCAACACAAGCCGTTTTCATTCAAATGCAGAAGACATCTTATCTCACACTCCCTTAATCAACCAAATCACTCTTTTTCTCATTTGTCGTCTGCAAACACAGCACAGAAAACATTTGGGACACTGGCTTTTGCGAAACGACTTAACAATGTCATTACTTAAACCATAAATCACAAACTGTAAACTAAAAGCTAAATTATGTAAGAAAAGGGCCGTGTTTAAGCGGTGAAGTATGCTCTGGGCTGTTGGACTGAGGAAAGTCTGGCTCGCTTGGGTCATTTAAAACAGCGATAAAACATTTGTAAAGAGCACACTCCAGGCTTCTGAATGCAGGAGACTTGTTTACTGCAGCTCATAAACCGCATGGATTAGCCAACAACAGCTCAGCACAACTTTGGGCTGTAAAACTTTTAACTCTGTGGATTACCTGACCACAGAGCCGGGAAAAATTAAGGACATTTACACAGCGATTACAAGCAATTCTTAACACATAGGCTTTCCTGTTGGCCAGCCAGATGGTTTATCTCGCGATATTTGTGAATTCACAAACATGAGATAAACCATCTGGTCTTCCAGCTGCCCGATTGGTTTGAGAGTCCAAAACGGCGGTGGTTTGGTTCACTCACGTCACAGCAGCATAGTTTTTAGGCCCAATCACATTGTAGCAGAGTGGGCTAAGGTGAGCTGTTAGCGTCAAGTCTGATTCAAGCTAAACAAACATGGCTGCTTCCATCAATGTACGTGCTTTTGATGCGGTTTTAGCAGAATTACAGAGTAATTTCGCTTTCAAAGAAGAGCATTTGTGACACTTGTTCTATTCCCCTGCGGACATTGGATACACCATTACGAGTTGTTGCTTTGATTGGCAAAGCACAAATAAGTAGGCCTTTCTGAATAGATAGTGTTTAGAAGTAATCGTGTATTACTGAAAGATAATCTACCTGGAACAAATCCAGCTTGGTCTGGATGTACAATCTTGGCAATCTAATGGCCCAGCTTTAATGCCAGAATCTTAGTTATAATTTTCTGATCACAATTTAAAAGAGCAATGGGTCGATAGCTAGCTGGGTCCTGTTCATCTTTTCTTTTTTCAACAACAAAGAGATATTTGCTGCATACAGAGAATCAGGAAGTTTTTTTGTTTCTTGTGAATGTTTTATCATTCTGAGCATCAAAGGTGTTATTTTTTCATGAAAAGTTTTATAAAAGTCAGAACTGAAACCATCAAGACCCGGTGATTTACCAGCAGGGAATGATTTAATTGCCTGAAGTAAATCAGCCTCTGTAATGGATCTCTCGAGGTCGTTTCTAGAGTCCTCGTCTAGTTGAGGGATGTTAAGATTTGAAAAAAAATGAATTAAAATCCAAGTCAGTGGATTGAATTTTTCAAGTAGTTAGTTTATGTAAATTCTATGTCCTTATTCTAGGTCAGTTCTCACTCATAGCACAAAAATACTTTCCAAGACATTTTCAACATGAATTTTATGTAGTTAGAACATCGACATTACCAATATTTGGTTCATTTTGCCAAATTGCAAAAGTAAAAAGCATTTGCAAATCCACAAACAAAATGTCGCCCAATGATTGAGTCAATCATATTAAAGTACTAAAAGTACAAAACCTCACCTTCACAAAGAGTCCGTAGGATCAGAAACAGTTTCACTTTGAACTTAACCAATTTCACTCAAGCCTTTTAGGGAAAATGGGCTGGGTTATAATTGCATTAGCAGAAATCTTACCTTTTGGAAACAACACAGCAGCCTCTCCGATCCTCTCCACACTCACACGTGTAAGTAACCATGCTCTGCTCTTATCTCATTATGACACGTCTGTCTCTGTCTTTAAGATTCTCCGAGACGCCTGTATGAATCACGCCGCAGAGCTAATGTGCTGTGCTTTTCCATAAAGAGACGATCCAGCCTTCACCTGACAGATCGCTCCTGACACGGCCCTCTCCGCCTCATTCATCACAGCGCACGAGTGTTTGCATACAGATTGTACCGGCGTGTGGAAGTGTCAGTAGCTGCGCCGTTATGGATCTGTGAGCCTGATACTGTACGCTGCTGCTATTCAAATGATGCACACGTACAGTAGAGGTGTTCTGAATGCAGAGAGACGGATTAGAGGATCCATAAGCAACTGCAAATTTCTTGTTTTTAATATTTTAATTTTCTCATTTATAATGCTTTGTGTATTCCTGTAATAATTAACTATGAAAAATGTATCAGAGGTGTGGACTTGTAAATAACGAATGGTCTAGAGTCAGGCTGGAGTTTTGAGGTGAGGTGGATTGAGCATTTGTTTCCGATGTTCTCTGGACAAGCCTCTCTGGTGTGGTGTGCTAGGCATGTGCCACCAGGAGTAGACTCCAAGGATGATCCAGTACACACTGGAGGGACTCCTTAGGATTGTTCCAGAAGAGAAAGGGAAGTCTGCCCTTTCCTGCTCACTGCAGCTTCAGGATAAAGTGAACAAAAATAAACAGAAAAGCAGACTTTAAATTTGGCATAAAGTACAAATGTCCCTCGCTATAACGCAGTTCACCTTTGGTGGCCTCCCTATTGGCGAATTTTTGTGGTGCAATTTTGCACTTTTTGCATTTTTTTGTTTATTTTACAGTTTACAGCATGCGGCCCTAGTCTAGATCATGGTGTGCCAATATGTCATGCTTTGCACTCAAACGTACTGTTTGGGGATGGCATTAAATCACAACATTCACAGACGACAACACAGAAGCTCTTAGAAAACTTACCAGCAGCCTTGGATCAAGGGCAGGAGGAGCCTGACGCCTCTGGAAGTTTCTCCAGGTGAGGATTTGCCGATGATGAATTTGGTTCATGCTGGGCCTATCATTTGTGTGGTTAAGATGTGGTTTATGATTGTGTTTCATGTGAAGATGATCTGCTCCGTGCACACAGAATGTCACGTTTTTTCTACCTGCATTGCCTTTCTCTTCCTTTGTGTAGTTTGCTACAAAAGTTTGTCATTTTGCTGTAAACATAAAGTTAATTTGCTGTAATTTATGGACACTATAGCCTTTTGTTTTTGCCAGAATCGAAGAGTTATATGAATTATAGACATTGACAGCACAAATGCAAAAACGAGAAGAATCCTGGACTATGAGTTGTTTTTTTTACTTTGTGAAGCCACAGGGTAAGTCCCAGACTCTCTTTGTTTTTTATGCCTGTGCAACTTTTGGTTAGAATAAGTTAATAACTGAGAAGCCTGATCATGTTGAAAACCACATGGACGCCTGTCCGCCCTTAAATGTTTGTGTCGGTGGCAGTGGACGTTGAGAACGCAGAAGGTTTGGACTTCTGTTTAAACAAGAGAGAAGTTAATGCCTATTTGAGAAAAGTGTGACCATGACTTTTTGTCTGTTGCGGTTATTTTTAGAACACAACCACTGCGACAAACAAGGGACCACTGAATAGCTTTTAAATACTGTAAAGGTCATTAAAGACATAACATTATATTGTCCATGCCATCATAAGTTTATTAAATGTGGAGTTGGGAAAAGTAAAGTTTATAGGAAAAAAAATGGTTTCCAGTCTATACACATTTAGTCAAATACATTTCAGCGGTGTTTGTGATGAAAAAGCCATGTTAGATCAAAAAACTCAGTAAAGTTTATTTTACCGAGTTAACACGTGTCTTCTAAGTTATTTAATAAAAGGTGTAAATTCTATATCAAAAGCTTCTATCCTGCTTTCTACAAATCCTACCCACCGACTCTTCTTTCCAGTTCAGAAAGACAAATATTCTAATAGTCTGGGTGGACATGTTGAATTGAGAGTGTAAACTGTTCTTTTACTGGATTAGCGGCTGAGATGTGAGAGAAAAGCGTGTTAGTGGGAACAGATGGCTTCTCGTGAGGATGGCTAAAGGCTATCATTTCATTTCAAACAGACTCAATTTGAGGAACGCTGGTGTAAGACTGGAACTGAGAGAGTAATTACAGAAAGAAGAGAGAGAGAGACGCAGGCGGGAAATAATGTGTGAAGTGTGTGGAAGGAAGTGTGTGTTTGTGTCTTTGTAATGTTTTATATCAGGGTTCTTAAACTTAAATGGAGTTACAGGGCCACGTGATCAAAGTCAGAGAGGTGGTCGAGGGTCGCACTGTGGAATCAGAAACGCTGTTTTTTACAGTCTGATGACTCAAGTACGTCAGTGCTGGAGTTGTGTGATGTGGTGGAAGTGATGCAAATGTAGAAGTGTTGGGGTGTGGTGCAAAAGAAAAAAAAAATTAAAAAGAGAGAGACAGAAAACAGAAATGTGAAATTTCTATTGGTCGTAAGATTTATCAATATCAGCAGTATAGTTGATGCTTTTGTTTATCGATTTCTAAATGAATGAGTCTTATGGTAAAACAAATGTATTTAAAGCTATGTTCGCAATGACCCATATGAATAAATTGTTCTACGAATGTCACAGGTTGTACAAATCTGGAGTTGTATGACAATTCTTACGGTAGACTTTCAGCTCTCACTAACAATCTATAGCAGGGCTATTCAGTTATGTTTACCAATGGGTCAGATTTTTTAGTAGGCGAGGGTTTAAGGGCCGGACAACAAAAACTAAACTACAAATGCAGAAGCAGGCATCATCATCTCCAGATCTACATTTTTCATTGCAATATTTACAAAATACACCACATAAGAACAAAATTAAAATGGGAGTCTGGCAAAACAAACCAAGCGTCAATCATTTGGAACTAGAACAGATCAGGGCAGCAGTGGGACTAGACAGTTCCAAATCAAGACTAAACCTAGTCTATATTTGGATTGTATCAGATGCAAACTGCATCTAGAACAAGACTAGACCACAAAATCTAAACTGAGACATAAGGTCTTAAATGGTATGATAGAATCTGGATCAAATGCTGCATAGGCTACTGAAAAACAGAACAACAAATCCAGCCTATCAGGCGAGCCCGATCTCACAAGAAAGCGTACATTTACCCCTAATCAGGGTGTTCCGACTAGGGCCCGACCGATATATCGGTTGTCCGATATTTTGGCTGATATGAGTACTTGCACGTTGATCGTTATCGGCCAAAATATCGCCGATATACTGCCGATATTTAGGACATGTCGTACCTCATTTTAAAGCTTAGATCTTCCAGAATACAACTATGCTATTAGTAGAGTTGTTTTATTGTCGGACTGCACCTGAACGCAGCACCAGGCTGACGCTCTGCATCACTGCATTATACTAGCATTTAAATCAGCGCTCTGAGGCAGCGCTGGATTTAAATGCTCTCAACTTAGCTACTAACTCAAGAAAAGGAATTAACTTCATCACAGATGACGCCCGCAACAACAGCAAGGACTTTTATTTAAACAAAGTGTCAGTGGAGAAGAGGGATGATCCTGTCATAAAAGAGGACACACGGCTGCTGAACAAGAGGAAGAAGTTGTTTGTCTTTCTCATTATTTTCTCGTTTAGAGTTTGGACAAAAGGAATTATTTTTGTGAAGACTTGGGATCTGAGAAGAGATTATCTGTGCAGTAAGTGTTGAAAACATGTTCGCTTTAACTTTCAATGTAATTTGTTGCTCACTGTAGTTCGCTCGTGAGGCTACAACAATAACATCGCCTCAGCTCGTTCTCTGTGACTGCAAAGTGTTGTGTTTGTGTTGATGATTACTGGACACACATTGACATGTAAATTAGCCATGAAAAGAGGTGTTACTGGTCGGCATTTACGCATTTTAATTGCCGCGACGTCGTGCATATTAATGAGGCTAACTGCACCTTTAGCCTCCTGAATTCACTTCAGTTGTACAGGACTACCAAAAAAACGTGATACAAAGAAGTTCCAAGCCTTTAAAGTCACTCATAAGAGGCGAAGTAACACTAAATGTGACTTAAATAAACCCAAATTAAAATCAATAAAGCCAGACAGTTTTTTTTAACATCTGCTCCTAATAAAAAATAATTGTCTATTTCTTATTATATCGGCTGTCTTATCGGCTATCGGCACCCCCAGCCTTCTCTATATCGGAATCGGTTTCCAAAAAGCCATATCGGTCGGCCCTAGTTCCAACACTGTCCTAACTGTCATAAATGAGCTGTGCCGACCTGTTTTAGGATTTAGACAATACGCATTTGTTGAGAAAACACTTGTTCTTTTGGATGATGTCAGTTGTTTATGTACCAAACTTTGTGAGATGGAACCTTGAACACATTCTGCAATTACCATTCTAAAGTGAACTGGTCCGCAGGAGCAGAATCAGCCTGAGTGTAGTTTATGTGAGTTTACATGACAACATGAGCTCACATGTGTGGTCATACTGTCTGTCAAAGCCTGTATGACCACCAGGTTCCACAGTGGGAAGTGTTGTGTCCTTGAGTATAACCAGTAGGCGATTTGAGGGGGGATGCGGGGGATGCCATCCCCTTTGCTGATGACGAAAGGATTTTTTTTTTTTTTATCGATGCATCTGGCGTACAGTGTCCCGCTCCGCTCCGTTGTGTTAACGTGAGTTTGTGCATTGCTTCACTGAACAACCGTTTCACAATAAAACCTCCGGTGCAAGTTGTAAACACGAGGACTTTTATGTTGAAAACTCCACACGGGAAGCTGTTACTGAACCTGACGCAACAGACACGCTCAAACTGTCAAACTTCTGCAGAGGTTTTTGCAAAACCGGGACTTTACAGCGCCTCACGGGCCACAATCTAACGCAGAAACTGAAGGACGACACATAAGGAGTGCGTCGGAGGAACGGCTCGCTCGTGCATCAGACAACAGGTGAGTTTACGCTGCTCCGGGGACGCTCGTCCTTATGCGCGCGGCCGTGTCCTCTTTCCCGATACTAGACCGACCACATACACGCGTTTTCACATCTATCCACAGTCCCGTGTCTTCTCCCGTGTCACCCAATGACCGATGACCCATCTGCTGCGGCTTTCCCTTCTGGGAGCACCGCTGGACAATTGTATTTTGTCTGTCCCGTCTGCAAGTCCGCAGATTCTGGCTTTATGTTAAACATCGTGACAACAAGTCTGCTTCTAAGAAATAATGCTTCTGAAAATATTTAGACTATTCAAAGTGAAAAAGGACTAAATGCAAAATGAACACAAGTTTGTGTCTTTCCCTGTGCACTCTCTCATCCCGCTCCTGCTCCAGCGCAGAGAGTCAGGGCAGGGGGACGTGTGGAGGAAGAGGGAAGACACCGGTAAATTAACTAGAGACAGGACAGGTTTTTTAAGCGATTAATTTTCCCAGAGGGCATATTCAAATCCAGACTAGTGGCAAAAGGCCAGACCACAATTATTGATATAAGAATTTATTATTGGAAGCACATTTTTAATTGAAAAACAGGCTATTTATCTATTAGTGTCCATTAATTGTGTATATTAAGAGCAAAAGCAAAAAACATGCTCCACAGCCAAGTCAATCAAATAAAAGAAATATATTTTTAAAATAATTTAAGATTATTTATAACTTGTTGCAAATTTGATTCAAGCTAAAATGTTTTGAAAACAGTCAGACATGTCTTAAAATAAGTGACATATACTGCCAAATAGATATGTTTATTCTGAACTGGCTAAAACAACTACAATTCAAATGATTATTCTTTATTCTAGTAGTTTTAAACACTTTGCAGTGTTAAGAGTTATGCTTAATCTCAAAAGTATGCTGGGGCCTAATTAAAACAGGTGGAGGGTCACACTGGTCTTCGGGCCACAGTTTACCCAGGTCTGTCTTAAGCTGTGAAAGAATAAAGTCTGTTTGATTTTCAATCTGACTAAGTTAAACAAAAAAATAGGCCTAATAAAAAAAATATTAAATGAGTGTATGCTCTTTGCTCTGTGCTCCCACCTCTGCCACCTAGTGGTCAAAACAATCAAAAACAACCTCATATGTATTATTTAAAAATATTAAAAACATCTAAAGTAGGTTTATAGAGTTTGTTCCGTCTTACTTTAGAGGAGCAGCTTCATTTTACATACAGTGGATAAATAAACTATGCAAAGGTCTGATTGAAGCAGATTTTGTATAATAATAAGCTAAACCTAAGGGTTACACACACATTTACCAGGCCTCAGTGGAATGTGCAGTGGATTATAATCAACCATCACATTTACATTATTAAGTGTATTTTTAATACAATTTAACAATAAATCCCAAACTTAGGACACCCCCAAAGTGCACCAAATTAAAGGAAATGTGGTCTGCTGTGTTCAAAATTTCCTGGGGAGAGCCCCCAGACCCCCCGCCCTCCCGGAGTCACCCCCCCAATACCATCCCCCCTGTCAAAAAATAACAAATCGCCTACTGAGTATAACACTTAACCCAGCTCACCTCAGTCTGTGCACACTGGGGTAGACATGTGCATGTGGTTCTGTATAGAAAGCATGGGGAAGGCCTTCAAATGTGGAAAAGTTAAAGAAAGAGTAAGAGAGTTTGCAAGAGCACCAAAAATCCCTGCCTGGCTCCAGTCATCTGGAATAGTTTGGATGCTCCTCTGAGTTAACATTATGTCATATTTCTATGTGGAAAGAATGTGTCTGGACCCACTGTCAGCACTGGGACAGTGGTCAGGGGCAGGTGTCAGCTCATGGAGTCTACTTCAAGTGTGAAATGCTCTAAATTGCTTCTCCTCTATTTATAGTGCTTTTCCACCAAGACTATCGATACGCAAACAAGGATCCAGTCACCCAGTGGGACAGACAGAGAATGGTGTGTTTAGTGTCTTGCTCAAATCTGTATTCATCCACTAAATCCTATAATACATTTAGTTTTAGGGTTTGGCGAGGTAAGTTCTGGGTTAAATCTGGTCTAGTTCTGGGTTAAATCTGGTCTAGTCCTACTTTCTATGGAGGTAGATCTCTATGGTAACATGTGGCAAAATCATAACCTGCTCTGGACCAAGGTAAGTTCCCGAATAAGTTAAGAAGATGAGTTACTGACCAATCAGAGAGAGAGAAGAGAGAGGGCCGTGGAGAAATGAGGAAATGTGAAAGCCTTACTGAATTATTTTATATCATTGCAATGGAGGAGGGATGAGATCTTAAAATCTTACAAACAGACAGTGACTAGACTGAACCTAATGTTTAATCACTCTGTGTGATGGTTAGTGAATGCTTTCAAGTCAAGAGTCAAGAAGTACTGAATGAGTTACGCTGAATGAGAACATTTTGCCGTGCATCACTTTGACTTGTGAAGTGCTCCAGTTCAATGCGGTTCGTATTTGCCCAAAGTCACGTGGATTCCCGCGAGAATGCTCGTGTTATGACTTGAAAGTCCAACACAGTCTCACTAGATGGCGTACTTTTACCACGACACAAAAACAGCGTATTTTGACCACGACTTCACAGCTATTTTTAGTACTTACATTACGCCGTGCATTTAGCACGATATGAACGTAAAAATTACACGAGATTTCACAGCGTCAAAATAGGACGAGTTTTGGTTGCAGCCACGTGGGGACGTTTTCTTCAGGTGAAACGGGTAAGTTTAGGCATAAAAATTGGTAAGATTAGGTCTGGGGCTTGGGCAGGTTAAGATTAGAATCAGGATTTCATTAATATTCATAAATAAGGGTTAGGGTTGAAATAAATGGGCACTGTGATGCGTACTATAATTACGCGAAACAGCTGTGAACTCATGCTAATCATACCTAATTTACATATTGAGTAATGTCGTGGCAAATGTACGCCTTCTTTTGAGATCAAGTCGAAAGTCGCATCGAACCGAGGTTTGTGTACAAGAGCGCATTGGTTTCGAGCACTTTCTAAGTCTTGCACCGAACCAACTGTATGGAAGGGTTAGTCTGTTCTGTCAATGATGAAGTTGACAATCATGATTGATGTTTCCTCACGTTTGAAGTCAACACAAACCCCGCCCCTTCTCTGAACGTGCACAGCTTCATTCAAAAATCCATTGTTAACAGATTGTGACAAGTACTGACCAGGCCTTTTAATTATTAGAGCTCAGGATTGTCACCTCAGATATCACAGTTAGTTTAATGTTTTTACCATGAATGCATGTTTACTTTTTTAGATAGTTTTGGCCCATAAGGCTATAAATGTTTCTAACTTCCATCCAGTTGTATAGACTGAACTTGGGACAGCTACCAATAGTAAAGATACAACATTCCTTGTCTTCTTGTATTTTTTTTCTCCAAACACATTTGCTTAGCTCACTGCCCAGTCCAACTAAACTGCAAGGAGTTTCTGTTTTCTGCCCGATCTCACCAAATCCAAATCTCTCTGAAAACACGGCTCACAGCACATCGGCTCCAGCTCTTGTAATAGTCTTTCACTGCCAGCTTAAATTGTAATCACATGCTCACTCAAAATGTTCCCGTCCAAAGTGCTGCATCTACTGCTCTACAGAAAAGAGTCCAACATTAGTGCGGCCATGGCAGTGAGACCTGGCACTGTGAGTGTGAGGTAATGGGGGCTTTCCAAAGGGCTACACGACAAGTCTGGCCCCTGTCCCGCAGTTTGGATGGATATGAAAAGACAAAAAAAAGTTGGGTAACAGTGAGGGTCCCGTCAGGATCGTGTTTCGGCCCACAGCGGAGCTCCCTGGAACTAATACATGTGTTAATGCAAAGCTTGAAGCACATGTGTAAAACAGCTGCAGATGTTTCTTACTCTGACTGTGCAAAGAAAGGAAAACATAACCCATCGATGAAATAGTCCAGCTAGGATCCTCATGAGCTGAGGTGGGACTGGCCAGAGCTCTGAGATTTAGTTTATAATAGTTTACAAGCATGACTTAACAAAATAAGGTACATTTTGCACAGCATGTAGGGATCACCATAAAACATTTTGTCAAAATGCAATAAAATGGTTTAAAAATGTTCATTTTGAAGCCCTCTCGACTTTCTCCTGCTTCTCTTGCCAAGACCCTTCCCCAGTGTGACTTTAGCGGGCCTGCCTTTCCTTAGGCTCGGGGTGTACAGTATGGTACAGTCCTATGCTGTTTCCATTCTCAAAGCGTTTGCTGGGTCAAAAGTGAGCTGCTATTGGTCCTGCTTTTACCTTAGACACTGGAGCAGACCTTACTGTGGTCCACACAGGCTTGATGATTGGGCAAGAGAAAATACAGGCTCAGGCGAAAACCAGACAGAAAAAAGAAAATAGACACACGAAATAATGTTTCTCGCCAAACGCTGACTTGATCCTGTGACAAACCACCGTGTTTCCAGTGTTTCCGCCTGAGGCGGGATTATGGCTGCAGGTCTAGATTTATTCCATATAGTAACTTTTTCAAGCAGAATCTTTTATAAATGAGACCCCAGCTCAACTTTGTTCTCTTTAGTCACACAATTTCTGTATCTGAATGCAGACATGTTTTTTACCTTTGGCTGCTTTTTTCCATCTTTAAAAGGCTCATATTATGCATGATCACTCACTCCTCCTGCTTGTGTTGAGAATAAATGTGTTTTTCTTTTCTCCTGTGTTTATTGCTCATGTTAATGTACATATGCTTGCATCTCTATTTTCTCTTCTGAAAGGATCTGTTCAGTTGCACCGACACTATGGTTCTGCCTTTTACAGAGCTTTCCAAAGTCTATGTTTTTTTTTTTGTAATTCAGCCTATCCTTTTACAAAGCACTTAGTTGTTAAATGTGCTATATAAAGAAAGATGACTTAAGATGGACTTTTTTAAGTTTCTAACTGAACATAGGGTTAAGATTTGTCTGCCTCAGAAAACACTGTTCTATTAGGGCTTTTCCAATAGTATCTACTCGACTCTATGGCTTCTACCCGGCTTAGCCCCGCTCAGAGAAAGAGCATTTCGATTACAAGTGGGGCTGAGTTAGGTTGTTGTGAAGATGGGCAGTGCCTGGTTAATTCTCTCTTCTGAAATGTATAAGCCCAAACATTTGTTACATATATCAGATTATATACACGCAGCACTGTAGAGACACAACATTTGATTTTGATACTAAAACTTTTCCTCTCTTTACCTGGAGAAAAACAGAGAAAATAGAGATGACTGGAATACATGTTTTTTTTCTCTGACTTGTTTAGCTGCATCATTTAAGATTCTGCTTACAACTGCGGCGATGAGGAGGAGGGTATTACTGCAAAGTTTGGTCAATATTATCTTTTGGCGCCATTCTTATTAGCAAACTTCAGACTGTGTCTAGATCACTAGGATTTATACATCCCAATACGCAGATTCTCTGGGACCGTCTTTCAGTTGAATGTTGTTTGTGACTTCAGACACGTTCCTTCTGTTTAAGAAGGTAAGCTGACACACTGCGCTTGGTTGGAAAAATGACAGATTGTACAGACCGCAGTCATAAGCTCGTGCTCATCTGTTTGGGAGAAGTAAGAAGTGAATTGCTGTGACAGAAATAGAGCATAGTTTGTGACGTGTGTCTGACGTCAGGTTTAGTGTCTTCTCTTGTTGCTTTGGCCCTGGGGTAAAGCAGGGACTAAGAAAGTATCTGTTCCCAGGGATCAGACCCAAATGGAAAAGCTCCGCACCAGGGCTAAGTCGCGCCGAGTTGAGTTGAGTAGAGCAGGGCCAAGCAGGTACTAATGGAAAAGCCCTTTATATGTCCCCGATCTCTCTGACATCTTTTGCACTGTTCCAAAACCCATTTCCACAGCATTAACATATCAGGCAAGGTTTATTTGAATGTTCCTTCTGTGTAATTTTTTTGCAGCCAATAGATAGAGCTCTAACTAAATTTCTGACGTGTCTTACAACATTTTTTTTTAATTGAATCTTGTGGAAGTGCAATGAGAATTACTCTTACAAGAGAAGTTAGTCTTTATGACCATTGACTTTCATGTACTTTATCAGTCATTGTTAAAATTCTCTCTCCCCTGACACTGCTGAAAGATCTTTGTAAATCTTTTTCCTCTATTCAGACCTCCTGACTTCAGCTCCGTTCTGTCAGGACTTGATTGAATTCCCCGTGTCCATGTGCAGCCGCGTGAGTCCACTCCAGTCTGTTTAAACTCTTCTTTCTGTCGTGGTGCGAAAGTGTGTGGAGCGCGCTGAGGCTATGCGCGCGTTTGATCCCATAATTCCATCAGTCTGTACGACGCGGATCGGGCAGGTGAAAGGAGAGCTGTGAAACTGCTGTGAAATGGGATGTTCTGTCGGGAGTATTTATGGAGCGCTGCTTTTAGCTCATAATACTGATGTTTTTGTTGTCAAGATACAAACAGAGTCTGGGTTTTGTGTGTGTTCAAGTGGATGTGTTGAGCAATATACAGAGGTGGTAACAGTACAAAAGTTAACTACTTACTTAAGTTGAACACACTGTTACATCTCAGCTTCAAAACTACCTCCAACTTAGCAATATGTTTGAGCCTTTTCAATCTGGATTTTGTTCAAAGCATAGTACAGAAACTGATTTGGTCAAAATAACAAACGATCTTCTCTGTGCAGCTGACTCAGGTCTCCTCACCATTCTCATTTTCCTTGACTTCTGTACTGCCTTAACTTATATCTGACAGACAATATCCCTTTTGAGATGCCGCTGTTATTTTTTGTCCTGTGAGAGTTTAAGTTAGCTCCTAAGATTTTGTGCTGCTTCCTTCCGGATATACAGAGCACATCCTCAATGTGTAGTGAGGTGTGTGGCTAGCAGGACATGAGCGAGCTGCAGATGTCTCCGCTGTGAGTGAGACACTGTCTAACCCGTACATAAACCATAAACTAAAGGAATTGGCCAGGTTTGGTATGGACTGCCCCTGAGTAATGTGCTGCTGTTAACACATTGTTATGTAGGGCTGCAAATAAAAAGTATTTTGCTAATCGATTATTCTTTTGATTAATCGATTAGTTGTTTAGACGATCAGAGTCACCTGAAAATAAATTCTTTTGCCAAATCTGAGTTGAGGTGGACTAGAAAACTTACCATATTAATAAGATAACAAGTGTTTAAAATGTTAATCTTGTTTAGAGTAGGTTTAACTTAACTGTCTTAAGATAGGATTTGCAGATGGAACAAAATAAAACGTGTAGTTTTACTTAGAATAAGTAAAAGATTTTTCACTTGAAAACAAAAGTAATTTCACTTCAAACAAGAATAACATTTGCTTGATCAATTCTTAGAATGAGAAAGTCAAAAATGACTCAAATACATGTACACATACCTAATTCAGGCACTTTTTGTTGCAGCTTATTTAAGTCTGTATGTTTCCTATTCTAACACTGTTTGAGAATATTCTGGAGGTGTAGAAAGTGTTTACATCTCCAAAACAATAAATAAACACAATTTTCATAGCTCATCATCATAAATTCGACTCAATCTGAGGTTTTCTCAGTATATGAAATGTTTTGAAACCTATAAAACCAGTTGACGATTATTCGATTACTAAAATAGTAATCCAGTTGCGATTAATCGATTAACATGTTGCAGCCCTACACAGAATCCAGTTCAAAGTAATTCTCCTGACTTTTTAATAATTATTAAGTATAAGTACAATTCTTTGTATTTGGCCATTATTTAGTTTTGTCTGGGTTTAAAACAAACAAAACAGCCCAATCAAATTCCTCCAAAGATCTTAGACCAACAGCCAGTAAATCTTCAACTAGTCAGTGACTTTCAGGCTCATTTTGGATGGTTTGGCTAATAAAACGGCAGCTATGATACGAGAGCGTATTGGAAGCATTCACACTGGAGTCCCACAGAGACATGGAACAGGCTCTTTACTGTGATGTAATACTGTCACACTGTGTCTGTGTTCTGCACTGTTCGGAGACAGGAAACACTATCACAAACATCTATATTTGTTCACAGCAGGCTTTTTATTCCTGAACAGTCAATCAGCTCACAAATTACATCTCACATATTGCACTTGATGTGAAGAATCCCATTTTTACTATTCACTTTGAGTCTCTTAAATTTACTTATAAACCTATTAAACCTTTCTTCTCTGCTCGAAATCCGAACAGAAGCATAAAGCAAATCACCTCAGTCATATGAATAATTCAATTCCACAACTCATTCAAGATAAATATTTTGAATTCAGCTGGTTTTCTCCTCCTTTGGTGCGGTGTACACAAAGCCACTGTTCTGTCCGGCTCTGTGACACACTGAATTATGCAGGGAAATGCTCTGACCCTGTCCACCTGTCAGAGGAGCAGTTTAAACGGTCGGACGGTAAGTGAACGCGACACGCACACTTCCAGCTTTCACACAACTGTCAGAGGAGGAAAAGACTTCATGCTCATTCATTGTAACGGCTGTAAAAAACCTAATGCTACGATGTTTTAACAGGCAAATGGGGCTGTCATCCAGGTTTAATTAAGTCAACAGAGAACACTATAAAATATAATGGTGAAAGAGGGAAGCCTTGTCGAGTCCAATTTGCAAGTGAAGCAGGTTTGACTTTAATATAAAACACTCTGACAAAGAGTGTGACGCAGGATTATTGCATTTATTGAAATTTGAGAATTTAATTTATTTGTGTAAAGTTCAAAATCAGTAATTGCCGTAAAGGTATTCAACGGAAAAGCTAGAAAACCACAATGAGATACACCATCCCGTTAGGGTCGGGGTGACTGGAGCTATCCAGTAACTTTGGGCCTTAGGCGGGGAAACACTCTGGACAGCGGTAAACCAATCGCACGGTTAGACAAACACATTCACTCACAGGGAAATTTACAGTGATGCCTAATTATCCTAAACATGCATGTTTTTGGATGTGAGAGGAAACCGAAGAAAACCCACGGGGAGAACATGCAAACTCCACCCGGAGAGATCGTGAGATGTTGATATGGTCTAACCCTGGATTCGAACCCACAACCTCCTTATTGGGAAGCCAGAGCTCTAACCACTCTGCTACCGTGCACCCATTGTAGATACACTAATTTGTCAAAACACACAAACAGATTATGTATTCCATTCATAGACAAGCAATTGTGAAAAGAGCACCGCTGTTCTTGGACCAGACCTTGGCAAACTGCAGGCCCTCAGCCACGTTTTCATACGGACGTCGACACACTTATGAAAATAACTCATTTGTTTTTTAATTGAGAAAGTTAAAATTGCTTCTAGATTCTAAACTTTTAACCATACTTTAAGAAATCTTGACAAATTTAAGATCAATTCATTTCTAGATTATTTCCTTTGCTTCAAACAGTTTCATCCTCGTTTGAAGACCTTGTTTTTTGGTTTGAGCTTCTTACCTAATGAATCATACATGCTTTGAAAACAGTGAGAAATGCGCGCTCACCGGATACGCAGGAAGACCCGACGCTCTTGTACAAAAACAAGTCAAGCCAGCAGCATTGTCAGCTAAATGTATATCATCGTCCAAAAACAAAAGTTCTTCTGCTAAATCAACATTTGTGAATGAAATTCGACCCTATGACCCATAAAGGTTACATTCAGGTGAGTGAAAAAACGATGAGAAAAACAGTCTCAAGCTTCAGGAGACAGACGTCTGGCCAGCTAACTAAATAGACAGCGTCTCTTTCTGTGTGGAGCATGCGCACTGGAGCAGACAGTGACGTTGACTGATAATCCCTCTGAAGACAGGTGTTTTTGTTTGAAGTCATGTGGGACATTTTCTTTGTCGTAAAAGGTAATAAAAATCGCCAATTTACTGGTGCTTGGAGTTGGTTAAAATAGATTACAATTTTGTAATATTACTAATTAATAACACTTTTACATCCACAATACATATAAATGCAAAAAGGACAAATTGCGTAGAATACATACTGTATATTTATATGCTTTTATATGGTTTTTAGTATGCATTCAGTGATTGAGTGGCATGATATGTTCTCACAAGATGAAAAGGGAAGACTGTTTACTTAAAGCTTGGTCACTTTTTGCTCTCTGAAAATCTGACAACACTTAAGACTGACAATACGTTCTGACAAGGCTGACAATACATGCTTTTCAAGAGTTCATCACAATATTCAGCGTCTGAATTTGCGTACTCTGATGCAAAGCCCAGTCTAAAGGCAGCGCTACTATCACATAATGTGTCTGTAAGCTTTTTGGAACAGGTGTAGCCTATTACATTGGACAAAGGATGCTTGACATTTCAGTCATGGTTCTTGACACACAACATCCCCAATGAACTGCGCCCATTTCTTACTGTCTCTCCCTCCCCTGACCGTCTCGTCTGCCTCGGATCAGATCTGGTTGGTTCTGCAGGTTATTTGTCACCCCTCATTTGCTCTTTGATCCTCTCTGTTCTTCTCTCTCTCTTCCTCAGAGTCTTCCCCTGTCCTTCCATCGCCCGCTGGTAATTAAACCCAGCCCGTTCGGGGGATTTCTGCTCCTCATTTGTTTCCCCATCCAGCTGTGTCTGCGAGAGCTCCGCAATAATCACTTTTTGGCCCGAGCCTGCAGCGATACATAAGAATGGAGGTTGGAGAGACAGAGAGAAATGACTGTGGTTTAGTGGCATTGTTCCCCACATTATGTCTTGTCATAAAGTCTTTCTTTTCATTCAATTTATGGCTCTGTGTAAAACAAAAGGCGTTTGTTTTTGCAACTGAAATTAGGAACGCGAGTGTGATGCGACGTCAACAGCAAAGTGAAACAAGAGAGCAGCTTTCGTAAGATCTAGCTCATGTTTTTGTATTGTTTGTGTTCATTTTCACTAGCTATGATGTATTTACTTGATGGAGTCACTTTTTTAAGGTATCTTTGTACCCCACTGACAAATAAGTTTCAAGTGAAATATGCTGCATTAATTCTTTTTTTGTCAAGAGTACTCAACATAAAGATACATATTCTGAATTCTAGTCCTTTTAGTCTAGACTGAAATAAACTGAAAGTGATGCTCAAAACCTCTAAGCTCCACACACAAGAACATTTAAAACAGAGCTGGTAAACTGTGTTGTTGGAAGAGTAAAGGAGGGTGTGAGTGCAGAGGAGCAGTGTGATTGGTTTAACAGGTGTTTGATCAGAAGCAGATGACTTTGGTCGCTGTCATGACTTTGAACGTCGTGAGATGACTGGATGTTTCACCTCAAAAGATTACAGATTTACAACTAAAACAAGTTCTCCTCAAAAAAAAAGAGGGTTTGGACTTGACTTGGACTTGTGAAGCTCTGACTTGGACTTGTGAAGCTCTGACTTGGACTTGTGAAGCTCTGACTTGGACTTGTGAAGCGCTGACTTGGACTTGTGAAGCTCTGACTTGACTTGTGAAGCTCTGACTTGGACTGGTGGGGCTCTGACTTGGACTTGTGAAGCTCTGACTTGGATTGGTGGGGCTCTGACTTGGACTTGTGAAGCTCTGACTTGGACTGGTGGGGCTCTGACTTGGACTGTGAAGCTCTGACTTGGACTTGTGAAGCTCTGACTTGGACTTGTGAAGCTCTGACTTGGACTGGTGGGGCTCTGACTTGGAATGGTGGGGCTCTGACTTGGACTGGTGGGGCTCTGACTTGGACTTGTGAAGCTCTGACTTGGACTTCTGAAGCTCTGACTTGGACTTGTGGGCTCTGACTTGGACTGGTGGAGCTCTGACTTTGACTGGTGGGGCTCTGACTTGGACTTGTGAAGCTCTGACTTGGACTTGTGAACGCTGACTGGACTTGTGAAGCTCTGATGGACTGTAAGCTGACTTGGACTGGTGGGCTCTGACTTGGACTTGTGAAGCTCTGACTTGGACTGGTGGGGCTCTGACTTGGACTTGTGAAGCTCTGACTTGGACTTGTGAAGCTCTGACTTGGACTTGTGAAGCTCTGACTTGGACTTGTGAAGCTCTGACTTGGACTGGTGGGGCTCTGACTTGAATGGTGGGGCTCTGACTTGGACTGGTGGGGCTCTGACTTGGACTTGTGAAGCTCTGACTTGGACTTCTGAAGCTCTGACTTGGACTTGTGGGCTCTGACT
Source organism: Mugilogobius chulae (assembly GCA_038363315.1). Classification (NCBI taxonomy): domain Eukaryota; kingdom Metazoa; phylum Chordata; class Actinopteri; order Gobiiformes; family Gobiidae; genus Mugilogobius; species Mugilogobius chulae. Next base: position 7,693,879 of record CM076413.1, on the reverse strand, counting down.
TGGACTGGTGGAGCTCTGACTTTGACTGGTGGGGCTCTGACTTGGACTTGTGAAGCTCTGACTTGGACTTGTGAAGCGCTGACTTGGACTTGTGAAGCTCTGACTTGGACAGGTGGGGCTCTGACTTGGAATGGTGGGGCTCTGACTTAGACTGGTGGGGCTCTGACTTGGACTTCTGAAGCTCTGACTTGGACTGGTGGAGCTCTGACTTGGACTGGTGGGGCTCTGACTTGGACTGGTGGGGCTCTGACTTGGACTTGTGAATCTCTGACTTGGACTGGTGGGGCTCTGACTTGGACTTGAGGCCAATGACTCAAGACTTGTTTGAGACTTGCAAACAGTGACTTGGTCCAACTCTGGTTGCTGGAGTGAGACACTGTCAGTGTGGGGTTATTTTGGTGTGAAACTTGCTAATGTGTTTTAGCTTGCACTTAAGACCATATACATAGATTAGTAGTCAAAAAAATTTAGAAATCACATCCTGTTTTCAGTCAACACAGACAATACAGTTTACGAAGAAAACATACAATGAAATGTCAAAAACCATAAGATGAGCACATTTTCACAAGTTTTTTCTACGTGAATATATTACAAAAAGTCAAACGCAAAATACAGTAATCACAAAATTTAGTTGAAGCAACGTAGCGACTTTTTCTTTGGGTTTACCAGGTAAGTTTAAGCTTCAACTTACTAAATTGGTAAGTTTGGGGCTGGGGCTTGAGGTAGGATAAGGTTTACTCATTAAACCCAAACAAAATGTCGCCACGCAAAAAAATTTAAAGAAGACATTTGACATTTCGTTGTATATGTTTTCTTCAAAGACTGTGTTGTGCACCCAAAGGACCAGGAACTAGGGAGGCCAATGTAGGTACATTTTAACTCCTACACTGGGGCACTTTTCTCTTAGACCCACATCGTTGTTTGTGATGTTATTGGAGCATGTTGTATCTCTGTAGTGCACATCGCCAAAGTTTTAGTTCTGTTTCCAAAAACAACAAATGAATGCATACAATATTTGCAATATTCCGAAGATGGTTTGAAGGGCGGAGGGCCAACACACAAGTATTCAGCAAAATGGCCAATGAGCTAGCATAAATGTTCATGTGGGGAATATGAATGTTTTTGCCTCAAATCATCATCAGAACTGTATTTTAGAAGAAATCTATAGGTCTGCAGTCAGAAGATGGAGCCATAACTTAATTCCTGAATTGAGAAACACCTGCCTAATTGTGTGATAAAACAAACCCTCCCAAACTCAAAGTCTAAAGCGCAGACTGCTTTATTCAAATAGAAAACCTGATAATTGCCTTTAGCAGCTCAGACAAGGTCTGGGTTAATGAACAAAGTGAAACAGGGGGAAGAACAAACAGAACACGGTCAGATCTCTGCTTTACACTTCAGCAAATCCTAAGTCTCGCTGGTGTCCATTGAAGTTTACGATTTGTTTGTTGTTTGTTTTCTTGTCTCATAAGATTTCAGAATCAACAAGACGTGAATAAACAAAAATCGTTACAAGGCTACATAATCAGTTATGCTGCAACAAAAGTTTGTCTGAACAATCGTTAGGTTCTAACATCAATGTAGTTAGGTTGGAGTGGTTAGCTGAGGTTAGCGCCGCATGCTATTGCTAGTTTTTTATGTATATAAGTGTAAATGAAAGCAGACTGAGCTTGATCTTTTTCTATTTCAATGCAAACAAGTTCCCAGCACTAGAGAAATGCACTAATCCAGCTTTCCCACTTCAGATATTTTGACTTTAAATATCAGCCGGTACCTGAAATAAACCAATATTTTCTGACCAGACAGTTTCTACACGCTCTACATCATCGGGTTTAAGTTTTAAGGACCTGGAAAAAAAAACAACAGGCTAAACTGCATGTTTAGCCGTAAGTGTAGTGCGAGAAAAAATCCATCAGCTGTGTCTGCCATCTTGATTTGAAAATAGTCGAGTGAAAACAGCACTTTCATCTCATCAGTGTGGTATTAAGACTTGGATTAATCAGAGTCATGTCCCAGATTTAAGAGACTCAAACCTGCAACGGAACAAAACAAAACCTGCAAACAAGCGGGAGCTCGAAGAAGCGCTTTGGGGCGTTAAAAGGGTGTTTTTGTACCCTAAAGATTTGATGCGCATCGGAGCGTTTTGGCACCTATTTGGGCGACAGCTTAAAAATGTCTTATCAAAATATGCTTTTATGTGCAAATTTTTACGCAAATACGTTGTCCTGTGTGAACGCAGCATTAGACTTTGGTTCAGCTGGAACTGTCGGAGGCAGGGCATCTGAAGAGCCATCTCCATTAGAACTTTATGTCAGTGGTGCCCAAAGTGGGACCCAGGGGTCAAACATCTGTGTAAGCAGTATCATTTTGAACAATTGTGTGCGGGAAAGACTATAGTTGCAAAAATCTTCACGTTAAAATAAAAGTTGTGGCACGAAATTAGGTTTGGCTAACAGGCTGAGGAAATATTGCCCAGCTTTGGTTTGCAGTCTGTAGATGGAACTAAAATGATCCCTGGTTCCAAATAGTGCTATAATGTAGTGGGGTCACGAGGTCAACATTAAGAGCACTAGACAGCTGAGAGAATCTGAATGTCCTAACCAGCGGCGGGAAACAACGAGGGAAATGACGCGACTCTACAGCTGTTTGTGAAAATCTACAACATCCATCGGCGGACTACAAAACATAACGCATTTGTACATGAATCTGCTGCTGTTTAATAAAAATACTGCAATAAAACCCTAGATTGAGACATCCTTGTGAAGTTTACTCACACAGCTTTAAACATTATACAGTAGGCCTATATGGCACAGGACAGGCCATAATACAGATAACAGACTCACCATCAGCAGTCTGTGAGAGAAAGGACAAATATATTCCTGTAAATCCTTCTTGCTCTGCAGCGGACGTATGTACATGAGCCTGGGGTTTTGAGTTTCGTTTCTTCACATGTAAATAATGTTAAAAATGCAACACAATACATTTAATGAAGGCGACGTGGCACTAAAACCTTATACTATCAAACTTTATAACGTTTGTTTTATGCAGAGAATTGTTTTGTGTGTCTAGATTCTGAGGCAGTAAATCTTTTCTTTCATTACAAACTCATCATTCACAGATCATTTATTGTCAAAAATGTACATTCGTTTGCGGAGCGATGCGCAGTGCATTGTGGGATGTCTACTAGCTCTTTACTGGCTGTAAGTTATAGCATCAGAGGTTCCTACGCTAAAGAACTAAGATGGTTAGCATACAGGCTCCTAACTGCTATCTCCCAATTGTTTATCCGGACAGCTCTTATCCATGGCGTGTGGTGATGCACATCCGGTTTTGGCTTAAGTGGCTAGGAGTTATAAAGCCAAATAGATGATTTCGGATGTAGCATCTCTTTATTAATATAAAGGCTTTTCACACCAACACAACTCCCAGTCGTTGTCGGTAGGGAGGAGCGACGCACCGTCTGTTCTAGTCTCTTTGGGGTGCATCGATGTAAAAAAGCCTTCGCACAAACACGATCCAAGCAGCCAACAGTCGGCGAACAAATGCCGAGTGAGCATGCGCGTGACGTAACGCTTGACGAAAAAGACAAAACAGAAGTTGTGCACGAGTAGTTGTCAAACTCTGTGGCGAACAGATTTTTATCTTACCTCACGGATTAGGCTAAACTTCTATTTCCCGCTACAGTCCAGCCTTCGTACTACAGCTGTACTCCTCCATCTTTGTTTTCCTCGGACCAAGTAGTAGCCATTCTTCTCCGTACTTACGTCTCGTTTGAACCCGGCAAATAACAACAACCCATGCTCAGGTAAATACTATTTTTCCATAAGCGTCATTTTCGGTTTTCCGCACCATTTTCTTGCACACTGATTTGCTAGCCACGGGCCAATCAAACAGCTGCATATGCGGCAACTACCGGACCGCTGACGATGCCGACTTTACGAGCAAGTCTTCAAAACCTCGCCTCCACGACGTGCTCCGCGCTCCTCTGACCCCCCGACAGTGCCATTCACACCAAACACACGTGAGTCGCCTGTCGGCAGAAGTTGCCAAACCGGTTCAGACGGGCGACCCTCGGCTTGGTGTGAAAGACCCTTAAGATGCCAAAGAGGTTTATAAGACAAAATAATGCTAGTAGTTGTTGTCCTTTAACGTGTATTCCAACTCACTTCCATCAGTCATGTGTGTTAGTGTGGTCTGTGACTCCATGTGTCTCATGCCCTTTAAATCTCTGCTGACTGGACCTGTCCCACATCTCTTTGTTTGTGTGCTGGGCCTGATGTAATGAAGCGTCAGTGAACTCCAGAGACACGTTCTCTTGGGTCTAATGACAACAGTGAAGGAGCTGTCCTGTTTTATCCACAGGGCCATTACTCAGCCATCAGATGAGTATCACAGGTCAGCCCCACAAACACGTCCCACTGCTGAATAATGGAGCGGAGAGCGGGAGGTTTCTGGTAAAGGACATCTGCACTGACAGAGCTTCTGACGGGACCTGGAAGGAGCTTAAGGCGAGACACTTCACTTTTTTTCTGTCAGTTTTCGGCAACCTTAGGGTTTTTTTGAGTCTTAGGTTTTTGGTTTAGTTTTTTTTGAGTTTTTCCTTGCTGAGAAGGAGGGTCTAAGGACAGGGGATGCTATGCACAATCATTCATTTGCTCTACTAATAATCTGCTTTGACATGCTTGATCAATTACTACTTCTGAATATGTATTGTTTTATTTTTATTTCCTACTATTCGTGTTTGCTAAATTAATAATCTTGGGAAGTCCTCAGAGACGACTGTTGATTTGATGATTTTTTCTGTCATTTTTCGGCATGCATGGTAAGTGTGTTTAGAGCTCTGGCTTCTCAATAAGGTGATTATGGATTTGACCAAATCAACATCCAAGGTTTTGCTTGAAAAAATCTAATAAACAATATTTGTAAAAAAAAAATAATAAATAAATAAGATTTTTATCAAAGACTCAGTAATCAGTTCTGATCAGTGCAAAAAAAAGAAAAAAAAACACAATTCTACTGACACAGCAAGGTCAATGTTGTCCCTCAAATACACTCAAGGAAAAAAAATTCTTAGAAACGAGTACATTTGGAAAAATGGGTTAGCATCATGATTTCAGTCCATAGTAAGCTGAAGACTTGATTTCTTGGTTTGGCTTGACTGATTGTGACAGCAAAAAAGAGTGCATTACAGGGTCGTTTATTCACACAAACTCATGTTTGAAACTCAGAGTTGACTTTTACCGCTGGTTAACTGTGCTCAAGTCTTCTCTATAAAAGGCACCAGAATGAAGCCAAAAATACACTTCTTCACGATGCCACGATTGTCTCAACCAGAGAGAGATGGAGCTATTGGCTGCTCCAAGCTGGACGGTGTTGTCTTGTGTCTCCAGGGTGTTTGGAGTCCACCGCTCTACCATAGTCGTCTTGTGGAGCGATACCAGGCCACTGCAGCCGAGACCATTGGGACACACCACAGGCCAGTGTCGGACAGAACCATCCGCAATCGCCTCCGGGCTGATGGTATTCCACCATATCGGCCATATGGTCGAATACACAGCAGCAGCTGAGGGTGGCACTGGTGGAGAATGGATCAACTCAGACACTACTGCCGATCCATGAGGCGACGAATAACCGCTGTCCAGGAGCCAACGGGGGTCACGTGAACTATTTATTTATTTTTTTTTTAAGGTATACTTTATTGTCCCCGTAGGGAAATTTGTCCTCTGCATTTGACCCATCCTTCAATGCCTCTGGGGCATCTCATCAGGAGCAGTGATCGCGGCAGTGCAGCGCTCAGGGACCCATCTCCAGATGTTCTTGCTAGGCTTGGTCAGGACTACCGTAGCTGTAGGATATTACCCTAACGTGCATGTTATTGACAGTATGATGAAATTCCTGTCACTTTTGGTTTGGGGGTTGCTCTATTGTTTGCTTGTGTTATTGGACTCAAAAATGTGTAAACGCCGCAAGAGTTGGTCTGAGGATTAGAAATGGATGTAGGGTTCATATGAAACAGACGGATCTCAAAAATAAAATTCTTCTGTTTCGTTTTCTTTCCTTCTTGTATAGTTTTAATAGGGCAGTCGAATAATATATATTTAAAAAAAAATACAATTTAAAAATGTCTTAATATAAATTGTTTGTAAAAAGCTGCATGTGCTGTGAGTAAATTGTGAGAGCTAGAGTAGTAGACAGATATAAAAACTGTAAATATTTCCATAAAAACAGGTCACCCAGCTTTACCTCTGTAATTCAATCTATCATAGACGCGTTAGCAGTAAAAGTGGTTTACTGTTGTAGCTTCTATAACTTGTGCAGACCTTCACACTCACACAGTTCTTGTTAGAGGACACCTGCAGAGACAGTTTCTGACAGACGACAGCAGGGCTTTTTAGGGGACAATACAAGCGTCCATCATGTCCAGGGACGAGCGACAGGAGAGCGCCTCAGTCAGCAGGATGCATTGTGGGTCTGAAGGTCGATGGGACAGCTTGGTGAAATAGTGATAATGGCGCATCAGCTCGGAGGGCCCCGATTGGCCGACAAGCTCTCCATCACAGATTCACAGAGCCAAGGTCAGAGCGGAGGGTTGCGTCCGGAGTCGGGGACCATAAAGCAGGACAGGGCCGTACCTCAGCCTCTTTCTGCTGCTGTCAGAGCTTTACAGCCCTGTAACTCAGCCCGCACTCTGCTCTGCTGCTCCACGCCATGTGCACCGAATGGAAAACTAACAGGAAAGGTGTTCAGACGGACATGCGAAGGGCAATGTGTGAGGACAGGGGGGGTTTGATGAAGCAACACTAAAGCTAAAGTCTGGCTTTGACTTGTCAAGTGTGACGAGAGTCAAGTTTTGCAGAGGAAAAACAGAAGGTAGACTCAATCTTTTTTTTTCAATTTGCAATCAGAACATAGAATCCAAATTATCATATTGCTAGGTTTCACTCACGTGATCTGTGAGACACAAAATCCAAACTGGGGGCAAGAAGTGATTTGCCCTCATTCAAAACACAGCACAGTGAACGACAGAAAAGCCTTATATAGACCAGCACAATCACGATATTGGAAAAATGGCTGTATACAGGATATGACCCTTACAGTTTGAAAAAGGTGGACTTTTCATATAATCTAGAGGATTTACAGACAGACGTCCTTCTACACTGAACCAAATAAAAGCCTTTAAAAGATTGCAGCTTACAATTATTTTGTTTCTGTTTGGGTCAAACATTTGGGATCCAAGGGAGCACTAAATGACTGTCATTTTGCGTGTGTAAGTAAAAAACATTCTCGCATTAGACAGGTTAGCACAACCGTAGAGCGCACAGACGTTGAAGAGGTAGAGTGAGTGAAACGCATAGATATAACAGGAGCTATATTTGTGTTTCTTAATCTGTGCCATCTATAATATGTTGTTGTGAGGAACTATTTTGTGGCGCAGTAATACCGCTGTGATAAGGTTACGTACAGTACGCAGATCTGAACGAATTCTAATTATACTCCTCTCCTGTTGATTTTTTTTTTTTTTTTTTTTTTTTTTTTTTTTTTTTTTTTTTTTTTTTTTTTTTTTTTTTTTTTTTTTTACATTCAGGACTTTCATACTTCAAGTAACACTCCACAATAGACACGTACAATAGTTTTATACAAACGTATTACATGATTATTATCTAATAGATAATAGATATTTAAATGTGGTTGGTGGGTTTTGTACCAGCTGACACTCTGAATTTTTCGTAACTTTAATTTATTTCAGGCTAATGCTAACGTCTATGTGAAAATACATGGGGCCCACGGCTGCATTTACTTCCTGTCCCCGGTAAACTCCACATGGAATTCCATGACATCATCTGAAACCCAGCAATTGTACTTCACTTTAAAGAGGATGTAATGTGTTAAAGGTCATGGTTGTTGGCGTCATACCCAAATCATCAGGAGCGGGGGTCGACTCAAATCCCTTTTGGATAGAAACTAGAAACTTTACATGCATCAAGATTCGTTGGCCTTAATCAGGACTTTTTATCTTTTTACTAGAGCAGTGATTACAATTCATAACTCTAACTTATAATTTTGCAAAATCCTTAATAATTTTGTAGTTTATAGAGCTGCAGAAACAGAGTTTAAATAAAAATGTAAGTCTTACGCTCATGACTCATCACAGAGTTAACCTGGCCAGCCAGTTGGTTTATCTTGCGATATTTGTGAATTCACAAACACGAGATAAACCATCTGGTCTTCTAGCCGCCCGATTGGTTTGGGAGTTCAAACCAGCGATGTTTCGGCGGTGTTAAGACGTCTGTTAGTTCCCTGGCGCCTCCGCCGAGTCTGATTTAAGCTAAACAAAGATGGCGGCTCTCGTGGATGTACGTGTTTCTGCTGCTTTTGATGCGGTTTGAGAGAAATACAGAGTAATTTATTTTTGAAAGAAAAGCCCTATGTGTGACGTGTACTTGAAAGGCAGGCCGCACACCCAATCATTCATTCATTCATTTTCTACCGCTTAATCCTTTAGGGGTCGTGGGTGACTGGAGCCTAGCCCAGGAACTGTGGGCCTTAGGCGGGGAAACACCCTGGACAGTGGCCAACTTGCCGCAGGGCTAGACAGACAACCATTCACTCTCTCATTCACTCACTAAGGGAAATTTGCAGTGATGCCCAATTAACCTAAACTACATGTTTTTGGAGGTGGAGGAAACCGGAGAAAACCCACGGTGACACAGAGAGAACATGCAAACTCCACCCAGAGAGATCGTGAGAAGTTGATATGGTCCGACCCGGGAGTTGAACCCACGACCTCCTTATTGGGAAGCCAGAGCTCTAACCACTTGGCTACCGTGCACCCAATCAGCTCGAAGTATTTTACTAAACGCCCCGCCTTTTCTCGAACGCTTTCAGGAGTCAAGTCCAGATGAATATAGTGAGAACTCAGATAGTTCAACCATGTCCACAATTTACCACAAAGCTGTTTAACCCCGAGAACGCTTTCAAACTTTCAACATTATTTTTCCAAATCTTTATGGAGATTTGCACATGCTTGTTGAAAAAGGAAGTGGGTGGTCACTATTGAGCTCTGTTTGTGGTCTTGCGATGGTCTGTTGCATACTCCGGTCTCAGTCTAAGTGTCTGTAAGTACCAGCTCATATCAAATTAGCTACAACTATATCACTGCACAATGTGAAAAAGCAGTAGAATCCAGCAAAACAAACTCAAATATGTATTCTTTTATTTCTTTTTCTCCTCACATCAGGCTGTCTTTAGTTTCCTCTTGTCTGTATCTGCCTCGCCTCTTTAATGATGCGTGGTGCGTTCGCTTGTTGTCAGGAAACAGCAGAGACTATTGAGGAAACGCCGCAGGCTCCGGCTTAAGTTTGTGTGCTGTGGCGCGTTCACTGCTGCGGGGGAACTTCCAGTGTTTTACTCCAACTCCACACACTCACATGTAGGTGCTGCTGGGAGATGGGCTGAAGTCTAAAGTGTGAAGCTGTGATGGCGGCAGGGCAGTGTGAGCAAGACCACAGCACATGAACTTGTCACGACCTCTGACAGCAGGAGAAACTGGCTGCTTAGCAAGACACTGCTGCAGTCAAATGGTGATGTGTAATATGATTAAATTGTGGATAAAGAGTGACAGAAGCTCCTTCTTGAAAACCACATGACCTTTTGTTCACTATTAGAGCTTTTCCATCAGTACCTGCTTGGCTCCACTCTACTCTTTTCCATTTGGGGCTGATCCCTAGAACCAGGTAGTTTTTAGTCTCTGCTTTACCCCAGGGCCAAAGCGACAAGAGCAGAGCCTAAACCTGACGTCATGAACTACTCTCCATGTCACAATAATTCACGTCTTACTTCTACCAAACTGTGTGAACTTACGACTGCGCTGCACAAACTAGTTGCATGTCTTGCTTCTACCAAACAGACTGTGCGCGAGCTTATGACTGTGTTCTGTCCAAACTGCAATTTTTCCAAACAAATCGCAGTGTGTCAGCTTACACTCAACTGAAAACGCAATCTCCTATGCGAGTCTTTCTGTCTAAAGTCTGTGTGTTGAGATTTATAAATCAACGGTGAAAAAATAAAACATCTCTAGGATCAGATCAGGGATTTGTTGTTTCCACATAAAAGGCTGTATGTTGAAAAAGCAAAATGATGGAAAAATGTTGTGTCTGGCTTTCAGGTGCTATCATACAGCAGAAAATTGATGATCCCAGTGTACACATATGCCTTCCTGAGTGAGCCAGTGCATCACTGCCTACTGCTGACAGAGCAACTGAAAATGATTTTTATGGCAGAGTTTGGGCGAAGGTCAGCGGTGCGGAGCTGGTTTTCCTGAAGCGGGCGCACGCGGAGTCGAGCAGCGGTGATTTATAAAGATTTTGAAGGCACATTATCAGGGAGAAATGAGAGTCATTCCTCACGAGTGACAGGATGGTACGGAAACACGCTGAGACTGGAGAGACTGACAGGAATGGAGGGAGAGAAGACAGGAGGAGAGAGGAGGAGAGGAGACAGGTGGAGAGGAAGAAAGTGAGAAGACAAGAGGAGACAGGAGGAGAGGAGACAGGAGACGTGAGGAGGAGGGGCGACAACTGGAGAGAGAGAGAAGAGACGACAGGGAGAAAGAAGAGGAGGAGAGAGGTTACAGGAGGAGAGAGGAGACAGAGACAAAACGAGAGGAGGAGACAAGAGAAGACAGGATTGGAGGAGGATAGAAGGACAGGAGAGAGAAGAAACAGGAGGAGAGAGGAAGACAGCAGGAGAGACAGGAGCAGAGGAGGAAAAGAAAGAGGAGACAGGAGAAGACGAGAAGAAGAGGACACCCACACACACTCTCACTGCTTTGTTTTGTGATTTCTGCAGAATCAATGATCGAAGCAAAAAACGATTTTAATGTGACAGACGACCAATCAGCTTCTTTGTTTCATCTGCGTCATGCGAATAAGCTAATCTGATTGGCCGGTACAATGTAGATTTGAGGCGTGGTGACCAGACCCACTCTTTGCAGTTTGCTGAAACGTGGGTTCTGGATCCCAGGCAAGTACTGTTAGGGTGTCAGCTTAGAAAATATTCTGTGTCAAAATTTGCTTCAACGCGCGAAATTGGACGCTTAAAGGTTGTATGGAGGATTTTAAAAAGTGTTTGTTGTCAGTCTTGGTCAAAAACAGCTGCATAGATCTGTAACAGCCTTGTACTTATGCTAAACTAAACAAGAATTATAAAAATATATATAAACTGTGGACATGATGAGCCAGTAAAACGTTATCTACAGTCAATATCAGGTAAACTCTAGCAACTTGAATACTAGTCAACTGAAAGAAATAAATCAACAAAACACTCAACATTTTACCAAAGAGCTGAACAAAGACAATTACGTGAAAGTGGAGCAATCTTTTCGAAAGCAGTAATCACGCGGATATGAGCTGGTCCACTTACACATCCCACAAAATGTTAGCTAAAGCGGGTTGGGAGACTCTAGCGCGCTCCCAGATGTCACTCTGATTTTTTTTAAACATTAGAGATTGTGTGTGTGTGATAAAGGCACTGCCCCGGGAAAGAACAGGAGAGAGAGAGAGAGGACCATCCCATCTGCTCACGAGGCTAATCGCAAACATAATGCCCCGTCTTTAGCCTCACGTATGCTCGGGTAATTGATAATAGCAGTTACAATCAAGGCCAAGTGGAAAATGAGGCTCTGGATGATGTTTTGCTGGTGGCTCATCATCGGAAAGATCATTAGGTTTTATCCACAGAGAAGTTAAACGGTCTCTTCAGGAAGTCTGCAGCTTAAGTGGGGCTGAGGAAGAAGGTGTACCTGAAAGACTTACGAAATCCAGAGTCAGACAAGTTTACGTAAGGTTTAACTTGAGTCGGATACGTGAGTGATTGCTATGGAAAGACGTAATGATACCAAATTGTTCTTTGAAGTTACGATGTCTTAGATAAATCTTGATGGAAGTAGGGTTAGGGTTAAAAAGAGTAAAGATTGGATAATTGTACAACAAAAACAAATATATAACCTTCCCCAAATAGGCCCTTTTCAGGCTGCGTTTTTGCTACCACGGTTTGCGTGATGCCTGTGGATAGTTGCTTCTACTTCCATTCATTCCTTATGGGGAAGGTGCGCTAAAATTAATTAATATTTAAAAAACTCAAAGCACAGAGAGCGAATTTCAACTAGATAACCACTGACTGTGAGTTCAGAGCTGTGTATTTATAAAAGTGCGCAAGTTTTGTGCACTGCTAAATGCTAACAAAAAAATTAGCGCAAGACAAAAGCAGACAATCTGATAAAAATACATTACATCCCAGGTGGAGTCTTTTGTAAAAAGCTAGTTCAGTTTGTAGAGTTATTCTAACATTAATATAAAACTAGGGGTGCTTGTAATATGGGGATGTCTGGCGGGGACGGGTGGAGGTTGGGGGGGCATGTGGGACTGTTTTTAATTAACTGCAAAGCACTTTGTGTTACATTATATGTATGAAAAGCGCTTTATGAATAAAGTTTGAAATTGATTTGATTTGATAAAATGGGTAAGTTTAGGGTTGGAGCTTGGGTCAGGTTAAAATTGCTATCAGGATTTTGTTATTATTAATAAATAAGAACACATCTTAACAACCATTGAAATATCTGGGACGGTGACACGTACCAATTTACATGTTGCTTAAAGGGGCACTGTGTAAGAAAAACAAACAAACAAAGTGATTTCCACTTTTGAACACCAGAGGGAGCCTTTCACATGCATTTTGCCTATTTCCCATGCTGACATCTAGCGTCAATGATCCACATTCCGGCCCGTAATAAAACATTTCAAATACGTATAAATGTATCACAATTGATGTGGATTGGTTAACAGTGCTCTTTTAAGTATTCATGTCGTAAAGAATAAATATGATTTAAATGTTTGTGGACTATATGTGATAATTAAAATTCCTCTCAATCTTACACAGTGCCCCTTTAATGTCATGGTAAATGTACGCTTTCTTGTGAGATCGGGCTCTATACAACTTTTCTTTGTTCTATCAGCAGAAGAATCAAAACTTGTCTGCAAAACTTAGCTTATTGGAAGGAAACTTGTGGATGTGGTCCTGACTGAGCGATGATAAAGATGAAGTTTTTTGATGCAGAGTAACTGGCAGTGACTTATGAGGTGTGTGTGCAGTGTTGTGTCTCCGGGGGCGCTCTGACTGACACCGCAAAATGAGCTGTTGGCAGACATCACTATCAAACCTCAGATGCCCCGCAGCACAGCCCAAAACAGGCAGAGAGAAAGACTGATAACAGTGAAGTAGTGTAGATGCCACGCTCCTGTTAAAGGTGCAGCACGGGACTTTTCTGATTTGTCTATATGGATATCACAGTTTGGAATTTGGGTTTTGACAACAGCTGGGCACTGATGGTTCCTATTTGAAACAGACTGAAAATGTTCAGAAAATACTGGAAAAACATGACGCACTTTCGGTACTGTTTTTCGGTTCTTTGGCTTTAAATCTCTGCGTTAATAGGCAGACAAGAGAAACACCACATATGCCACATGTGTGCTCTACAAAGACACAAACTCCTCTCCACAAACACCAAAAACAACACCTGAGTCTAATGCGAACTCCACAATGACACAAATTACTCTCCATGTCACAACAATTACTTTTTACTTCCCCCAAACAAACTGTGCGTGAGCTTAGGACTGCGCTGCACAAACAGGGCACAATGGAGCTCAACAGTGACCGCCCACTTTCTGATTCAACAAGCACAAGCTTGCATGTTAAATATATAGTGGCGGCTCCTGACTAATTTCTTTGGGGGTGCTATGGTCAATACATTGCCAGCAAAACCCATTGCCCACAATTATTGTCTAATCAATCAATATAATATAATTTTCCATTACTAGATGGCATTCACGTGAAATCAAATGGCATGTGGCCAACTTATGTCAATAAAACTGTATAATCAAGATTCAGATCAGTAAAATCATAAGCAGGCTTTATGATAATAAAAAAACAAATCTATTTGTTAATATTTAAGACAATAGAACCAGCCTGAGAGCCACAATAAACATGGATATGGATGACATGATTGAAAACAAGAACAGAAAATACATAACTCTGAGTCCAACTTTGTAAAAAATACACAATTATACATTCTCCCACCTTTTGTTGTAACGTGTCTGATGTTTAAATTTGGCCTCGGTGGTTGTAGTTGTTAAAAACAGCTTGTTTGGTGCCGAATATTCTGACTTGGATCTCTCTTGACTGTGTTTGACTGACTGGTGAACGTGCCTTGCGTCGTCACGTATGTCTGCGTGACGACACCTGCGAGTCCCATTAGTTTGCATTGTGAGGCTGAAATTTAGAAAAAAGCGCTCTTACATTAGATTCAATGGAAGCGGCGGGTGCAATTTGAAGTAGAGGTAAGATCTTAAGCCCGAGCCCAGGCCCGGGCCCGACCCAGCCCAAAATTCGGGCCGGGTCGGGCCCAGAAATGTATATTATTACGTTCGGGTCGGGTTGGGTCGGGCTCTTGCTTCTCTCTCGCTGACTTTGTGTTCCCTCGCTATATCGCTGTTTTTTACAGTGTACAGCGCGAGATCCTGGTCCAGGTCTACACAGTGTTAATACAAGCGTGCTTTGCACTAAAACACATAGTTTGGGGACCGTTTCAAGGCACCAGCATTCATGAACATGAAGCAACAACGCGCAAACAATCCGTGTCCAAAACACTACAGTCTCGCATTTACCACGCAAAACTACCACAACACACGAATCCACGTACGAGCTGCAGCTAAGCACACGGACACTTACCTCACTGAGAATCCCTGTCACGCTTTGGCACCTGGCTTCTCTGAAAAAATAAATCCACAAAACGAACGCTGTCCATGTGTTTAAAGTCTTGGCAGAGCCGTGTCCGCTCACCGTGTCCAAAAACAGTCCGTGCAGTCCGTGCTCCGGTCCTAACAGGATGGTCCAGCCGCTGGAAACCCCCGCGGTCGCGCACGTCTTGGCCACTACTTGATCCACCCGAATTCGCGCATCACTGAAGCAACGTGTACGAATGTTTGGACCGTTGTTTGTTTAAACAAGAGAGAATATGTGAACGCCTGTTTGAGAAAAGTGTAATGGTAAAGGTCTATTAGCTACTGAAATTACTGTAAAAAAATAAAATAAACATGACCACTCTGTGGGTTATTTTCAGAACGTAGCCCCTTGTTAAAAAGAAATAATTCTGATGAAAGAGAGAAGGCGCTGAACTAAACAGGAGCCGCCCTGCGCATGTGAACGCACCCCTCCCCCTCCTCCTCACAAATTAAATATAAAAATTTCGGGCTTGCTTCGGGCTCGGGCCTGCAAATCAAGGTAATTGGTCGGGCTCGGCTGGGTCGGGCTTTAATACCAGCGGGCCTGGGCCGGGCTAGATTTTTTAGGCCCGATCTTACCTCTAATTTGAAGTCAGGCTGAGATCGCACCAAAAGAGGCGGGACTATGCACAGGCAGGAGAAAATAAGCTTCTCTGATTGGACAAGGATGTTTAATGGCATTTTAATCAGGTTTTAATCGTTTTTTATCAACTTTAGCTACACACCTCGGTCATGTTTTCTTCTTTTTGTTGGGCGTGTGTCGCACCTATCGCCCTAGGGACGGGCCGCCCCACTAAATATCCATACGCGTTTAAAATATATATATATTATTAACAATGTTGGGGAGTAACGGAGCACATGTACTGCCATTACATATTCTGAATACAATTTATGAGTACGTGTATTCTGTTACAGTACGGCTTTTAATCGAGGTATTTAGAATACAGTTACTTTTATAAAATCAATGAACTACATTGCATTTGTAAAACAAATGTAGACCTGTTGTTAAAATCACCACACACAAAAAAAACAATAGGACGCGTACTGTTTTCAAAGCAGCAGCTTGTTGCGCTGTCAGTGCCTGTGCCGCTTCAGTAAGACTGACCAATCAGATTGTCCCTTTATTGACAGCTACCTTTTTGGTCCTGGTTTTATGTCTGGTTTAATGTTTAGATTCTCCAGGTTCAGATTTGTTTTTTTTTACTAGCAATAAACATAGACAGCAGCATTAGTTATTATTGCTACAAAAGCAAATCTATTCAAGTTTAACACAGAAGCAGTGACTTATTGTGCAACTACTCAGCCCAGAAGCCATGGTCCTCGATAAAGTAAAGTTGAATAGCCCTGTCCTAAAGTCTGTCATAAAGTATGACTCCTACCAGAGGCAGCTTCTCAGCCCTCAATAGATTAAAAATACTTTTGGATAGAATTTGAAACACTTTGAAAACTTATTCCTCTGAAGCCTTTTCTACTGATCTATTGTGAACAGTTGAAGTAAACTCTAAAGTAGACTAGACTGTGTGACTCAACTATCGACTGGTTTTGTGAAGTTTACGGAAAAGAAGGACTTGCTTGCCGTAACTATAGGATGGTCTGACTTTCTGGAAAAGTTTGACTCAGATTCACGGGAAGAGGCTGGAAGACGATAGGCTACATGAGATGCAAACACTACTTAATAAACCAACTGAACTGCTGGGTTTAAAATGTCTATGGTATGATTTAGTTACTACTTTAAATTTGCTGTCTAGAGTCGACTAATAAGTGGCGACTGGTCACACCAAACAAGTTTCTAGTCAAGGTTTTATGCTATAATAATAATATCAGTGAGGGAAAGTGGGGTGACTTGCACCAGTGTCTTCACCAGTGAAAAAATTCATTATTGAAGACTTAGCACTTTCACTCATCCTGCAAAGATATTGGACGAGTATAAGGATTTCCCTTATTATACATTCACAGGCTAAAAATGCAGTGCAAACTCCATTAGTTCCCAATGTGACCTGGACGCTCCTCCACAGACAAGTGAAGCTACATGTGCAACTTTTATCTGGTGATGTATAGAGGGATTTTCGGTTGACGTCACTTTCCGCCCTACTGCACAATGCATTTTGCAGAAGGGCCCGTTCTCCATCTATTTACATGGGGAAACTTCTTTGAATAAACAACGAAACGGAATGACAGCTAGCAGTTTTCATCAGGTATGAAATGGTATGACAGATGTCTGTCTCCTTAAGCTTCAGACCGTGTTTTTTCACTCACCTGAATGTAAGTTTTAAGGGTCGTAGGATCAATTTCATTCAAAAATGTTGACTTAGCAGCATAACAGTGATTAACTTGTGTAGTTAGCTGACAACAGAGCTTTTCAACTTGTTTCCCTGTTTGTGTCTATGTGCGCCTCTGTTGATAAACAAAAAAATTCATCTATATATAATTTTTCTTCTGTTCTCACAGTAACACGTAAAAGAGGATGCTTATGACTCCCATACAAGACTGCTAGGCGAGTTCGGCCGAGACGTGTCAGAGTTTCTTGCATGGCTTGTACACCACCAGCAGCAGCCCACTGCGGTCTGTTATTGCCCAAAGCCGCACATTGGATTATGAGAGCCGTTTTTATTGAAGTCTTGTGGGAGTCGTCTGCAAGTTCGTGTAACCATGCTCCAGTGGTACGGCGCTTGGGCTTTAGGTGTGTCATTTTAAGTAGTACGCTTAGTCATTGATTTATGGATGCACTAGAAATCACTATTTGAAGTTTGCTAACTGTTAGTTTTATACACACATTTTATCTATAAGAAAACACTGAAAAGTTTGTAAAGTCAACAGTAAGTTGTAGCGAGGCTCTGACCTTTGCTAAATGTGGTCGTTGGTTTGTACCAGCTACACTCTCCAGACTTTCAAAACTTGCATATTTTGCGGGCTAATGCTAATGGCTATAGGAAAACAAATTCTTCAAAACATACCGCACTAGCTCAGATGCGAAGTGACACTTTCCCTGGTCTTGGAATTTACAATTGTTGCACGTGTGCTGATTTTGTAGTTACACAAAACCATTTTTACAATCCTTAAATTAGCTCAGTTTTGAAAAAATTTAGAATATTGGATAATGGAGAGCTGCTTTTGTTCACAATGTAAATCTTTCCTTCCCTGAGCCGTTCTGTCCTTCACACATCTGTTATTCCACTCATACACATCATTAGCATATTTCATTTGCGCTGTGTAATTAATAATGTTTTACGCAGCGTGCCTGTCCTGTTGCTGCTGCCCCTGTCGTTTTGTTGTCTGTGCTAGAAATACATTAGAATGTATTCCTATTGAGGCAGCAGAATGAAAGTGCTCTGTATTTAAAACAAAGATCTCGGGCTTCATTTACAAAGCTTGCTTACACAGTCTGCAGAGCGCACTCTGCACCATACGTGACAAGATTTTGCTCAGCTCTGTCCGAACTGGAATCCATGAGTGTGTTGTATGTAAAGTCTGAAACTCGGGGAAAAAAACACACTCGAGGATAGAAGCAGATTGGAGTTTGAGAAAATGTGTTGATGCTGTTGTAGACCTTGTTGTCTCACCCATCAGGCTTTGAAGGTTCGGAGGCGTGGTTTGCTCCAAGCAGTTCATACTTACACCTGGTTCATGGCTGATACAATTGTATCAGCAATCTGTGAAAGGAAATCAATGAAAAAGGAGTTCCAAGTAAGCTATAAAATGGGGAAAAAATACTTGATGTCAATAAGATATTATTATATTATATTATATTATATTATATTATATTATATTATATTATATTATATTATTATATTATATTATATTATATTATATTGCGTTATTTGTATGTAATATGTTTCGTATTTTGGTCATACTGTCTTTGGGTGATTTCTTGTGATTTTCACTGAGATTCGTGGCTTTAAACTAGAAAATCTCAAGGTTTTGCAGATATAACACAAATCTACAGCGCCGAGGCTCGCCTCACTCAGACCTGTGACACATACAAAATGAACAGGACATGTTCATGCAGTGCATGCTCTCAATGTTTTTTCAAGTGCTTCATCTTGTAATAGTCAAGAAAGAGAATATTCTGCAAAAGTGAGCACTTTTAGTGAGTTTGTTTGACAGTGAAAGTAGCCGAGGTGAGCAACTATATAAATCATCACAAGCAAATATTTCACAGCAAAAGTTCAAAAAGCTGTAATTATCAGTCCACAACTACTGTACAATAGCAGTTCCCAGTGATAGTGTCTGTGCCTTGTGCTTTTCACCGTCTCGTTCCGGCATGCAGAGATGCTTCACAAGAGGTCAGGTACATGTCAACGTTTAGGGACCACCTCCAACAACTGCACTTGTACAAGTATTTCCATCACAGTGCTAACTGGACTGCAGCATCCAAAGGAGCAGCAGCAACTTGGGTTTCAATGATCTTGTTAAGATGAAGGTTCAAATTATTATTTTTTAAATCATATAGTTTTTTCTGTTGCAACTTTTGATTTTGAAAGAAGTCAAAGACACTCGATGGTTATCACATCACAACACAGTTTTAATGCTGTAACGTACTGTACGCGCAGTTCTTAACGCTGGCTGAGGAAGTGTCCTACGACAAAAGGACTTTACACATTCTGTTCAACCTACAGATTTGTGGTCGAATTATATCTGTCCATAAGATCTTTCAAAAGCCTCATGTGAACTTTGTACATGTGAAGGAGCAGGTTTGTGTGATATCTGAGATAAGACAAATGGCAAATACTGTAATTCTCCACATTTAGGTTCCTGTTCCAATAGTTACATGAGAAACATCTTGGAGGCTGGTGACTCCTCTCCCTGGGTCTTTACTGGCACAACTGCTCAGGGACAGGGACACCCTGGACAAGATATGGCACGAGGCAAGCAGCGGAGCAGATTTGTGACAGAAGTAAGCTGTTGTTATCTTTTGTACACATATTTTTTAATAATCCATATTCTGATTTTAGGTCGCTAGCCATTACCTCAGTAGAAAAAAAAAAAAAAAACGTCCAAAACTGGTTATTTGTTATCAACTTTTTATATAGAAAATGGGCCTTTTGTGTCACATTTTCACCACCTCACCATTTTGCTATGAGATCTTTAGTACACTCTTTCTACACCAGATGGCTGTCGGAACTGCACATTGCTGTTTATAATGTACAGTATATCTTGTTTTGTTAAACTTTTCAGATAACATTTTGTTTGCTTGCTCTGAGAAATAAACTACACTTGCCTTTAGTTTTCCAGTGTGGTTTCTCTTCGTTGTCTGACCCTGTCCTCCTCTGGGTCCTTCTTTCTCTGGACCTTGTGCTTTTGTAATCATCACATTTCTGACAGCTGATATTGGCGATTAGAAGCTCGTCACATGTGCGGTGCTTGCAGATTTTACTTCATATGCTGCACTTTGGGTGATTGATGTGTGGAACCACCTTTGACCTCAGGGCTCTGTATTCCTAGGATAAGTATTTTTAAAGAAATATATTACTGACGTACACTGACGCTGTATTGATTTTTGGGAGGTGCTCATGCGGCATTAAAGGAGACATGTTGTGCAAAACCAACTGAAATTGGATTTCAACAGTGTTATCTCATGATTAGTTTACTCAAAGTAGTATTTAGATTGTGAAAAAACAATTTTCTATTGACCCTTTATATATGTCATCACACTCTTGAAGGGAACGCCCACTTTAGAGTATAGATCAGGCCCAAAAAACTCCAGCCTGACCTGACCTGACCCGACCAGAGCTGACCGGAAGCCTAAGTGAGCCCGCCCTGCTACTCACTGAACTGTGGCATTTTAATGACAGTAAAAGCACATTATTGATGTGTCTCATGTGTTTACATGTTTACAGTGTCTCCAGAACCAGAAGTGTAATCTTCTTCCCGCTCATCTCTCTTTCCTTCTTTTCTCACTGCGCACTTTCTCTCTCTCGTCTTTTTCTTGCTACGCGGATACATTCACACTCCTCTGTCTCCTTGTTTCCTTGGTCTGAGCATACGAAAGATGTCTTCCTACAGCTCTGCGCGTGTCATACATACACAAGTCTTTTGTCTCTCTGTCTCCTCAGTTGATGTATCAAACACACTCCATCCCAAAAGTCGGGTTGGGCTCTAGCCAAGTTGAGGTTCAAAATCTAAACTCCTGCCCACTTTAACATGACAGTGGGCAAAAATGTTGTCTTTGTGCGTTACAACTATGGAAACTGCCAAAAACCTGCCTTTTTCTAAGTTAATTTGTATCTATTTTATTTGGAAGATGGTCACATCTTGTTGTACAATTGGCTGCACTAACAGACAGTTGAAAGCCTAATGTTTTTATCAAAAACCTTTTGATGAAGACAGAAGACGTAATGTGGCAGCAATAAATCATTTTTGCAGTGTTAATATCTCTCTGCCAAACTGCTTTAATAGTTTGTGACTCAATATTTTGGGGCTGCTACAGTGCTGAGACGGCCTTAGCTCTTTTGGCTCTGAGGTAAGATGGCAAATGCATTGGGTAAATATCTACCTTTATTATTACAAAACTATCAAATGTAAATTGAGATGAAAAAATTATTTTTTTTTTTCCTTTGTCTTGCCTTAAGTTTAAATGTGAGTTTTAGTTATTCAGCTTGACTGTGGTGGTAAATTATTTTAAAATGTCCCCTTCATGTTTTCTGTCCACACTGTCTGCACTCTCCAGCCTGTTTCCAGCCTCCAGCGCTGCTCATATGGAACCAATAGCCCGGCGTCGGTCGGAGCAGTCACCGCTGTCAGGGCTGGAGTGTTGTGTGGTGGCTGATGGAACACCTCAGAGCTGCTGGGAAACGCAGAGGAGCCGTTAGCGGGAACCTCTGTTATCACACTGACACTGAGCTAATGGAGCCACTCAGCTAGTGTTGGTTTAACCCAAGAGCTGGACAAGAGAGATCAGATGTGACAAGTGTGGTGCTTTAGCTGATTTGTTACAGGTTAAAGCTGGACCCAAATGTGCTGATGAACACACACACTGACAGTTTAAACTATATGCATTGTGCTATACCAGTAAGATTGAATGTCTCTCCACTCTACATTTCCATTTCACACTGTTTATAACTTGTCTAATCAGTCTAGCAAAAGAGGTGGTCTCACATCCACTAGATCTAATCATGACTGACTTCAGAGATCAGTAGATAAAACATTAACACTTTTGGCCACATCATTGTACTAGTTTAAAGTCCATATGGCATCACATTTTCTAATTTTGACTTAGTTTAGTGTGATAGTCCTGAATTCATGCTGTCGTCTTTGTTAGCAAAGATGACAGCATGTGACGTTTGAATTCAGCTAAACAAAGATGGCAGTCTATGGTTTTGAACTCGTGCATGTAACAAATGACAAGTCGTGCTCAGCTAAATACTGTTTTTCTGTATTTGTCATTTTCCGTTTTCCAGAGCACTGATTCCCTGGTTCTCCAGTAGTCATTCAAATCAAACAGCTGCGTATGTGGCAACTGGCGACGCAGACGATTTTTTCAGACTTCAGCCATTTTCTGGTAATCTGTATTTTAAAACACAAGTAGGCTATAGGCTGTTCAGTTACAACTCAAAACAAAGTGCATGCAAATGAATCAGCTGTTCCTATGTGGACTCAGAGCAGTTTAAAGTTTCACTTTCACTTTCTTTCCACACACAGCACTGTAACAAACGAGCAACATTTGCTTTCAACATTAAAGCTTTTACCCCTCTCTTTACCTGGAGAAAAAAACAGAAATGAAGAAGGCAGGATAACGTATGTTTTTACTCTTATTTGGCTGCAGTGCAGACGCACCTGGGTGGTTTCCTCACTGAGTGGGGAGGGGTTAATCTCACTGTGAAGCGCTTTGTGACTCTGTCTGTGAAATGTGATATACAAATAAAGATTACTTACTTGCCACAGTGGTTTATATTTGGGATTCTGCGTCCAACTGAAATGATGAGAAGGAAGATGTTACAGTTAAGTCTGGTTCATTTTATCTGTTTGATGACATTCTTCTGCATAAACTTCAGACTGTGACTGGATCACGTGGATTTATAAATCTTAAAACTTTAGACAGAAAGACTCGCACTGGAGATTGTGTTTTAATTGAATATGGACCTGTTGTTTCTTTATTTCTGCAGTTAAAGAAGGTAAGCTGGCACACTGCGGTTGCAGCTGCAGGGCGCAGACATAAGCTCGCGCAGTTTGTTTGGGAGAAGTGAGACATGAACTGTGCTTTAGTTTGTGCAGGCACAGTTCTAAGTTCATCTAGTTTGTTTGGGAGAAGAAGAAAATTGCTGTGACACTGTGGAGTGCACATTTGGCATTTAGGCTACAAGGTTTTTGCTGTTTGTTGAGCGTAGTTCATGTCATTGTGGGGAGCGCATGTGTGGCATGTTTGTTGTCTGCTTATTGAGATTTAAAGCCAAGGAATCGAAAAAGTGCGTCATGTTTTCGATTCCAGTATTTCCCAAATGTTTTCAGTCAGCACAAAATAGGAATCTTTTTTGGTGTCCAGCCCTACTCAGCAGTATAAGCCTATTTATTTCCATGAAGTTATTATTGATTCTGGCCAATGTAACTATAAAGTAACTGTTTCATAAATTAATGTAAAATATTATGACTTTTTAAACACTGTGAACCCTTTACATGCTGCGTTACATGTATTTGTGGGTTTTCAATCAATGCTAAGGGCCGCCATCTTCACCATCACAACAGAGTTACGCCGTGCATGCTGGGATAGCGTGACAACAGCTGAATCTCAGTTTATGTTGTGTCAGTCCTCAGACACACGAGGAAGCAGCTGAATGTCTGACAGCTCACAACAGACTGCTCTAACCTCCCAGTCCCGCCACACTAAAGTCTTTCCCAACACTCACTAATGATCTGGAACTGCTGCTCCAAATCCAAACTTTACTTTCACTGTGGAATTACCCTGATCTGTTATTGGTTTATTTAACTGCTTTTGGACTGATCTGACTATGGCAACGTTTGCATTTTTCTCTCATAAAACTGTGCAGCTCCAATCCAACTGTTTCCCCTGGACAATAGTTTTCTTTTGCTTTTCGAACAACCTGGATGACTCAAGTTCACCCAACTATTAGCCAAACTTTTATTCAAATTGAACCATATATTCTTTAGTTTGAACTGCAGAGCTCATGTTGCCATCAAACAGAAATATTGAGCACTCAGAAGGAAATTAGATTTGCAGGATTTAAAGGTGGGGCACAGATCGAACCATTTTGGGGCCCTATGCAAAAGTCAAAAGTGGGAGCTTTTCTACAACCAACCAACAAAAATAAATGTAGGCTAAATGATTAAGTAAACTCTAAGATAGTTGTAAATAAAAATATGAAAATGTATTAATGATCTTTAATCGACGTGTCAAAAGACATGTCATTTCCAACTGATAAAATAACTTTAATCTAATCACAGTGTGGCCAGTGTTGGCTAGAATACAGAATACTTGGTCTGAAAAGTATTTTGTATTGTATTCCATTACTTGGCAAATTTTTGTACTCTATTCTAAATACTTGGAATGCTTTTTATATTGAAATGCAATAGAGCATGTTCCAGTGTCACAAATCCCTTTCTAACAGGCCGGTGCACTTGTTGTGAATGTTTCGTCAAACTTTTTATAGCGAAAACAAACTGTTCGTCTTTGAAAAACGAATCTCATCCGTAGTTAAAAATGAACGCTCCAAACGCAGGCGTCTTCTTTGTTTATCGTAAATAAAGTCCTGGAAAAGTTAAACAGATGAACTAGCCATCAACAAACTCCTAATGTAGCTGTCAATAAAAGGACAATCTGATTGGTCAGTCTGTCTGCAGCAGCGAATGGCCTCTAAACAACGCCAGATCTGATTGGACACTGTTTTTTCTTTGCCCCTGAAGTGGCACAGACTGACAGCGTGACAAGCTGCTGCTTTGACCTTACACGTCCTATTGTTTTTTTTGTGATTTTAACAACAGGTCTACATATGTTTTACAAATGTGGTTTATTTCATTGATTTTATAGAAGTAACTGTATTCTAAATACCTCGATTGAAAGCAGTACTGTAATGGAATACAAGTACTCATAAATTGTATTCAGAATACATAACGGCGGTACAAGTATTCCGTTACTCCCCAACACTGTCAATGGGTCATATGCTGTCATGATTCACTGGTTCATGGTTTTATTGAAGAAGAAGCTGAAACTACTGAACAAAAGGTTCATTAGCAAGTGTGCTTTATGACAGAGACCCTGTGGTCACACACACAGACCCATGCAGAGGTTCCTTCCTCATGAAACGTCATTATGAAGAGCCTTTGCTGTATTAAAATACAGAAATATACTGCTTGGTACAGATCGGATGAATACTTATTGTAGTGGTACCAGCCTCAAACTCAAAGCTTGGTTATAGTTTTACACAAAGAACCTGAAACATCCATATTTCCTCTATTACTAATAATGAACAACATGGAAAGACAAAAGCAGTGATTGCGCTCACCTTTGCAGATGACCTCGCTTGGCAGCTGAGGAAACCCATGCTCACTAATCCCTCAGGTATTGCCCACATGTGTGATGTGTTTGAGGAGGTGAGCTGATCCAAACCAGGTGTGGCCCTGTCATGTGGACCTTCTGAGCTGCTGACAGTGATTCATATTACACACATGAGCATTCCTCTGGTTCACAAGTTCACAACACGTGTAAATGTATGAATTTTGTTGGAAGCATATGTGGCATCTCGAGGGTTTACTGTACTTGGATATATTCACATAAATGTATCAGTTACACTTGTTGTCCAACAACGCCAGGGCATCTTATACCCCAAATGCAGCTCATAAAGCGCACATGTTCGTTTATTGATTAAAAATTAGGAGGCTTTGCTTGAGTTACAATAATTTATTTAATTACTTATTTCTTTGTTTGTTTGTTTTGTGTAATGTGAACGACCACATGAAAAAATCGGAATTGAGAATCCGATCCTGCAGTGAACGTAGCCTTTGACTTCAGACTTGACATGACAATGACTCAGTCCCACCTGTGTCTAAATCCACCTGTTTTCATGTATTTCTGATTGGACTCATTCTCATGTTTATTCAAGAAGATTAAGTTTCTTTTGTTGAGACGACAAACTAAGAAAAAGTCCCTGCACCTGCTCCTTGAACACTGAGTTGAAGGCAGACATAAGCTCTGGTTGCGTGTGAGTGATGAGCTTCCTGCGCAGAGGTCGTACAGGATCCAGGGGCCGTTAGAGGAGACGAGGAGGTGTCAGGAACGTTCATTACACGCTCTGCTGCTCACACATTACCTGGGCTTCCAAACAGACATCAGTCACCCACATGGAGGGTACTTCTGTCCTCTGAAGAAGCACTGCTGATGACTGCTGTGGATAAGACTGAGAAGTGATCTGTGGTGAGATTAAAGCACCGGACAGAAAACTTGTGCTACTTTGACATTAAGTGACAGTTATAGAGGGATTATCGGTCAATGTCACTTTCTGTGCATGCTCCACGCAGAAAGAGCCACTCTCCATCTGAATAGCTGGGGAAACTTCTTTGACTAAAACAACAAAATAGGATGAGAGAAGCTGTTTGGATCAGGTCTGAACCGGTCTGACAGACTTCTGGTGCCTGAAGCTTGACACAGTGTTTTTCTCACAATTTTTTCGACTGAATGTATTGTCTAGAGGTCGCGAGGTCAAATTTCCTTCACAAATGTTGATTTAGCAGCAAAACCTTTGTTCTTGCACAGTCTTGTAGTTAGCTGACAACAGTGCTGACTCGAATTGTTTTCACGATTTGTGTCAATCAGCAGTGACTCTTTATGCGTATCGAGTGTGCGTGCAAACAGACTGCAAACCAAAACACCGGACAGTCGTGTGCTCGAGTCAACTTTTCCTTCAGTTTGACTTGGTGTGAGTGTTTGTCAATGGGGCCCGTGAGCTCCTCCTCTGTTTCCTCTTCACACTGACACTTTAAAGGTGCTTTCAGACCAGAGGCGTCAATTCGCTCCAGACGCCCCGCGGTGGCCGCTTATATTCGAAATTAGTTGCGTTTCTCGCGCGACCAACTTGCAGCTTTCAAACCGCGGCGTGTTCATGCAGCCACGGCATCTGTGACTCTCCATTTTAGAGCACTGTGCAAGTCTGATGTCAAGTGGACTCTGGTGTGAAGAGCCCGTGGGTGCGTGAGTTTGACCCCAGGCAACAAAACAGCTGATGAAGACATTTGTATCTGTAGCAGATATGCAAATCTTAAACTTTAAGAATCCTACTTTCTGTACAAACACATTTTATTATCGTTTTAAAATACAAAACAAACACTATGTCTTTATTTAATATAGGCTATGCATAAGTGCAGAAAAAAAGACAATTAAATTTTACTCGTATGGGACTTGAAGCTGGGACTCTGGTTTCCCAACCCTGCGCTTTACACATGCGCCACTACGATACTCTGTGTTAACCAACGGAAATGACAGTATATATTACTATTGAAAACCTCGTGTTTGCCGTCATCAGCCTGTCCAGAGGGAAAATATAAACCTGTTCATGTGGTTATTTTCACTATAGACCTGATACAAAAGCATAAACACAGACAGACAAACTTGAACAGCTTTCCCATAGAGAAACACAGGCTCAGTGGCTCGCGATGACGCACCACAGGCACGCACGGGGCAAGCACACATATTCTGCTGCATCTGGCGGTGTGGCCACCCATGCGTGGACGCACGGCTGTAGTTTCGCTTGTTTACGCACGTCATTTTTGTCGCTTGCTGTGTGTCTGGGCCCTTATTCACGCTAAATAAAGATTTGCTGACAGCTTATGAGATTTAGAACATGTACTTGCACCCAAACTGTTCCCAGAGTCTATGATTTTACGCTCTGTGCTGAGAATTATCAGACGCATGTTTCTGTTTTTGTCAGTCTTGAGCAGCACAAGAGAAGCTGATGTGTCTCTCCTAAGAGTAGAACAGGAGGCTGGTCACTTTAAGCTTGTAGGATTGGTCAAACAGGGTAAATGTAAAGCACAAACCAGAGGGTGAAGCCAATAGACATAATGATTGATGGACTGACATAAATTTCAAAAACTATCATGCTCAGAAGGCGGTGCAGGCTCTACACAACTTGCGAAGTCTGCAAATAGGAAAGTCCGACTCTGTGTACTTGAAAAGCCAAATCTTTCCTTCAGTCGTACTCGATGCAGGTTTGTGAGCCTCTGTACTCTTCCATTTCTCCCACAATTCCCTTTCACTCCGCACAAAAGCACATTTCCTCTGCCTGTTGACCCGTTGCCTCTTATTTAGGTCAAACAATCCCATGACAAACGAGCGTCTTCATGCGCCTGACCCCGAGAACCAATCAGAGCGCGACGCCGGCGAAAACGACCGCCCCGGCACTGCGCTTCATTAATTACCACCTTTCTATCAATATCTAATTATGTGAGCTGTCCGGACGAGCTCGGAGTAAGATGGACCTCGCGCCGGAGTCTTTCTATCGCCACCAGGTCGTCGGTGAAAGCAGGTAACGCGCCGTGGCAGTCTGTTCTGCCGTGGCCGTTTTGAGCGATTCAATTAGCAGTTAGTTTTGTCGGCGGAAGGACACGCACAATAATTCATTTTCATTAAGTGAATGGGCAGATAAAGGGCAACGCAAGCTGGTTTGTATTCTGCTCACCATTCATTTCCATTATGTGTGTTTGACTAGCCTCAGAGGAAATCCATGATAAAGTGTTCAATGGACTGGAAGGAACAAGGTGTAAGAGTGGAGAGTTACTAAAGCAGAGGTCTGAGAGGAGCTTTTTCATCTTAAAGGGCAAATATTAGGCTCAATTTTGTATTCTTCATAAGGAAGGCAAAGGGAATGCAAGCAAAAGTGTGCATGCAGAGGTAGAGATGTATTTTTTATCTATTAAACAAATTGGGCTTTTCCATAAAACACACAGTAGGCTGTGTGTGTGTGTGTAGAAGCCTAAGTAAATGAACCTTTTGTCTAACTTTTTACAGAAGTTACAAAATACAACTTGGGTGTTCAAAATGTTCTTCAATAAAATACAGACTAAAGAGAAAACCCACACTGGACATATGAAAGTGGCCATAGTGAAAAATCTAAATGGTTGATTAGATATTTTTAATGGTAAATCGCTTGGTATTGGCTTTAAAATTTGGGCTTTAGAAAAAACTATTCTTCTGCATCTAAGGCAACACCTTTTGACAAGTACAAACCATTGTGTAATAAATTATTTTTAAGTATAATATTTCCCAATATTTTTGATCATAGATTGCAGAAAGCAGAACTGTGATGAGCTGTGGTTTGTTTATGTAATAATAACTACTGGGATCAGATTTGGGTGAAAAAACAAACAACTTTACCAACATTAAGCCTCTTAAGTCCAGTAATAGAAACCTGAACTTACACAAAAAACAAGGTCTAGAAAGTGACAAGGCCCTTTGATTCCTCATACTTCAAACAATTTTCCCTCCCTACCTAACACTACACCGTTTGTAACCATTTGCATAACGCCAAATTAAACATGTTACATGTTAGTAAACTTCAGGAGTATCACTTTGATAGCTATAAAAACTTTTTCAAGTATGCCTTTATAAAACTGGTGTTCAAATGCATCGATTGCTTGGCTCCAGCTGATGTACTGTAGATGTGATTGAAAAGCATGGAACTGGTGAGCTCACACAGACTGAAGTGACTGCAGACCAGCCATGTAAGACCACTTGGTCAGAGAGCTTTCACTGTTAAAGGTCCACACAAACACCAGACCTGCCGAGTCAAAACCTCTCACAGATCTGCCATTGTTTAACAGTAAGCTCAAACAATATCCTAAATCCAGCCAAACGTGATAATTTGATTGCATGTTTTTATTGTAGGACCAGGTCTGCAAATTAGCTCTGAACAAGATGGCCTATGAACATGGCATCAACAATGTTCTGTCCCTTTCAAATAAACTAATCATAACCTGCTCAAATAAAACAACTATTAAGGCTTAAATAATCTCTTTTATCATTACAGATATTATACACAGAGCTAATCTTCTTACACCTGTCCCTTGTTTTCTTTCTCGTTCACTCCTGTGTGTACAAACACTTACGACTCTTCATATCTCTTACCTTCTCTTCTCTGTCTCAGGAACAAGCCTAATCATTTATTAATCCCATAACACAGCGGAGGTAAAAGCGCCGTGCCGATACGGTCTGGTCCCGTTAAGAGCAGTCCATTAGCTCACCATCTGACCCAGACGCCGTGCACTTGGCTGGGTACGACTCTGAGCAGGAGCAGTCCCATCAGAGCTGCATTATCTGTGTCCCGAGAGAGGACGCTAGCCTGTCCTTGGGCAAAGCACTTAGAGTAAACAGTCTGCGGAGGAGAAAGGAGGGGCGGCCATTTTAATCAAGAGAACAAATGGAGAAAATACAACTGATGCATGCTGAGATTTTGGTGCAGGGATTAAAGGAGATGAATGATGTAAATGTCACTTTTCTGAGTTTGTAGACTTGGTTTTAACACAGTTGTATTTGTCTTTTTGCACATATTAAACAACATTCACGGCTCCACAAAAAACTTTGTGCGACTGGAATCATGACGTATTTTACATCAAAGGAGACCTGCAAGTGTCTTCTTTTATTAAAAAATATAATTGTACATGAATCCGTTCTCTTTTTATAGCCATTTGAAAATTCAAAACTAAACTCAGAATCAACTTTTTTTCAATGTCAGAATGGGGTCAAAAATGAATTATCTACTGTTTCCAGGCTTTTTTTGGACAAAAACGGGGCTGTACTGCCACGCTGGGCAAACGCTGTCAGTGCATTTTCAGTACCCGCTGACGTCACAGTGAGTTGACGCGGCAGACGAGCCGCCCAGATGGTTTATCTAAACTCCTGGGAAAGACATCACCCGGTGCGTCATGACAGCAGCTGTTATTTGGCTCAGCTTGTTGAGCGAGTGACGCGTTGTGCCACCACTAGTTCAATGATGTGCAGGTTCGAAACTTGTTCTTGTGTTTTTCATTTTCCCTTTTCGTTTTTAGAAAATACTCACATAACAGGCTCATGCGCTTATGTAGACTAAAGCAAAGGTTTCATACGCATGTTTTGCAAAGTTAATATAAAAAAACTTGACGTGCAAGACTTGGTGCTGTTGCTGTACAGCTCCCTCTGCTGCAAATCCCATGTCAGGACCAGGACGGCTCCGACACAAAACTCACATCATTCACTCGCTGTTCATATTTGGTGCTGTCAATCAATGTCTGTTCACACCCACTGGGCGTCTCTTAAAAGTCCTCCAGGCATTTCCCACTTTTGAGCCTGTTTGAGGTTCAGTTGTGGGCAGAGTTAGTCTCTGAACGCGTGTTTAGCCTCACTTTAAAATAAAAATAGGAAGTTTTACATGACTAAAACAATGAGTAAGAGTGTCTTTTTCATCTTTAAACCAACAAAAGCTGTGTTACAGATGAGAAGGCAGCAGCACGTTTCTACTTTCTGATGATTCAGCCTCTTTCTTAGAGCTTTTTTTTTTTTTAGATTATATTGAACCTCCAAACTTGAACAAATCCAGTAGTTTGACTTCCTCTGACACTTTTCACTCGCTCACAGAAGAGGAAGTTTCTAGACTCTCTGCATGTGTCGTTCTCCTCAGAGTCCTAGTCCAGCATGATCGTCTTTTCTTCATTTTAAACATCATATATCTGCTATAAACTTACTCAACTATGTTTATACTCCAAGTTGTTGTGTCTGTAATGTGTTTGAAAAGAAAGTCGGTCTCCAGAAGCAGCCTACTGCACTGGGTAAGGAAAACAGACACATTTTCTGGTCATGTGGCTCCTAATGCTCATCCACTTCCTCCCTCTGCTGGTGAATCTGTGAAACTGCACTATGTGTTTGACTGTAGACGAAGTCAACACGTGCATCAGAAAGCCCCCCATTGCTGCAGAGAATAAAAAATCTGTAATGGAAATTAACGACATTGGATGGCATTCAATTTTTTTAAATTCAGGCAATCTTCGCTCAAAAAGTGGTCAGGGGCTGATTACTGGAACAACAAACAGTTCCCAAATGTGAAAAAGCCTCATCGCCCCTGTAACAGAGGGATTCAGAATGTCATACAGGTGGATTATTCCAACACAAAACAGAAAATGATTTATACCTCAAGCCCCAAGGCAAAGATGGTGAGAGCAAACTGCAAAAACAGAACTAGAAGTGGTCAAATCAAGCTGTACTTTGATGTAATACTCTTTCTTCCAGTCTCTGCAGTCTTACTTCTGCGAAACACGGCTAGAAATCTTCCATATTTACAGCACCATCACAGTGTAAGAGCCTCTGTGCAGATCTAATGAATTCCACAGTCTGGTAACAGGCTGGCAGCTGGGAAATGGAGAAACGTAGCCAGAGGCAATGGTGAGGAGGATTTCTCTTCATTGTGTTAGTTCGTCCAAATCCAACCAAACATGACAAATGAGCAGCAAGATTGTACAGAAGAGCAAACGTACTGGACCTCACCTGATAACGCTGATCTGAGTGAGGATGGGAACTTCAGTCGATGGCAAATTAAGCTTTGGGCAACATGGATAGAAGGTGTCCATTTGTAGAAGAGTATAAGACTGGAACGCAAGCAATAGTTTTCATTACATTCAACTTTATCGACCTGCTTCAAATGTTTCCATTGAATCGTTATTTTGACAAATTATTATTATTATTATTATTTTTTTATACGAGTAAGATTGGAACTTATCACAATCTTTGATTGTGCTTCTTGCCACTATGCCTTGGAAATAATCACTTTTAAAGGACTAGGTAAAACTGCATCTTATTTTCTTAAAAACGGCCAGTTTGAAGAAGAGATTTAACAAGAGAGTGAAAGATATTAAAAACTACAACAAACAAAGATGTATAAAAAAAGTGTATGTGCATCTAGTTGGCTGGGGAGACTTCTTTTATAAAAACAACAGAACAGAACAAGGCCGAGCTGTTTGGATCAAGTCTGAATCCGTCTTACTAAAGTCTGGCTCCTAAAGTTTGAGACAAGTGTGTTTTGTCGTGAAG
The DNA here is from genome assembly GCA_038363315.1 of Mugilogobius chulae. Classification (NCBI taxonomy): domain Eukaryota; kingdom Metazoa; phylum Chordata; class Actinopteri; order Gobiiformes; family Gobiidae; genus Mugilogobius; species Mugilogobius chulae. Next base: position 7,661,044 of record CM076413.1, on the reverse strand, counting down.
ATGAATTTAATTCACAAATGTGGATTTAGCAATAAAACTTTTGTTTTCTCACAGTGATAACCTCTAGTGTTACTGCTACAGTTTGCGACAGCTTGGAGGTTGGTGCGCATCCCCTGTGTTTAAAAACAAATAATCCCTCTACATGTTTTATACGTTATCTATAATAAGCTCACAAAAGGTATTCGTTCATTCATTCATTTTCTATCGCTTAATCCCATTAAGGGTCGCAGGAGCCTATCCCAGTCACTTTGGGCCTTAGGCGGGGAACACCCTGGACAGTTTCCAACTCATCAGACAACAATTCACTCTCTCATTCACTCACAGGGGAAATTTACAGTGATGTCCAATTATCCTAAACATACATGTTTTTGGAGGTGGGAGGAAACCAGAGCACACAGGGAGAACATATACACTCCACCCAGAGAGATCGTGAGATGTTAATATACGATCTCCTTATTGGGAAATAATAAGGAGAGCTCTAACCGCTCTGCTACTGTGCACCCCCAGATGGGTGTTGAGAACAACTTAAAAAACACAATAGAAGCATAGTACACAATCATTCACACAAGAACAAAGTCTTTCTGCTGACACCAGAACAGAGTGTTGCACTGTGAGATGACCATTAAAAAGCATTAGGGCTTGACACTAACAAATGCTTTGTTTCGAAGACAATTCGTGCACTGAAATGACAAGAATGAGTCCAGCAAAGGCACATGGGCTCTTAAAACTCACAAGAACCTTTGCCCTCAGTGTTGAAGCTGAACAGGCCAAAGTTTGAAGCAAAACACAACTCGAACAACAGTTGAGGAAACATTACATCATCAGATTTGTGTGTAAGTGATTGTGTAAACAGTAGTGTGCTGAGTCAAGTGGATGAACATTACATAAAGGTCACAGTAAGTGAATAAATACAGGTCTGTGCTTGGGTGTGTGAGTAATGGAAAGTGTCAGAAAGTCTTTACACACAGAACCAGACTGTTCCAGAAGGAAACCCCCAAACTGCTGTCCGTCAATGTCACCTCATCATGAGCCTTTCTGATCTGTTTCTAATCATGGATGGATCAAGACCAAGGCTTCTTTCACTAGACAACATTGACTTGTCTGTTTTTATGTTCTTTTCTCTCTTTCCTACTTGCACAGGTGTGTCTGTTCAACAAACATACTGCCATACTTTCTGGATCATCGAGTGCATTTGATTAAGAGACCCAAAACTAAAGTTAAGAAGAAGAAAAAAAAAATTGACTGCATCTATTTCTAATCTGCAGACTCGTGTCCTGCAGGAGCGCCCACATCCCGACTGACAAGAGAGCGCATACACCGTACAGTGTACTGGACATACACGTTACAGTGTACTGGACATACACAGCACACAGTACACTGGACATGCACAGCACACAGTACACTGGACATGCACCGCACAGTGTACTGGATGTACACTGCATATTGTACTGGACATACAGCGTACAGTGTACTGGATGTACACTTACGCGGGGATTGTAACTCCCCAATCGGAGTCAGTGCCGAATTTGAGTCAAAAGTTGATGTGCGCATGCCCAGAAGCATCTGCGCAGGCGCATACACGTTAGTGTTTGACTACGGCAACACATACGAGGACAAACAACATAGAATATGCTATATTTATCATTTACTTTTTAAATGTGCTTATTTTAGGTTACATATGAGCTTAACGTTTGTGAAAACACAATATTTAACTGTTAATAAACTTAAGCAAACAGCTCAGAGCAGAGAAACTTTGAGGTCACCATTGTTAGTGTTAAATTGAATGTTTTTTATGAGTGTAGAAAGTACGAAATTTTACGTGCGTTTTACAAAAATAGACGTTATTAAACTTTCTTAACGGACGTTTTTAATCTCATATGATTGCCAATCTAAGGTTACAACTGACAAATAACGTTTTTAGCCGTTTCTGGCACTTTAAACAATGAAAATATAGTCAAGCTAACAACTAGCATGATTGACTCAAATTCGGCACTGACTCCGATTGGGGAGTTACAGGGATCCCACTACATGCAGCTGCGCTCCGACCCCAGTCCACCTCCGAAAGTTGCCGCAAACCCCTCGCCCACTGTCCCCGCTACAGTCCGCTCCGCAGGGCTTCGTTGCCCCGAGGAGGCTCAAGAAGAACCTGCGCCAAAAACACAAGTTTGTGAAATCAAAGTCCTTCTTGAAGATCAAATAACTATATCAGGTGGTTTCATGTGATCACTAGCCAGGCTAACGCCACCTAGTGCCTCCGCTCCATTTCAGTTCACTCCAGCAACTAGTTTCCACGGAGTGAAATGAAACCGGCTGATACATCAGACTACGTGATCACTACAGTAGGACATATTTTCTTCCTCCGCTGAGGTAAAGAGGCTGTTACGAGCACGAACTCAATAACGTTGTCCTGTCCATGTGTCAGTGACGTAGTCTGTAGTTAACATTCTGCTGTGTCCAAATATCAAAGAAACTTTGTGTAAAACTACAAACTTTTCGTTATCTTATCAAATCAAAGTACATGCGGAGTTATTTTACTTTGTAAATCCGGACATAGTTTATTTTCTTTTTCCTGTTTGGTGCGTTTTGATTGGCGGAGATTGACTTGGCCGGACTCGGGCGGAGAAGAAAATAGCCGTGATCCGTATTTTGGTCGTACGGCGGCGGAGAGACGGAGCTGGGCGGATTCCTGCGGAGCCGACGTGCAGCATGTCGAACAGTCCTCATTGACAACAGTTCTGTGCAGCCACTCCGACAGTCGGAGCTGGGCGCAGCGGGACGGGGCGGAGCGGAGCGGAGCTGCATGTAGTGGGATTGGCGCCTTAATAGTGAACTGGACATGAACTGCACACTATGATCGCAATTACCGGCATTTTCTGTGTTTATATGTTCCACCATAAATATTGCGTCTTAAGGGGTGAGTTTAGGCTTTAAGTTACTAAAATGGGTAAAGTTAGGGATGGGGCTTGGGAAGGTTAAGATTAGGAAAAGAATTTTGGAAAATATAAATACATTTTCAGGGGTGGGCAATTATTTTTCCCCAAGGACCAGATTCGAACCCGGACAAGTGGTGGAGGGCCGAAGTTGGTCATTGGTGCAACAAATTATTGTTACTGTAAGTAATTTTTTGTAAAAGAGGCTTTTTAATATACTATTTTGATAATTTATTATGATACATCATAGGCCATCAAGCAAAGATACATGCTTCACAGCTAAATCAATCAAATAAAACAAAATTTAAAGACTAATACTTATTCTCATACTTATTCCAGGGGCCAGTTTGGGGGCCGCATTGCCGCAGTTTGTCTGAGTCTATATCTACACATCTTTACAATCACCATAGAAATGACCTGGAACTGCAAAAGGGCTTGAAAATTGTGCTAATCATATGCTAATGACATGCCCGGTTATGTCGTGGTGTATGTACATGCTTTCATGTGAGTTTGGTTTGATAGGACATTCACTGCGCAGGAATTTCTGCAGGACCTGTGGACTCGTGGGTAAACCTTCAGGAAGGGATATTTTTGTTCCCCGAAATACATAAATTAGCTGTGTTGTTATACCACAGGGTGTAGCAACTAGCAACCCGGAAATTAAAGGTAGTAACTTGCATTACTCTTTATCAAAGGTCTGAAAAACCCTGGTCTCCTTACCTCGTTTTCCTCATAGCTGCATTTAGCTTTGAGCAGGAGTGAACACTAACAGCAGCAGATGTGTGTGAATGACAGAAACATCCAGAAGTGTCCCCAGCTCCCTGAGGACATGTTCAGCTGCTCTGCCCACCACAGACTGTGCTCTCGCTCTCTGGCTCTGGGGACCACTCAGTCACTAAACATGAAACAGCTCTGAGTCTGTCGTAGTCTTCTGTCTGCTGGAGAAATGTTGCAGTGATTCTGGGCAAGTTATGGTGCACGTTTGACCGCGTTCAGTTCTTTAAATCTCCATTAAAGAGCACTATCTAAATACATTTGTCAGGACAATGGTGCAGTGGTGAGCCCTCTGGCCTAGAAGGTCCTGGGTTTGACTCACAGGCAGCTCAGGGCCTTACTATGTGGAGTTTGCATGTTTTCCCCCAACTCGATCTCACAAGAAACAGTGCATATACCACGACATTGCAGGACATGTACATGTCATTAGCTCGATTTCTCTGCTTTTATTGAGTAAATATAATATGCATCGCAGTCCCAGTTCATTTCTATGGTAGTTGTAAATATGTCCTTATCAATATTAATCAAATCCTTATTACCACAAGCCCCAGACCTAATCTTACCCAATTTAGTAACTTTTTTTCCGAAACTTACCCGCTAAACCAAAAGAAAACGGTGGGAACAAGTCGAAATAGCACCGTTGTCAGCTAACTACAAGAGTTTATCACTGTGCGAAAACAAAAGTTATGCTGCCAAGTCAACATCTGTCAGACTGGTTCATACATGATTAAAACAGCTAGCTGTTGTCCCGTTTCGCTGTTTAATTCAAAGAAGTTTCCCCATGCAAGCAGAAGGAGAGGAGCTCTTTCTGCATAACACAGTAGGGTGGAAAGTGACGTCAACCGAAAATCCCTCTATATAAGAGTCAGGTGTGTCTTGACTCCTTTATGTCTGATTAAGAACTAGATATCCCAAAAGTTACTGGGTAAAGCAAATAAATGACTTTGGGTGCTACATTTGCGTGCGGACCGTCTTTCTCTTTTCTCGTATGTTTGCCCTGTGTGTCTACATTCTAGACGTCGTGAATGTTTTTTTTTGTCATTTTTCAGCTGCACAAAATTTACTCATACTTTTTATATAAATACACAGGATGGGTCAGGAAAAATAGATGAAGAGATCAGAGTTTTTAAAAATATAGCTATAGGTGGATTTTGAAATGGGAAAAATTGGGGCAATAAAAGTAACCTTTTTTTGAAAGGATAACACTTTTGCAGATATGCAGTTCATCAAAAATCAATAGCATAGCTCGTATTTATTGCAGGATTGTTCCAGAGTCTGAGCCTCCTAATGTTTCCAGCTGTAGTCCTGTGTGATATAACTGTGTGAGTAACCCTGGTTCTCTGAGTGTCCCCTGGGTCCACACACAGCTGGAGTGAGTTGCTTCTCTCAGATTCACACTGACCTCCTCAGCAGCTGTGTCCAAGGTCGGCAAACATCCACAGGAGACACTGCATTTAGCTCAAGCTTTTTGTGAATGGTGCATCAAACAGACAGCTACAAAATACATGGGCGTAAGAGTTCTAACATTTTTGAGAATAAACACAAGAGATAGATTTAACAGCAGCAAAGGGCAGACGTGATGGTACCAAGAGTGCAGTCAGAGAGCGACACTACAAGGATCAAAGCTTTAGAATTTAATACATTTAAAATAATACATTTGGAGCACGAGGTCTACCTGGAACAGTAGGACGGAGCAGCCAAACAAAGGCCAGGAAATGCGTATGGGCAAAGGGGGAGCGACGAGAAAGGGAGCGCTTAAATAATCCACACACGCTCACCATGCGGGGCGCCAGGTAAAACACACCTTCAGCATTACGGCATCAACAGATCCTCAAATATACTTTCAATTGTATCTAACAAGACCTTGTCTCATCCCTAGTAAGTTAATTTAATGATTGTCTCTTTAGAAAAGCGTTCTGATAATCTGTGAGAAAAAGCTAAGTTTCAGGCTGTTGCCATTACAACAGGAAAGGAACAGTGGTAACTGGTAACTAATGACAACTGTAACAAATGTACTGCTGGACATTTATATTTCTTGACTGAAGTCTCTGAAAATCTAACAGAAATCATAACATCTATATTATCTTCACTCTGGGATTAGTTTAGAGCATTTTGTCATTATCACAGGAGTATTCAGTGACTTGTGTCTGGTCAAACATCTGCTTGAAATCCTCAGATAACACAAATGTACCGATGTGTCAGTTTGCAGCAAACATCCAAAGCACAGTCTTGTAGTGTATAATAGTGCTTTTTAATGAGCGGCTGTTGTCTGGGATCAGGGGCTCGCGTTGCCAGATTCACGTTGCCAGATCTGCTCTCATCTCTCTGTCCGGACTGGATGAAGTCATAAGAAGTGACTTTATGGCAGTGTTGTTCGTCCAAGGCCAATAACGGCTAAGTAAAAACAGGATGGAGTCTCCAGCAGCTTTTGATTTGGATCCAAACCGCCGCTGGAGCACACAGAGAGAGGAGAATAGCTGCAGTTTATAGAGAGGTAAAATATAGATGTAGCAATGCAGTGTTTCTTGAATAAAAAGGATTCATCTGGCCCAAAACTTAACTGTTGTACAAATAAATATCCACATTTGTGTTGTTCTCGTACATCAAACCTGCACCTACGCACCTCCACTTTGGAATGTCAGGCACCAGAACCAATAAAAAATGTAATAAACACATCACAAACAAATGTCTGAACTCTTGAAGCTGAAACCCTGTTGTTTAGAGACCAGCAGCAGTCCACTACGGTCCGTTATTGCCCAAAGCCGCGCGGATTCACGTGGGTTACCGAGAATGTTCGTATTATAAATTCAAAGCCGCATCCGCTGCGACCTCCGACAAAAATAGACTCTCTACGGATTCTTCCGCACACTCACGCAACTCTCGGACGTGCGCTCAGACTGCACCGAGGTCTGTGTACAAAGGTACATTGGTTTTAAGCACTTTTTAAGTCTAACGCTCGCACCCAGCGTACGGCAGGGGTGACTCACTTCTACTCGGTTTAGCCCTGCTCAGAGAGAGAGAGCATTTCTTTTACAGTGGGGCTGTTGTAAAGATGAGCAGTGCCTGGTTCCTTCTCTAATTTGAAAAGTTAATTATATCCCAAACATATCAGACTATATTTCAAAAGACACTGTTCAGTTACAACTCAGAACAAATATGCAACAAATGATTCAATTCCTCTCATGGACTCGGAGCCGCTTTTGAATGTTTCATTTTCACTTTCTCTCCACATGCAGCACTGAAACAGAAAAGGAGCGACAAAACATTTGCTTTTGACACTGAAACTTTTCCTCACTTTACCTGGAAAGGAATGGGAATGGAGAAGGTTGGATTACTTTTTTCTCTCTGACTTGTTTGGCTGCATCATGTGGGATTCTGCTTTCAACTGCAGCGATGAGGAAGAGGATGTGACGGCAAACGTTTGGTTCATATTAGCTGTTTGTCGACATTGTTACTTTAGGCAGAAAGGTGACTGCGTGACACATTGCGCTTTGTTTGAAAAAAATTGCAGATTGTACAGAATGCAGTCATAAGCTTTTGCACAATCTGTTTGGTAGAAGTAAGACATGAATTGCTGTGATATGGAGTGTAGTTCATGACGTGCGTCTGACGTCAGGTTTAGTATCTACTCTTGTCACTTTAAACATGAACTAAAAAAGTACCTGGTCCCAGAGATCAGCCCAAATGGAAAAGCTTGCGCTGAGTAGCGTAGAGCAGGGCCAAATTACGCTATAAGTTGCCTGGGATCCAGAGCCCACACTTCAGCAAATTGTGAAGAGTGAGTCTGGTCACCACTCCCGCTGCCAGATAAACTGCACAACATACCGGCCAATCAAGTCTATTTGCTTGATGCACATGAAACAAATGAGCTAATTGGTTGTCTGTCATTTGCACCAAAAACTTCACTCACCTAACATTAAAATCCTTTTTTGCTAAAATGAACAAATATTTAAAGACTTTAGCTTGTTTAACACCAAAAGATGTAGCTTTACTTTTGAAAAAAACTTCCAGACCAAGCAACACCCACTGGATTTGGCAGATGTTGTCTGCTCTGTCACTAGAGAAAATTACGTATGTATTAAAAACCAAAGAGGAACTTTTTTAAATTATCTGGAACTCCTTTATTGATAAAGTGAAAGGTTTGGATTTAACAAAAGACAGCATCAGTGACAGACTCTATTTGGACATACTGTATATTTATTTGTGTTTCTTAATCCCTGCCGTGCACTGGGAGCAAGTTCAGTGCGAGGCGGGACTCGTACGACTCTAGCAAGACTTAGACTTGTGCACAGACCTCAGTGCAGTGCGAGTTCATGTCCGAGAGTGTGCGGAAAGAATCCGTAGAGAGTATATTTTTCTCGGAGGTCGCAGCGGTCTGATGCGACTCTCAAGTCAGCATTCTCGTGGTAATCCACGTGGCTTTGGGCAATAACAGACCACAGTGGATTGATGCTGGTGTACAAGGTAGAGACCTGCATCGGGCGGGAATTCCCGCGGGACCCACGGGACCGTGAGCAAACCCTCTGGATCGGGCGGTTTTAACGTTGCCTCGGGCGGGAACGGGCGGTCAGGCCAAACACCTCGGGACCTGACCGGACCCGCGCTCTCTCCACTGTCTTAAAAATATTATGTAGGGAGAAAGAAATACCGCTTTATGCGCGCTGCTGCTCAACAGAAGAGACGCAACACGGACACCTGCAAGGTGCAGACACTTAAACTCGTTGCTGCATTTCCTAGTCTAGCGTGCGTATCATCTGTGCGTCCTCGCGCCAGCAGCAGCCGCAGCACGGACGCAAGCTTTCCCAGATGAGTGAATGAAGGACTGGCTTTTTCACACGGGGAGATAGAGATAATACACACAGAGTTTGGGCAAGTAAAGTGTTTGTTTAGCAGAAACCGGAGATGTGAGGAGCTTTGTATTTCAGATAAGATATACACAGACATCATGACTTTATGATAGAATGTGTCAAACGAACATAATTGCCTTGTTGCAGATTATTTAGGCTGGTGCCTAATCATTTTAAAACTAGATGCAGAGAGTTATGCAGAGTTTAGTCATTTGTGTCCGTGTTGTTATGCCCTGGGGCCGCCACGCAACCTCCGTGTCACCAAAAAAAAAAAAAGTCAGGACCCGCGGGAGCTTCTCGGGCGGCAGGCACACGGGGCATCGAGATCGTGCGGGAGCGGTCACGGATGCTTCGAGATCGGGCGGGAGCGGTCATGAAAATCTAGTCCGTGCAGGTCTCTAGTACAAGGCACATCACAAGAAACTCGGACACGTCTCGGACCAAACTCGCTCGCAGTCTGTGTACGGCAGGCGTAAATTTAGTTGATTGTCATCCATTTAAAAAAAATTAGCATTTAAGATGAATATGTTTAGCAGTTGCATTGATTATTATTAGGTTTTATTGGCACTTTGTGTTTGTTTATGTATAAAAGACTTGTTCAAAACTTCACTTATTTTGGCAAAAAATATATATTTCGCTTATTGTTTCTACAAAAATCGGCAATGTTTTCCAGTTCTACATGATATTTTTTCCATATTTTTCCAAGTCTTTTTTTGTCGTAAGCAGCCATGTTGTTTTCCCTGATCAGCTAATTAATCTGTCAGTCAAGCCTACTGAAATTTGAAAAAGGAACAGGGTGGATTTTTCAGGCAAGAAACTAAGAAGCTCTAAGTTTTTTGGGTGGTAAAAACACAGCACATTCAAGCTTTTGTTTACAGCTACGGATTGATCGACGCTACATTGACATATTTTGGGTTCAGCACAGCCTCCGGAGAAAATGTAGATATACAACAAAACGTCAAAAGCACATTTCACGCCTTTTTACGTCACAATGGTTTCTTTTGGTTTAACTGGTAAGTTTAGGCGTCAGAATTAGTTATATAAATGCTGTTCATGTTTTCGTTTTTTGCTTGTATGAATGTCACTGTTATCGCCTATACATGTGTTTATAGTAGTATTTGTATTTACTTGCTTTATCGTGCTTCTTTCCGGCGCACACTCCATCACCAGCGCCGGTTATTCTTTCCCTCAGAGAAATGTCAGCAAATCAGCCAGCTGTGGTTGGGTCCAGCACAGCACAAAATACTGCCACCCTCCTCCACGTGATCCCAGGCACAGTTCAGAAAGCTCCAAGTGCACGGGACCAGAATGATTAGTGGAGCGAGAGATGGAGCGATTGGTTAATTATCAGTCCGTACAATCTGAAATGATGATGTGTGGAAATAAGAAAATGGCTGGGAACCGGTTGAAGGTTATGGTAAAGACATTAAGAAGATGTAAAGATGATGAGTTTGGACACGCGCAGACCGAGTGTGTGAGGCGGTATGAATGTGACGCCGCTGACACCTGGAGGACGGAAAGGGAACTTTAGATTGTGAAGAATAAAATATATAATTAAATAAAAGCTTAAAACTACACTAGTGAATTAAAACACTTTTGGTTTCATTCTCTTTTCATCTTCACAAAATGGAGTCTTGTTACCTGCTGCTTGTTGGCTTCTTGCTTTTAAAGAAATAATGTTTTTGTAGTTATAATAATGCAGAATAAACTGATCAACTGTATCTTCACGAAGAGTGTTTAAACATTGTTAAATTGTTCAGCAATGCTACAGTTTTGGAGATATTGCAGTAGTTTCTTATGCAAATCTTACTTTGAATCATATCTTCAAAAAAATCAACTCACAATTTCACTGAGCCCAGAGACATGTCATTCACAACTGTGCTCCTTATGTTCTGTTTTTGTTTTTTTATTCTGTCTAATAAACTAAACAGTAGTTATTAACCAGATTAAAATACAAATCAATACATCTGCTGTTTAACTAAAATAAGTCTTGACGCACTCACAAATCGACTTTTTGGTCAAAATAGTGTCAGTCAGCTGTGGAAATGGCCTGGCTTTCTTCTGTCTTTGGTTATAGGCGGCACGGTGGCTGAGCGGTTAGCGCTCTTGCCTCACAGCAAGAAGGTCTTCCCGCACGGGCTGGGCCTTTCTGTGTGGAGTTTGCATGTTTCTCCCCGTGTCTGGGGGGTTTTCTCTGGGCACTCCGGTTTCCCCACCAACCAATAACATGCACGTTAGGGTAATATCTCCAGCTACGGTAGTCCTGACCAAGCCAAGCAATAACATAACCGAGCTGCTCCTGAGGAGATGCCCAGAGGCATTGAAGGATGGGTCAAATGCAGAGAACAAATTTCCCTACGGGGACAATAAAGTGTACCTTACCTATTTGTAAGTGCCAGTGTGTGAAAATACTCCATATTCTGTATAGCTACGATAACTGAACCATTCAACTCAATGAAAGCCTGAGAATACGTGGTGCATGCTGGGATAGCGTGACATTAGTTGCAGGAGGTCTATAGGGGCATGGTGCATGATTCTTAAATAGATATATTACCCCTCTGCCTGAATACTTATCTCTTTGTGTCAGTGTTGATGAGACTGAAATGACGGCGTTTTGATCTCGCCTGATTGTGTCTGCAGACTTCAAAACACCACTATTTTACACTTGTGCACACAGTCATTGATCTGAGCTGATGAAACTGACTTTGAGCTGGTGAAATCCTTTTGTCTGCTCAGACGGATGAGAAAAACTCGGCTGTTTTGGTGTAATTTCACAATGACAGGCACTTTGTCAGTTTATGATTTCAGAGAAGGATTAGATCGTTCACAAATTCAAAGGATATTTTTCGCTCCCTTCACTTTTCAACTGTTTTCTGATTTGTCTTACAACAAAAAGCAGCTGCCACATTTCTTCTTTTGTGGCATTATCAAAGCGTGCATCAAATGAGGAAAAGGGAAGTAGATTTTAAATTTAGTAAAGGAGACACTGGCATGAACTTAATTTGAGTTCGTCCACGTTTGGGAAAAAGTGGGATGTTTATACATCGAGCTGATTGGGTGTGGGCCGACCTTGTTTGTGCTTAGCCAATCACAGCAACAAATTGTAATGGTGTATCTGCGTGGGATCGAACAAGTACAAATCCCTGTTACTGTGGCTTGAGCTGCAGCAAAGCCATTTGTTCAGTATGTGACCAAATTGCACTTTGCATTTTCAAAGAGGCCGACTGCCACATCCAGTGCCATTGTAGAAGACTGTAGTCATTTGTTGACTGTGTTTAAAGAGTGTCATGCCAAACAACTGTATCTAAAGAGCCAACCTCTTCTGCCAGTGACTGTGGCTCAATTCTTGTCTAGGGATCTGTTGTTTTTTCCCCTAATGTCTAAGAGTGGAATTGCAAAGGAGTGATGCTGAAGGTGGCTTCCCATCTTGCTTCACTCCAAGATGACTCCTCAGTCATCGCAACATATTCCTCTGTCATTGCAACATATTGTTTCAAAATGTCCCACCTCTGAGTAGCAGCAGAGAACACTGTGTAGATCTTCTGCCAAAGAAACTGGTGGCAACTGGAGTCTTTGGCAGCATCTGCTACTACAAGATTTAATGTATAGGCCCCACAGGGCAAAAAAAGTGTGCAGGTTTTTTTTTTTTTTGTTTGTTTTAATAAATTTGCCTGCACCGCTTTATTCGTGCCCTTCATATTTGCCCCATTGTCATACGATTGCCCTCAGCAGTCACTAAATGGAATGCCAAGTTCATCAAGCCTGTTCAAAATGAGTTTAGACAGACCAAGACCAGTTCCTTCAGAGTCAACAACAAAGCCCAAAAGGTGCTTCTTAATCTCAGGCACCTCTCCAAGTTTCACTATTCTTATCACAATAGACATTTGCTCTTGGTGACTTTGATCTGGTGTGCAATCCAAAATGATTGCATAATATTAGGATTGCTTAATATCGGCCACGATTGTCTCCAAGATTTTGCCAGACATGCAACTGATCAGTTTATTTTGAAATGATTTACTTAAATAGGTTGCATGCGTACTCTTTCCACTTTCAATTTGGCTAACATGCTGTCTCATTATGGGGTCAAACTTGGCTAAAAGTTCAATCTCCGTTACCATTGTTGTGTATGTGTATAGAGTATAAAGTGAATAAAGTGTCAACAGTTCCTCTAAAGCCAAGTTTTCTTTCAGTCAAAGACTGAATGACAGCAACCAGACGATAAAGAATTTGTTTCCAATGCTTCCTTTCTGCTTAAATAAGGAGCATTTCCTCTGTGTCAATTGTTTTTCCTTTCTTAATTCTAATATCTAGTTCTTTCCATGTAGCCATGTGTTTTGTGTGGTCTTGGCTACTTTCATGGCTTTTTAACAAGGTTCCATCCAATCTGACAATCCATGTTTTACCAATGTGTATGTTTAGTTGGAGAGTAGCTTACAACAATAGTAGTAAAAACATTATTTTTCTTAATAATAATATTCACACATTCCACACTGGGTAGTGGGTAAAGACAGAACAACAAGTTTCTCTTCTGTTCGTCCCACTGTGGCACATGAGGTTTCTCCAGCGGTCTCCCATCCAAGTACTGCCCAGGCCCAACCTGCTTAGCTTCTGAGATCTGCCAGGATCAGGCTTTGGCAAACTGGTATGGCCAGAGTAAACCAACCAGGTCCTTTTAAATGTTCCCTGATTCAGTGATCTGTATGAGGTAATATTAAAAATGCCTTCTGGGAAAACTGAATCCTGGATCAACTTGACATGGTCCTCTGCGTATTATTTCTGTTCTGTCAGAATATGACAAAACAGGAGCCAGTCAACTGGATCTAGTGGCTACAGGAGTATTAATATTAGATATCGTTGACGGTTCTGACGTTGATGCTGCAGATGTGCTGGCTGATAAGAAAAAACACATTAAAACACATTAATGTTCTTCATGATTAGTGGGTGTAATTTTTGTTCTTCACCCTACTTTTAACTTTTAACATACTATAAAACTATATATAATCTTAAATGTGTAAGTCTGGCAATGAAATAAAACCCAGATATGCGTTTTATTTGAACATATCAGTGATCACACAGTTGTTTGCACCTCATTTTATCCTGCCAGTGCCGTGGGAAGAAGTCCCCGATTTGTCTGATGAAGGAGAGGTAGGGTCTTGTGCAGTGGAAGCTTGTCCAAAATATTTTAACAGTGCCATGGAGTACTATTGCAAGTTATTCAGTTATACTAGACACGAATTTGATTATTAATTTTAACCAAAGCTGAAACTTCTTAAATTACTGGACAAATATTTATCTTTAAAAACAACTGTACTAGACGTTCCACACCGCTCTCGTCCCTACACAGACATAGGATTGAAAGTGTCCGCGTGTCCTCTCTTAAGGGTACAATCAGCGCACATGAAAGAAAACACTCTGCGCTCGATCACGTGACACACACACTGTTCTCAGCTCACTGCTGCGCTCCACAAGTCTGTGTCGTCTCTGTTCTTTTGACACATGATGCCACTGTCAGACTAATAATTTAAAAACAGTTGGTGGTAGTCGGAGGTTGAGGCGCCAGCTGTTTAGGCAAATCGCCTCTGCTGAGCTGTCTCAGGGCAGCTTACAATCATTGAGTGGGGAGGAGGGGTTCATCTCACTGTGAAGCGCTTTGAGACTCTGTGTCTGTGAAATGCGCTATACAAATAAAGATTACTTACTTACTTGTAAAAGTTCTTATGTCTGTGGCCTCTTCTGTTTTGATACATCTAAAAACTAGTGATGGGAAGATTACCCGATTTGCACCGATACATCGATGTAAACGTGCGCGATGCGAGTGCGTCGGTAGAGAGGAGCTACATCGATGCAGATCGTGTGACAAAAGCAGCCTGCATCGGATTATCAGACTATTTACCGATGAATCTAGATTTTCACGATTCACTGACGAAAGTGTTTTCCTACACAGACACACACGCACTCACAAGCTGACGCTGACACGGCTGCAAACGCTGTGTGTTTCTGACATTCCTTATAAGGGCTGTTGTGGTTTATTTTCATCTGAAGATGTGCCAACAACAAATAGCAAACAAATTGTCTCTTTCAGTCAAAGCACGCACTTTCATTCTTAGAAGCCTGCGTAATAACAACAGTGTCCAGCGTGCCTTACCTGTGTATTGTAGAGAAAAAGACGTAGTCCATTGAAACTCGCGTTCAGAAGAAGAAGAAGTAGTTTGATTCGCTCCGCAACACGTAGCTATTATTCCACCGTGAACGTGCAGGAAAGCTGTGCGTCTGTGCCCAGTAAGAGAGCTGTCCTTCCCGTGTTTATGTCCAAATCTAGACGGTCTGCGTCTTCCCAGCGCGCTGGTCAGTCTGTCCGTGTTTGTTTCAGGCGATGTGCGTTTTCCCCTCGCGCTGTTCTCGTCCTCGCTGTTTATTTCTGTGAGCACTGGTTCTGTGCGCACTGGTTCTCCACGCGCTACCGTCCCTCTTCGCCCCTCGCGCGTGTTAGATGCTGCTCCTCTATTGCTGCTCAGTGTGAGTTTGGGCCGTAGCTGCGTCCCACGTTCACTCTCCCGGGCCGCACTGACAAACTATACAGGCTTTTCATAAGCTGTATGGGGCAGTTTGATAGTAGACCGAAATAAAGCACTCCAGAATGGACCCGTTATTTCGCTTTTCCCCACATATTTATCGTAACATGTTGGCCCCGCCTCCACAGCAGATCTGTCCAATGAGAGCGCTGGGTCTCACACATGTAGGCTACATCTGATTATTTATAAAGTCCTATTGCACACAGCACTGTGAAAAACACGATACAATCCGAACCAAAAATAATAATATATTATTATTTATAATTTTAGAAAGTTAGTAATTTAATTTTCAAGTGACTGAAAGATACTTTTACATGGCTTGAATTTATCTGGGGTATTAGAGGCCCATGAATGATTAAACAGACTAAATATTTAGTAAGTATTTGAATAAAAAACAATGTTGACTGAATCGAGATGCATCGTGATAAGGGGGCATATCGAACCGAATCGATCGTTAGCTGTAAGACATGTATCTTAAAAAAATCGTATCGTTGCTAGTGTATCGGGATGCACATCGTATCGGACAAAGATCCAAGATTCCCATCACTACTAAAAACGGTAAAAGACCCTAACCTCCTGTCGTGTGCAGCAGACTTTAAATGTTCAATTCAGTATCTTACCATATGTGGCTTTAAAAATAAAAGAATTAGGCTATAAACAATTCCATTTAAATGTTTTCTATTTTTTTTTTGTCAAGATTTGTCAAACACAATAAAGAACGGAGAGAAACAAATTGTCATAAACTGAATATACTTCATAAGCCTGAAGATCTTGTTCATCTGGTTTCATTAACATCCATTCATCATCAGTTCTGAAAGAGTAGGTAAAGAAATTATGTTCAAAACCTAAAGAAAGTAACTGTTTTCCTCATAAAACAAATTCTGCATCAATGTTTAAAATGCATTTGATTTTTTAAATTACAGAATTTCTTTCAGAATGCAACAAAACAATAATGAAGACATCATGAACTACTTACCACAGTTCACAATTACTTGGGCTTAAAGTCCCTCTGACAGAACTGACAATCATCGGTCAGTGCGACTGGAATTTAAACAAATGGTGCTAATGCTTTTCCCTGGAACATGTTCAAAATCTGCCAAAATAGTGTTTGAAGAAAACTCCCAACATTGTCCGAATTGATGTCTTTTGTTAAGAGAAAATTTTTACAACGTGTTTACCTTCAAAGCGCATGCACCATTACAAACATAAAGGACCATACATTTCCATATGTCTAGCATAATAGATTAAATAATGACATTTTGGTGTAATGACATCTCCAAACACAGCTTTCTGTCAAAAACTCCTCAACCAATGCATTGAGCAACAAAAATGTATCTTGTTCACTTTAGGTGCCATGACGATCTCTGTAATTGCTCTACATTAAAAAATAGCTCTAAGATTCACAGTTTAATGGAACAGAGTGAAGAAATACCAATAACATGCAGTCGTTCTGACAATTGAACAGGCTTATTTGTCATTCTGGTCAATGGACTAATTTCTCTATTGTGATGTGTTTCTCTGCATCGCTTTACAAATAACCCATTTGATAACCAATGGGATAATGCCTTTTAGCAAATCGTGTGTCAAAGTAATGAAGGTCTTAAAAATGAGATTGTCAAGGAAGTTGTTCGACTGTCAGGAGATGTTGTTTGTGAACATCAAAAGTTCTTAAAATAAAGTCCTCCTTTCTGAACGTTTGTTTGATGTTTTTGCGTGCCGCCATACAGTTTCTGCGGATTCTTCCAGAAGAACTCGCTTTACAATTGACGTCACAATTCTGGCGCGCAATTGCTACTGGGAGCAAAATTCAGACGCTTTTGATCAAAAAGGCACTAATTGTAACGCCCGGCTCACACTGAATCCAGTTTCCGTTTCTAGAAAAGTAATGAGAGGCTCTCACTCAGCGATCAGTCCGATCCAGTGAGGTCCACGGCTCTGCTCTGGTCCCTGGTTAAATAAAGGTCAATTAAATTATGCACTTATCGCCCCCTCCTGGACAGTTAGTGCTTTCATAAGTACAAATAACTGTATTAGAGAAATAATTTGATTGATTAAAACAAACATATGTATTATTATTTAAGATCTAGACTTATTATATGTAGTCGTTAATTGGGAAAAAAATAAATAAATCTGGCCCTCGCAACGTCTTTGTGAAAATATCCGGCCCTCCACTGAAACTGATGACTCCTGGTATAATGGCTTGAAATAACCTGGAAGCCAGAAATTGCTCTCGACTTGGACACGGTCTCTGATGATGTGAACTAGAACCCAAACACTTAACACTTGCACAGTGACACAGTGAACATGGATCTATGAGAGAGAGGACAGAGGTGCACTGTAAATAGGTCTAACAGCGACCTCATGTGGCTGATAGTGAGAAATGCAACCCAGCCCCCAGTCTTACCATGTTTAAAACATCTAAATAAGTCACAATTTGCGAGTCCACATCTCTGGTTATTGGTTGTTTTGGATCTTAAATATTGTATTAGCTCGACACAAGAGGAAATGTCATGTTTTAAGGCCTATGCTCTGCCATTGGGTTTTGTTTAAATGTGTGTTCAATTTCAGAGATGACTGTAAGACTGTCTTATATCAAAGGTTTCATGCAATGTTCAATTTTTCATTATTCCACAGCATATGAAGAGTTGTATTTGTATTCAGTCAAAGTAGAGAAGTCTGAGGGCCATATTTTGCCCCCGGTCTGTCTTAGTGCTAACATGAACGGATGTTTTGTGCCAAAACACAGATGTGCTGTTTTATCTGATCCCAGTTAATTTAGTGAACCTAAGGTAAGGTAAGGTATAATGTTTATTAAGGACAATGTACAATTACATTAAGCACAAAGGCAGAGACGCTTGTACCAGATTGGTAGCTTAGAGCTAATTTCCATCTGTAGTCCTGGGGAGGTGAGAGGGGAGGCACGAACATGTTTTTAGTTGTAGGAGGAAACCGGAGGAACGCAGACACGGGGAGAACCATGCAAACTCCACATAGAAAGGCCCCGGGGCGCCGGGAGTCGAATCCGGGACCTTCTTGCTATGAGGCCAGAGCGCTAACCGCTGCACCACCGTGTCGCCCTTATTACACATCTGCAGAACATGACAGTGAAGCAGTGCAAGTTCATAACAAAATGTTACATATTATTTTTGCTATCAATTCTAATTTTTTTGTTTTGTTTTATTTAGTTAGAAAAAAAGCCATTCTTAGTGCAGTTATTAAATTATATCAATATTTTTTGTTCAAAATGCTTTCACGTTTTAATAAGACCAGGCTTCAATGAGTTTGTGTTTTTTCATAACATTCTGTTATGTCGACCTAAAGTCATAATAAAAATGATCCGATGCATGTGACATGAGACTTACCTCAGTATCTTGATCTGTGCGTGAAAAGTTTAAGAAACTCAGAAGCAGCAACGTGTGTTATAATCCTTTTGAATTAGACAGTAACTGCCTGTCGCCAGGCTCATGGTCCCCGGTGTGACGCGTGCAGAGGGTTCTTTGTGTGTGAGCTGTTGTCCTGGGACAATATGAGCGCGGGGTTGTGCCCACTTTGGTCTGGTCTCTGGTTGCGCGCGATGGACTCTTCATGGTCCAGACATGCCGTTCACCGCTGTAAAGTTGGCAGCCTCTGGTTTGAAACGCTCAGAACGTGTGCAGAAAGGACAAGAGCTCATGCAGCACCGCGCTCTGCGGGTTTTTATTTCTCTGCTTTGTCGTGAGGAGATCTGCATTCACACTGACACTGTCCCATGTTCACTGTCACGTCTGATTATTTTTTTTTTATATTAAGCCAATAGGATTTATGTAAAAGAAAAGACACATTTTTAGACAAAGTTGTTAAAGCCTGTCACGTGAATAGACATTCACCAAGTAGATTCCTATTATTATTATTTCCAAACTGAAAGCTGCTGCTGCACAGTTAACTTTTGTCCATGATATTAATGCACTGCACTTGTCACTTTGGCAGACATGCACACATCTCAACACAGGTTCACTGGCTCCACTAGTGGTCAACTGAAGACAAACTAAGGCCAGCATTAGTGCCGGCTGTAAAACAGAGTTGGCCTACTGAGTCACCAAGCCAGTATTTATCTACTGAGAGTCACTCTCATATTCACTCAGATATCATCAACAAAACATTTCACCCAGAACTGTTCAGATGAAAATGTCTACGCAAAGTGTTTATTACATAAGATAATGTATTCATTTAAAACATACATTTTCCTACACATATCTGTCTGTCTCATGTTGTGTTTAAACTGTGCTCAAAAATGGGCTTTAGATTTTTCTGACAGTTACAGTTTTGAAAACCTATTGTACGAGGTGGCTTCTGTTTTGTAATTTATGGTAGAACGTTCCCAGCCTGTTGAACTGCCCAGCTAGTGGAACAGCGGAAAACATTCAACTTAACACAATATAAAGTGTCTGTAAAAATACTAAAGCACTATTTTGTTTGAGCACTAGACTTTAACTCACTCAATTTTAAGCAGTTCCCAAACTTTTACATACTTACATTTGTTGGCTACAAAATGCACCTGAATAGTTTATTTGTGGCTCTTTCCGACTAACTTGTGATCCAGTAAGTTTTGCCAGTTTTTTTGTTTTTCTTTTCTTAATTTTGATGAGAAAAAACGACAAAAAGTGGCCGCACCACTTCCTGGTTCATTGGCATGGCTGAGGCTCCCATGTTAAATCTCCATAGGAGTTTCGGAGAAAAAAAAAAAGATTCAAAGTCTGAAAACGTCTTCGGGACTAATCAGCTCTGTGTAGTCAGGAGCATAAGAGCTACATTTTTGTTTAAATCCATTTCTGCAGCTTTATAACTATGAAGTTATTAAGACATTTAGCCAAATTTTAACTTATAGCTGTGCTGCTTTTTAACTGAAAACAACCCTGCTATAGATCTGCGTTAGCACTGGCTAGCTCGCGATATGTCTTTACGCCAGTAGTGTCCAAAGTGAGGCCCGGGGGCCAAATTTGACCCTTCACAGTGTTCATTTTGACCCTCGAAGTAGTGCTCAGGTTTGTTAGGACTAACGTTTTGATTCAATTTTGTGTTTAAAAGGGTTTGTCCAATGATTTCAAATCATCTCCTACACATGTTATAAATATTTTAATCTTAGCTTCTCAAAAAACAACAACAAAACAAAAAAAACTTTCTAAATGCAAAACAAAATTAGGATTACATGCTTGGCCGAGGGAAAAAAAGTTTAGGCTCCCCTGCTTTAAATCTTAATAGGCTATTTGTTTTTTCTAAAAGCTCACTTTTCAATGGGGGAATTTAATTCCGAACAAGGGTGATCTTCCAGCTCCGTCCTATTTCATATTTATTAGGCTACTACTGCTGGTATCAAAGTGGTCTGAAACTGATTCTGAAATCATTTTCTGGGACATACATTTCTTTTAGTAGACCTGTTTGTATGCTAGGCCTATTGGTCTATTTTTATTGTGTATAAACTTAGGGGCAGAAGTTTGCACAAGCATATACTTTTTAGGGTAATAAAGATATCTCAAATCGTGCAACTTTTATGTAGGTTTGCGTTTGATGTGACCAGCGGAGGTTTCCAGACTATACGCGCACGAGCACAGCCCGGGAGCGCGCACGGGGGCGGTCCGGGGCTGCTTTGGTTTGTGGTGCTGTATCTCCTTTCTGTTGCCTCGGAGTCTGCCGCCTGCCTTTGCCTGTCTGCCTCCCAGCGAAACAGCGCGAACACGGGAGCGAACGAGCGGCGGCCGTGAGAGAGGAGACTCGAACGGGACCCACGGGATCAACAGCATCTACGGCCAGCCCAGGTAAACTCCACCACGCGGGTCAGCTACGGCCGCCCGGGGTCACTATCGCACCCCAAAATCGTGGTGGTCCCCCCGGTATCAGGATTCTGTGTCGGCGGATGTGGAT